>CM035794.1:71682048-71744548 GCA_020466265.1 Siphamia tubifer | reverse complement strand
GAAGGTTTTTCATATATAAGGCGCATTAACTGAAGTTAAAAGCATTAGATAAAAACTCAAAATTATGAGATAAAGTCAAAATTCCCAGTCACTAAGCACTACCAGAATTAACCAATACTGTATATAAGGTGCACTGTGGTTTTTGTAGAACTAGTTAATATACAGTAACAATAACTGCCTCATGTCTAATAATCTACCTACAACTACTGGAGCTCAACAACAACAGAACTTTAAGGTGATTTTTCTCAGTTTGGTGTCTGTGCAGTTACTGCCTTTTTACTTTGTAGAACAGTCTAGATCCTGGGGCTTTTTGGACCTTAAAAATATACATACAAATACAAAACTGGGAATAGGGTGTTAAATTCTACACACCTCATCAGAATGTCTGAAGTAGGACAAACTCATACCATTTCCTGAATTAACTGAAACCTATGTGACTGATTCAGTGTAAGTGGAATGGGAGTACTGTGTTTTACAATGTATTTGTTTCATTGATACTTGAATTGCACAGATAATGACATCGGTTCTTCCTTTTCACATTTCCAACATATCCTGAAAATTTCATCAAAATCAGTCCATAAGTTTTCAAGTTATCTTGAACACAGACAAACAGACAAACATAACCTCATTGTGCAGAGGTAAAGATAGAAACAAAGGGGGGAAATTATACTAAAATAAATATCTGGAATTCTATTTTTCTATCAGTTATAATGGAACTGTGGCCACCACCTCAATATGCAGCCAATATAAAGCATACATGGATAAAGAGATGCCTTGTATAACACTGCCATCTGTTGGTGCATCTATTCACATTATAAAAGCCAAGTAGCTTCTGTGTCTGTGCACATGTACGTGCTCCAGGAATCACACAAAAGAGTCGACTGCTACAATTTGGTCGACGTTTTGGTCAAGAAAGAGAGAATCAAAAATGGCAAGTTACAGTAATAGGACCAATAATTTGGTAGACTTACAGTCATGTTGTGACGTCAGGAAGGCTTTTGCAGTGACACATGGATCCCCAAAGGTTAACACACTAGTTATAATAATAATAATAATAATAATAAGAATAATAATAATAAAATAAATTTTATTTGTATAGCGCTTTTCATGGTACTCAAAGATTTGATTTAGATTTTAATGATTTATTTCGACATGTGCAAAGTGCAACAATAATCAATACAATAATAATAATAATAATAATACACAATGACATGTCCGAAAAGGAGCAGGATGAAGCATGAGCTTATTTAATCCTACCCCTTCTTCACTTCCCCAATAACCTGAATTCATCTTATAGCAATATAGTGCATAGTACAAAAATGATGATAATAATAAAAAATGCTTTACATGCAGTAAAAACAGAACAACAAGAGTCCAACAACAATGAAAACAAACAATAGAAAACAGAGCAATCACAAATTAAAGCAGACAGAATAAAAAGTAATCAAACATTAAAAGCAATCTTGAATAAATCAGTTTTTAAAAGTGTTAAGGTCGGAACAGTGACGGATGGTTGGGGAAGTGAGTTCCAGAGGTTTGGGGCGGCTACAGAAAAGCCTCTGCCCTCCAATATTTGTATAAATAAATACTTAACAAACACACACTTGTTATAAAGTCTGCCTGTTTAAGTACATCAAGCCATTTTTGAATGAGCGGCTTTGTGTTTTTGTTTCACAAGAAATTGTATTAAATGTTCTCTGTAGTTGATTGTTTTTAATATATAACCATTTTTTCAGGGATTTGAATTAATTCAGCTCAACTGAGTTTTATTAGTGTAGCAAACAACCATAATATACAGTTATCTCAAGGCTCTTCATCTAATGACCTTACAATATTATTCAGAATAAAAGCCCAACAAATCTTGATAGACAGAAGGAAAAACGAATGGAAGGAAAAAACCAACAGGTTAAGATGAGAATAAAAAGGACAGAGAAGACAAAAGAGACACAGAAGGAAACCCTCAGAAGTAGAAGCATAATAGTCAATATACATCCATGTTCATTTTTACCATTATTGTCCTCCGTTGGGTAAGAGCTGGGTGCCAGTTGAGTGGTGGCAGAGGTGGGGAAGACTAGGATGTGTGTGCAGGAAGCATCCTGAGGTGTGTTCAACTGGGACGTTTGAAGGTTCAGGGCAGTGCTGCGGCCAAATACTGAGCCCATAGTCACTGCATCTACGCACACACACACACACACACACACACACACAAGCACATCATAAGCAATTTCCTGAATTGAAACAAAAATGTACCACAATTTTTTCATACTGTTTCTACAGATTTAATAAAGTAAATAATAAATCTCACTGTCTAAAGCTTGTTATCTATTACCATATGTGGAGTCACTATAAAGGCCCATTTATAGCCAAGGGAAAACACACACATATACATACACAGGTGGAGTCTTCTGTCCATCCTCTACATTCTTTACATACACATTTCCCATCCACCCTCTTGTGGATGCAAACAGGGGAAATGGAGCAGTATTACTAGGAAGCATCGTAGGAGGCAGAGCTAAGGTATGAGCAGAATAATTCCAGAACTTTTTTTTTTATGTTTTGAAAAAGTGACTGTGTGAGTAAAAAAACTATTGACAAATTTATGGCAACTAACATTCTCAAAATCATTAGAAATAACTCTGTTGTCACCATATTTGTAATTATTTATTGCCCCCCCCCCCCTTTCTTTCCGTTATTAGTCCAGTATGTTCATTCAGAGTGGCGCCCCCTGGAGGATTGATTACCAAAGTCTCATTCCAATGCAATGGACAAACCACTATATGTCGGTAACGTAAGCATAAATGGGCCTTTATTATCATTATCCTTCTACAGCAAACAGTATAACACATGGAGCAGCCATGTGACTAACCAGGCATGATTACAAATGAGCCTTGAGGCTCCATGGCAACCAGGCAGGCACTGAGGATTGTGGGAGAGTCTGCAGCAGAGATCCCACACACACGACAAGCCTCTCTCAGCTGTCTCCCTAATGAGTGGAGTGAATGCTCTCCAAGAAGAGAGCTCCAGTCTAGAGATGGAAATAAAGATACAGGAAGAGACAGACATCACATGTTTATCAGTGAATTGTGTTCTATTATAGTCTAAATTATTTTATTGAAGTAATTTTGAACTGCTAGACCAGTATACCTTAATATCTTATATTTATACATATCATATTTTATTCATCAACTATTTTTTTTATGTGATGTTACTTACCTTTTAGCTCCCCATGACCCAGTCTCCCTAATCGACCAATTACAATCCTCCATGGCAGTGAGGTCATTTGGATGATACCAATACACCACTCCCACAGTTTCTGTAGTCCCATCTTCCTGGCTGACACCTTTGGGCGTCGTGCTCTAAAGGAAAAACATCACGGAGCAAATTACAAATGTGTACAAAAATCTTTCAAATACACTCTGTTTAACGTGTGAAAGGTAGTGCAGAAAAATGGCTGACACATTAACTCATGCAGGGCAGAATGTCTAGATCTCTAGACCTGGCTTACACTGATGAGCATCCTGAGAAAATGTTTCTAGCTACAACTGTGTCTGTGTTAGAAAGCATCTCCACATGTGTACTGAGTACCGATGCTCATTTTTGACTCAAAACATAACATACATGTTTATTTCAATATGAAAAGTCTGGATTTTAAATGTTTTTTTTGCTAATTGAATCCAGTGTGCTGCTTAAAGACTGAATAATTTGATACGAATGTGTTCAGACTTTGTATTAGAGCAGTTTGCATGTGGTCAGATTTGCTGGAATGAATACTAATGCTAGGGCTTCAGATATAATCATTAAATAGCATATCATTTAACATTGAACACAAGTAAAAAACAGATCCCATAGGTGTGAATATGACAGTGATTGTCTATATAGGTTCAGCTCTACAATGAACTAGTGTCTCATATAGGGTGTACCCCGCCTTCACCCACTGTAGCTGGATTAGGCCCCCAGTGACCCCCACGACCCTAGCGAGGATAAAGCCGGTTCAGATGACGAGACAAGTGAAAAACAAAGTGGAGCTTAGGAATACCCACAAGCCCACCACACAACACTTTGGCCCTCCTGTTCACTGCTACCCTGCCTAGTCAGAGACTTCATTTTGAGTCTTAAATTTCAATCCTGGGAAAAAACTTTTTTTAAATGTGTATGTTTTTTTTTTTTTTTTTAATTTTTATTTTTTACTAAAGTACATGTACAGAGAATGTGTGAATGTAAAATGTAATGTAAATGTAAAATAGAATAGTGTCTAAGAAACAAACACAAAACATTAGACAAAAATCTTGGACAGAATTATTTTTTGGGTAGTTCAGTCAAACCAAGACAAACATTATTCTGCCTAAATCTTAACTCTTAATCTGATCACACGTTGTCTGCTGAATTGGGTGAATATTGGTTATATGAATATGAATATTGGTTTGACAAATTTTCAAAAAGTCGTAACAAATCCACAAACGGAAATTTACCCAAACTTCAAACTGTGTATTGTACCTCTCCTATTGGAAAAGAAAGTGTGTTTATTTTTTAATAAAAATAGTGTCAATATTCAACAAACAATTATGTTTGGTATGATCATTGCGAAAAGGCTCATCTTGAAGGAGTGGAAAGCTACCACTCCCCCAAGCTACAGTAACTGGTTAAATGACCTGATGTCATGTCTTTATCTTGAGGAGATCAGATATAAACTACAACAATATGGACAATTTCACAAAAAGCTGGGGTCCTCTCATGGACTATGTGAAGAAAGAGAGAGGTTCAACCTAATCTTAGCTTTTTTTTTTCTCTCTCTCTTTTGGACTGGTCTGATCTGTTGTATTATTGACTGCCGGAACTGTACTGGAACCACTATGGACTTGTGGGCATTCTTCTCACTTTTTTTTTTCTTTCTGTGGTTACTGGCAAATGTAGGTGTGGGTTCTGTTTTTGTCTGTTGTTAAAAATGGAAAGCATCAATAAAAAGTATATATATATTTTTTTAAATAGTGTCAATAGAGTTGGAGAAATTGGTTGTACAAACCAGATGGACAGAGAATTCTCAGTATATCTAATATATCCCTGCCTTATGGGGATGATTACAGATTCTACGTCCTGCCCCTTAACTGTGAAGTTTACTTAAACGTTTGCATGTGCAATCTAATGTGGAGGAAGGGATGATTATCATGCAAACTCCTAAAAATAAGAATAGAGGGCTCAGTTTACTATTTTCTGTGCCCTTGACTCTTCCTACACCTCCTGTTTGTGAGTGTGAATCTACATTAGTTTGTGAATATTTCTAGCCTGGCAAACCTGATGCTCCACAGACTGAGCTTAAGCATACAGGTGGGATCAACAGCTGTTTTTCAAACTGTTCTGCACGTAATAGACCAGAGCAAAGAACAATGTGACGTATACAGAGCAATGAAAACAAGTCTAAACTAGTGTCTATCTGGTTGTTTTAACATCCTATAGGCTAGGCCAGGGTTCCCCAATTAGATTTCATCAAGGGCCAAATTCTGACCTGGGCACCAAGCCGAGGGCCACAGCACCTATCGGGCACACGGCATTGGGGAGGGGGCTGCCACAATGGCCCCACTCCAGTGACAATACTGTTAACAATGTTGAATCTGCACTTATAATGAATTATAACATTATTAGTTGTGCCTGGGGTTCAGGAATACTATTTGTCAGGGTCACACAAAGACAAATTGCACGCTGGAAACAAAAGTTGAGAAGCAACCATTTACTCAAAATAAATATTTGGTTATTACAGTCTGCTTGGAAAGTTGACAGATTTATAACAGCAGCTAGTTAACTCTAAATACAATCCAGTAAGCCTCCTTGATCATTAAGCTTCAGTATTTACTTTACCTGGAATATTCTAGCCTCGTAAACAAGCCCGCCTCTAGAAGCAAAAAATATTTTTGCCTGAATCGTTGGTCTAGTGACGCTCCATAGAGCCTCAGCCAGGACCAGTAAATTCATGAGGGACAAACGCATGAATTTACTGGTCTTGTTTCCATGGAGATGGATACGAAAAAGTCCAGTTGTCAGTGGATTAAATTCAATTCAATTTTATTTATAAAGCCCCAAATCACAACAAAGTCATATCACAGGGCTAAATGATGAATAAAAATCAGCTGGATGTTCAATGCACATGGTGATGTCTGTGAGAAGTTGAATTATTTATGTGAAGGGTCAAAATGTATAAGAAAATGTATGTTAAATTAAAAGAACAACTGTGCATAGTCAAACTGAACTGAATTAAAAAAAGAATAAGTTTATTTGAACACAGTTGTACTCATCTGACAGACACAATACAGTAGTACACTGAAACTACTGTAGTCATGTTCATGTCATGTTAAATACTTGTTATCAACTTGAAAATTGCACATGAATACCCCCCATGTTGTATGTTCTGTCCATAAGCTGTTGATATGAAAAGAACTTCTCAACTTTTCAACATGGTAGGGAACTACAAGGGATTCATTTCGAATGATTAATAAGGCTTTTATTAAGATTCTGCATCTGTTAGCTGATGATTTTTGCATTTATAGCGTACACAATTTAGCAGATTAATTAACACATCCAAAATTGTTTTACCTAAGAAGCAAGTCCAATAAATTGTCAGCCATTTTTAATGTCACTATAAAAACAAACGCACTTGCACCCAATGCATTTGTACTTTGAAATTCACAAGTGGAAAGAATGATCTTCCTTATAACATGTGAAAGCCGCATAAATATAAACAAAAGATGCAGCTGTTCTTCCATCTTATTTAACCAATATGACTCCTGTGAGGTGAGGATGTTAGCTTTTGATAAATGCATCAGCTCCTCTTGCCATGACTCACATCTCAGCTAAAATGGACTAAAACATAAGGAGAGTGAAGGAGGTACAAATTTGGCAATAAGAAGTGGGAAGGGTCTCTCCTCATGCTGTGTCACTGACACAAACAGACGCTTAGTTACTGCGTTCTGTGAAGTCAAGCACCTTTTGTGAGTGGCTTATAATGCTACATTGTTGGAAGTAAGAAAGAAAAATCCTGCTAGTATGACACAAAATGGACTCATAAAGATCAATAAGACCCCCTGCTCCTCACCTGTTGGGTACATCAATGTTTATAATGCAGGTCTCTAGGAGCTCCCCCTGCTGGTCGGTGCAGGAAACCAAGATCCAGCGCTGGTCGTGTGAAAGGCAGTAGCCAACAAAGAGTACGTTGTATTTGGGAGGAAGCTCTGCCCAAACCTCCCCTGGTTCTGGCTGTTTGGGACGGGTTGGACCAAGGATGAATGGAGGACAGTAGAGCTGCAGAGGACTGGGATGCTGTAAAGGAAGTGAAGAATAATGTCAAAGAATGTAACAATGGGGAAGTACGACTTTTAGCTTTGTGTGCATAAAAAACAAGCTGATAATTATATTCCGGAAACGCGGAGCATCGGGGATGGAATGGTTTTGCATGCGCTGCTCTCGTTGTGTAACGTTTTCCCGTTAGCATGATAACTTTTATATGGCTGGACGGATTTGTCCCAAATTCAGTGTGCTAATTTTCTCAGATAGATACATGAACAGATGAAATGGTAAATGAACTGTACTTATATAGTGCATTTTATACACCAGTTGGTGCCCAAAGAACTTTACAATTCCTCACATTCACCCATTCACACACACATACACACACCAGTAGAAGGACACTTCGACATGTGGACAGCCAGAAGTGGGACGAGAACCCTTCAATCATTGGACGACCCGCTCTACCAACTGAGCCACAACCACCCTGACCAGGTGGACAGGTTGCCACTAAAGTCAGTGTGGTCATGCTGTAGGAAGTAATGAAGTCATTTTTAGATCTGCCAAGAAAGTAATGTTTTGGTCTGTTTGTTGGTCTGTTAGTTAGCAAGACAACTCAAAAAGTTATGGGCGGATCTTGATGAAAATTTCATGACGTGTTGGGGGTGTGACAAGTAACAAATGATTAGATTTTGGTGATGATCAAGAAGAGATCCTGGATTCTGGATCATTTTGAAATTTATTCTCCATTTACCGCAATGTAAAATTTCAAAGTGATCCAGAATCCGAGATCTCTTTTGGATCATCACCAAAATCTAATCATTTCTTCCTTCCCAACATGTCATGACATTTTCATCAAGATCCATAACTTTTGGAGTTATCTTGCTAACTAACAGACAAATTCTGGCAAAAACATAACCTCTAGGTAGACCTCTCTTCATTCAGAGGTCTACCTAATAATTTGTTTGACAGGTGTGCATAACATGTACACATACAGATACTAGTATGTATGTACAAAATAATAATGCAAATTAATCATTGACATATACAAGGTTGTAGAGGTCAAATCATATGTTATCTAATGTTTATGGAGTATATAGGAAAAAAAAAGTTTGTGTTTTTTGCATTTGAAAAAATAGTTTGCTTACATTATAAACACTGTATTTAAAGGGATAAAAAAGTAACTATTATTGAGTATTTGTTATTTTTATTTACAGCTGAAGTTGACAAAAGAGAAAAAAATGTAGACAAACAAACTCTAAACTGAACTGTAACTGTAAACATTATGATCCTGATCAAATGGAAAGACTGTAGACCACCAACAATAACCCAATGGATTAAAGACGTTCTCTATTTCCTCAGGTTGGGAAAAATTAAGACTTGGGGACCTTTTCTGGACTATATAAAGATACACATTACATTCACTGTGGATGGACATAGAGCATGTGTCATTAACATATTGTGTTGTGGCCTTGGTGTTTTTTTTTTCTTTTTTCTATTTTTGTTTTGGGTGTTTGTTGGTCTGCTTCTTGTTGTTGTTATTGTTGTATGTCTTGTAAAACAAAAACAAAAACAACAACAACTGTATGCATTTTTTGGAGACATTATTCCACAAGTGTATGTAGCTACTAAGGACCATTCTGGAGCGCATACTGTACCCGAGGGTTAATAAATATTCCTACCTCTGGACTCTTGAGCACAGCACTGACATTGGATACTGGTCCAAAGCCAGTGAGGGACTTAATATGTGTTTGCTGGGGGAGCAGTCGTCTGCACTGGGAGTAACAGGAGAAGGCCAGGGATCGAAGGTGCTGCAGGTATAAGTGGCTCTCACCACTGGCTGGTTGGAGAAGGTACTGACAGGGTACCACCTGTAGAACCAGGGCAGGTCTCATTGCTTCTGGTAAAGTCTGGAGCATCTCTGTGTAGCAATGTAAAAGGCCCAGCATCCAAATTCTTCCAGTCTCCACTTCCTCACTGTCCTCTTCCTCCCCTCCTTCATTTCTTGCTCCACTTGAACTGAGAAATGCATCGACTATATAAATGACAATAGCTGGTGGATTGGTGTGGCTGTCAACAGAGTCCGCCACAGTTGGGATGCCAATTCTGGATTGCTCAGAGACACTGAAAAAAAAAAGAAAAAAAAAAAAGAAAATGAGATAAATGGTAAAGTAAAAGTACTTCTTTACTGTACTTAAGTAGAATTTTTAGGTATCTGTACTTTACTAGAGTATTTATTTTTCTGGTAACTTTTTACTTTTATTTCCTACATTTTTGTATAAATATCTGTACTTTATATTCTTTAGATTCTCAGAATAGACTCATTACTTTTACAAACTAAACAGATGTGACAGTATGAAAAATCAGAGCGACTTTATATATTAGTTATATATTATCTCACAATTTTGACTTTTTATGTAATAATTATTAATTTTATCTCATATTTACAACTTTTTTTTTAATCTCAATTGTGACTTTTCTTCTCCCATTTTTCCTAAATTTCCAGCCCATATCCACAAAACAGAGTAACTATCAAACATCAAACACATTATCTACACAGTAACTCACTTTTAAAGGCTTTATTTTAGATACTTTTGAAACTTTTCTGATTTTATTTTCTGAAATATTATTGCGTTTATGACCAAAAAAAAGCTGTTTTACTTTTGTACTTTATTACAATTGACAAGTTGTACTTTGTTACTTTTATTTAAGTAGAAGAATTGAAATAGTACTTCTACTTTTACCACAGTATTTTTTCACACAAGTAGCTGTACTTCTACTTAAGTACAGAATATGAGTACTTTGAACACCTCTGGTTAATAGTTCTTACAGTTCAGGATTTTCTGCTGGTGTGCTCGCTGCTGGTGTGGCATTTGAGGACCCTTTAGAGTCATTGGTTCCTCCTTGGTTGGTTTCCCCCGTCTGGCCTGAGGTTGTTCCAGTTGGGGTTGATGCATTTGCAGAAGTGGTGGCGCCAGAAGAAGATTGTTCACCGTCAGCTGGGGCATAAGACTGAGGCTGTCCAGAAGACTGGGCTGAGGATGTGGGGGTCACTGGTGGCTGGGTTTTAGGTGGGAGGAGAAGACTTCCATCCAGAGGCAGAACTGAGAGTTGAGGACCTGAAAAAAATGAAGGATGTGTTACAACAGGATATGATCATGTATGCCACGGGTATATGGGTGTGTGTGTGTGTGTGTGTGTGTGTATATAAATATATATATATATATATATATATATAAAAATCTGATCAATTCTTAATATTGTTTCTTGCTTTATCTAAGATTTTTTTTGCTTTATTCAAGCCTTTTTTTTTTCCCTTAATTTGACTTTTTTTGCTTAACTGAAGATTTATTTTAGTTTTATTCAGGACTTTTTTCTTTAAATTAAATTTGTTAAATTTTTGTGGTCTCTTGCTTATTTTAATATTTACATTTTTTTTGCTTAATTGAAAATTTGTTTCGTTAATTTGACTTTTTTTGTTCAATTTCAGATTTATTTTGCTTTATTCAAGACTTTTTTGCCTTAAATCACCATTTTTTTTGTTTAATTTGTGTCATTTCTTGCTTAATTTAAGATTTTTAAAGATTTTTTCATCTTAATTTTTTCATTGACAATATAATCAAACACCAACTGCATGTTATTAAAATGGTTCAAGAACAGCATTCAATTTACTTTATGAAGAAATTTAGGTAAAATTGAGTGGGAGTTTAAAGGGTTAAAGTATCTTATTCTTATGGTCGCTGCATGTATTTCATTCATCTCACCGAGCTGCTGCTTGCAGGCATAAGCATAGAGTTTCAGTTTGCTGAGGTTGTCCGTGTGTTGCTGTCCAGTCCAGGGTCCGGTCACCCACTGGTCCACATCGACCTCCTCCAGCCGTTCAACCTCCACTTCTTCCCCCACTCGCACAATTCCATCCCGGGACACCTTGGCCAGAGGACGGTGCTTCCCAAGTCGACATGTCTAGAAATAGAGTCAGATTCACGCAAAACAAGAACATTAAAAAAAAATATATAAATATACAAATGATGTGTGTTTTGAGCCACATGAGTGATTAGAGCCATCACTATTATCATTAACCTCATAAACAGCACCGAGTTCCTGGAAGAAGGATTGGGCTGCGGACAGCAGAGAGGGGCTGTTGGGACACAGCACCACATAGGCCACATCCCTCTGCCCCCCATAAGGTTCCAGCAGCAACTTCTCCCAAAAAGGTAAAGCCAGTGGGGACAAGGCCAGGAAGTCCCGCTCTCGGTCGTAGCCCAGTAACAGGGTGGGAATGGGTAATGGCTCTGGTGACTCCTCCGAACCTTAGGGAAGTACAAAAACATACCATTACACCTTTTGCTATTCATCTCCTAAGAACTGTAGGTACTTTTCTTTCTCTACAATATTTAATCCTTCACATCAGTAGGTTCGTCTACAGCTGAAATGATAAATTGATTAATCAACTCAAATTGATTAAAATAATATTTAGCTCCAATTTTCCTGAACTGACACTTTGTTTCCTTAATTTTGCTGCTGCTAAACGATGGTTCTACTGTTGTGTTTCACATCAACACTTAGTGTAAAGCACATGATCAACACATATTGTACATTACTTATTAAGATGTTAAGTCAGTAAGTTGAATCCAAATGTGTCGAAGAGTGCAGGGGTATATATAGTGTTTCCCCCCGTTGCATTATAGACTTGGTAAACCACCAGGCCTTTGTACCCCCCCCCCCAAGCTAATTGTATCTATTTATTTATTTTAAAGGCATGTATATTTGTCACAGGTGATACTAACATAAAGTTAACTTGAATGTTAATAACCCTCAAAAACTCTCTCTATATTAGAGTTAAATATCTGTATAATAAAGTTGAAATGTAGCCTTTACACTTCCTTGACATGTTTTCTATTAAATAAATCCTAATCAAGCCTCAATATGACAAATCCAACTTTATGGATTCTGTCATTGACATTTATTTATTTATTTATTCATTATTAAAGGCAAATAAGGTGTATTTCAGAGTGTGTATTTTTGTTAGCAGTGGGTGTAAATATTGTTAATACATGTTGTAAAATAACACTTAATAGATATAATTTCATATTTCTTGTCAACTTTTTTTGTTTTTATAAAAACATGGTGGGTCACCAGTGGGTTTCACTAGTCGCCATCAGGCTGAGCAAGAATTCTGGGGGAAACCCTGTGTATATAAAATAATTTCAATATGTATATGTGTGTGTGTGTGTACATACACTTACACATACACATATATACACACACACACACATATATATATATATATATATATATGTGTGTGTGTGTGTGTATATATATGTATATATACTGTATATATATGTATATGCATGTATGTACACACACTTTATTGTTGTTGTTATTTTTCTACAAATAAATTTTATTTATCCTTTCATTTTTAAACTTTCTGTGGTTTTGTTTTGTGTTAGTTCTAGAATAAATAAGTGTTTATTATTTTCAAATATGGCTTTTTCACTTTTTTCCCCAATAAAAATAATCAATGGATGAACAAATTACAAAAATAAATGATCAATAGCTGCAGCTCCAGATTAGCCTTCCACTTAGAAACAAACCCCACTCACCATAGGAGCCTCTTCCAGCCATCTTATGGAACTGCTGCCAGGTAAGTGGTCCTTGAACATGTTGGATGTTTTCCCAGGTCCGTCCTGTTCTCTTCTTTTGGATGGCATCCTGTAGGAATGGCTGTAAGGAGAGCAACATTCGGACCATATCCTGGGACGACAGCATGCACATGTCCACCACTGGGGAGTCATTCACACAAAAAGAAGACACGAGAATCAGTCACAGACATGTTAACAGACTACAAGAACTAAATATATGAACCATATCAGTAGATGACAGTGCATTCAATGGTTCTGTTTCAGCTAAGAACACACTGTCTAAGAATGTAATACAATCTGCACGACGATACAGGGTGAGAAACTATGATAGCATTAACAAAAAAAACTCCTTCTATATTAAATCTAACAAAATCAGGTGGTGTTCGGCACAGTGAACCCTGCCCCTTGCAATAGTTTTACCTGATGTGTCCCATCTCTTATCATTGCGGAGACACATATTTTATGACCTTGACCTACATTCACTAAAATGTAATAGCATCTATTATACACTACCTTTCTCGAAAATGTCACACAAATCGATCCAGAAGATGTTTGCAAAAAAAAATAAAAAATCCCAATCTTTCCCAACGCTGCCTTTTGTAGTCATTTCCTCCTAGTGATGTGTGGATCGATACTAAAATATGAATACCTCTGATACCAAATCATTCTGCTCTAAAAATCCTCAATTTAAAATATAGATATATTTGATACTTAAGTCATTTGAGGTAAAGTTTATCCTGAACAAGAACACAGTGAAAAGTAAACTATTGAGATGTTGCATAAATGACAGGCAGATGGGGGGGTGACTACTTTTTCTACCGCCTGGGTAAGTGCGTCATGCGTCAGCACAACAGAGAGAATATTTTCAAAGGCAGGAGGTTCTGAGCAAAAAAAAAACCAAACAGACTCAAGGAGAAAACTGTAAATATGATCTTGTTCCTGAACAAAAACCTGTGAATGAGGGAACAACAGTGTCGACGTTGGATGCTGTGTTATTTAAATGTTCTGTATTTTCAAGTTAGCATGTTCATGTAACAAAAATAAATAGTAGTTCTTAATAATTAAGCAAGAATTTATTTTAATGTGTTTTATAATATCACTCATTTTCTTTTTTCCAGAGTTGGAAAAATTTTCTATTTTCACATATTTTGTATGAATGTGTCCTCTGGTTTTTATTGTTATCTAGTTCTGTTTTCTATCTCAATATGATTCAGTTTAAAATAAATAAATAGATAAATACATTATTTTGCCTGGTATTCTTAACAAAGCTATGATTTGAAATACTCTTTCAAAGACATATTCGGTCATGTTGCAACTCAAACACAAATACCCCTCTCCCCTTTGGAGGGTCGGGGTATTTAATCATTAATTACTAAACATCTACAGTAGTTCAACTCGTCTTTGGGTCTCACCATTAGTGTGGGGCCACGGGTGAAGAGCTGTACTCCTAACAACAGCCTGATCGACTTTCCCTCCTGCTGGATTATCCACGTACTGTAGTCCTTGCTCAAGGGCATTATAACACTCCACACAGGCATCACTGCCATCAGCCCACTGCTTTTCAGACATCCAACTCTGTAGTAGTGCCCCCTTGCGGCCATGGCAGGAACAGCTGAGGGGCAGATGCAGAGAGGCCAATGAAGAAATGGGCTGAGAGCACTGCTCCTGGAGAAGAATCATGACTGATGGAGAAGCTGGGGCTGCATCCTGCGGTCGCTTTGCTCTGGGATCTCCCATTGACGGGTCCCGTCGACAAAGAGCTAGCCTCCTCTCAGCTGCTCGACCCACCTCAGAGGTCCGGCCATAAATATCCAGCTCATCCTCCAGGAAAAGGCCTGTACCGTGAGCCAACCGCCTGTTTACAATGGCACTAAAGCCACACATACAGCGGTACTGATCCTCACAGGTAGAATCAGGGATGTACACCCCTACATCTGCTCCTTTGACATTCAAGTTACAGGCGCAGATACAACAGCTGTCAAAGTTGCGATCCTTGAAGACATTCAGGACGGAGTCTGAGAGCAGGAGGACCGAGTACAGGCTGTGAGCTTCGGGCAATGTGGGCCCAGGCCGGGCTAGGGGTTCTACTGAACTGAGAGGCAGACTGGTGGAGGATGTCGAAACAGGTGAGCTCAGCTCAGTTCCATCCTGCTTCACTGAACCTTGCCCAGAGCTTGCTGTGTTGATTCCTCTGGGTGTCCGAGGGGTCCGTGGAGTGGGCACAGAGAAACGAGGGGTGGCAGGAGACGGCAGGATGCCCAGGGTGGTGCTCACTGAGGCAGACGCAGCACTCAACTGGCCATAGTCCTGGTCTGGGAGGGTGTTGACACTTGGGATGTTTCTGGGAACGATTAGAAAATAGGAAAGAAAAACATTCCCGTTATTATTTCTGTGATTTGTTAGAAGGATTCCCATTAGATGTGCTTTAAAGCAAAACCTCTCTTCATGTGGGGCAGAATTGAACAGATATAAACTTATAAATCAGACGTTATCAGACACATAAATTGACATAATAGAAATTATATTGATTGACTGATTGATTTGTGCATTTCCAGACAATTCCCTTTACACTCAAAAAGGTAATTATTATATTTTCATATAGATATATATATATATATATATATATATATATATATATATATATATATATATATATATATATATATATATATATATATACATACACACACACACGCACACATACACACCTGTACCTGTATAAATGTTTAATATAAGGTAAAGTACGTGACCAATTGTGTGCTTTGGGGTGCCAAACCACTGATATTGGAAACATTCAATGGAAACATGTTCAAAGTGCAAATATACTTTGTCAAAATGTTTCTACTTTATGGCTATTGTTTTTATTATTATTATTATTATTATTATTATTAATAATAATAATACTAATAATAATTTAATTCATAAAGCACTTTCAAACAAAGTGCTGTACAGCCAAAAAATAAAATCAGTCACAAACAATAAAGCATAAAAACATACTGTATAACATTAACACAGTAAAACAAATCAAGACATACAACACAAAGTGAACAAGTGGGTTTTGAGCTTTGCTTTAAAAACCTCCACCAAGCATGCCTGCCTTCTGTCCAGAGGAAGACGGTTCCACAGCGTTGGTGAAAGAAAAGAAAAAGCTCATTCACCAACCGTCTTTTTTTCTGACAGTCAGCAGGCCGGTCACTTTAGAGCAGAGGGGACGAGAAGGTGCATGTAATGTGACCAAATCATTTAAATAAAAAGGTGCGGCTCCATTTCAAATTTTATAAGTCAATAAAACCACTTTAAAATCAGCACGAACATGACATGGAAGTCAGTGAAGATCAGCCAGTACTGGGGTAATATGATCACATTTCCCATTTTGCACCATCTGTAAAACTCAAACTTTTTTTGGGTAGTAGTTACAGTAGTCCAGTGATCCCTAAACTGCAGCCCGCGGGCCGGATGTGGACTGCCTCCACATTTAGTCTGGCCCCCTGAATAATACCAGAGAGCATTTTGATTATTATTTTTCATATATGTGTATTTGTATTTGATAATAAAGTTGGACTTTTGCAATAAAATGTTCCTTAGTTTTGAACTATTTTCATTATTAACTATTAATTAGTGACTAGTTTAACACATGAACTTTGATAAGACTGTTCATATGAGTCATTTAAGTCACAGATTCTGCTCTGACAACTAAGCTGAACTTGGACCTGTTAAGACCAAGAAGTTTATGTTGAATGGACTTTTTTCTGTGAAGAACCCAGAGAGGGTTATTTGATTGTGGCTTTCTGGCAAACAATACATTTTTACATTTAGGCACTCCTGCAATCCTCACACTTTTTCTGTTACAAACGGACCCCGGTCCCTCATCAGATAAGGGAAAAGTGATGTGGCCCTCACAGGAAACAGTTTGGGGACCCCTGCAGTAGGCCAATTGAGGTGATACAAAGGCATTTTTTGGGGGGAAAATCTGAAATGGAAATACAGCTACTGGCTCACACACAGGTCATCATAACTATATACTTACGTGTATCCATCTCTGAAGAAGGTGGGTGTTTGAGAGTGCATAACTGTGGAGAAATGTTCCATTTTGGGTAAGAGGGCCCAGGATGGACGGTAGTGGCACTGCTCTGGAATCTTGAGTGCTGGCAGAGTATGACTGGGGAGGCAGGAGAGTGGAGCAAACATGGAGGAGCCTATCTGAGGCTGATAAGAGGATACAGTGGAGAAAGGAGATGGGAGTTAACGGTTTAGTTAATTTATTTTAAATGTGTCACAGAGGAAAGAAAAACAAATAGACGACCAAGGAAGAAAGACAAACAGAAATAAATGACACAGCAGTCAGATTTGTCATATAAGTCTATAACACATTAAAAAAGGGAGTGGGAGGAAGTTACATTTATCAAATCCCACCCCTTCACAACAATATATGGATTAATTAGTGGTGAAAGGGAACAACAGGGCTGTCTAATAATGTCAAATGTCAAATAAAACATGTACATATACAAAAACATACAAAGTATACAAAACCAAAGCACCAAAAGTTTTATTCTGGCCGATGGGAAGAATTTCTGACATGCAAAAATGTTAGTTATTAACAATCAAAGGTGTTGGTGCTGCTGATTATACTGTCACATACATTAAACATAGACACTATTTTGACTGAGTTTTTGTTTGAAGGACTGGATGGTGCCATAATACAGATGTGCATAAACCATGATGTTTATAAAAGTCTGTGGAGATGCAGTGAAATTATCAGGGTTGGTTTTGGCAGCCATGGATGTGACCTGGTTCATTAGTATTATTACTTACTCTTGTTTAGAATATCATCATATATCCTCCACCAGCTGCTGTTCTGAATAAGATATAATTCACAACTGACTCCCTGATGAAGGCCATTCATGCCGAAACGCGTTGGGGTTTTTATATGATTTTATAGGTTTTTGTAACTAAGCCCGTTTAATAAAGGCTTTTTATTCTTCACTTTTAAGAGAGTGCCTTGGAATTTTTCTTTCTTTTTACACTATTTTTTGTTTAAAGCCATAATCAATCTATGTTCTAAGACAAACTCATTTTATTTTTGCTTTATTTTTTTTTGTCAAAGTATTAATATTGTGAAAATGTGATAAAAAAAAAGTCAATTCCAAGAGGTGTCAATAAACTTTTATTCTCACAACCTGTGATTTGTAAGTTTTTTTCTAACAGCTGAATTAAACATTGGAAAACAGTTTAAAAAAATATATTGTAAGCTTAAAATGAGTCCATGGAGTATATTCTCAGAGTAAGTTTGATTTTTATCATACATATTCACTTTCCTTTGACCTGAACCATATGCTAAAAAAAAGTTGTATTGTCAGTCTGAGCAAAACCATCAGTGAAATGAAGGCCTTTAAGCGCTTCTTCTAATTCTGTTTCATCTAAAACTGGAAAATGACCTGGCCACAGTGATAATTTTATAAGGTAGTCTGTTGGTTCTAAATCACAGGTGTCAAACATAAGGCCCCGGGGCCAAATGTGGCCCACCAAAGAGTCTAATCTGGCCTCTGGGATGAATGTGTGAAATGCAAAATTTACACTGAAGTTGAATTCATTTTAGGTCAATTCAATCTAAAGAGGATGAGAAAAGTAAAATACTGACATAATAACATAGAAATAATGGAAACCAACCTTAAACTAATTTTCCTTTTTGTTTTGGTGTAAAATAAAGTACAAAGAAGACTAGCATTTTTTACAAAAAAAATGCGAATAACCTGAAATATTTGTGGACTTTTACCAATATTCAGTGTGTTCCTAAATGCTGTGTAAATTTGTAGATCTACTGTGATCTGTAAGTTACAATGCACATGTATAAATGTTAAACTAAAGCATAATATCATCAATATTTCACATATTTTTCTTAAGAATTTACAGGTTGTTCATATTTGTTGGTGTTATGTTCATGTACAGTTTGGAGAATTTAGCTTTTATTCACTCAAAAACACAGACATTTTTGGCATAAACATTATTTTATATGTTTTTATCCTTTTATTTATATTATTTTAATGGTGCAGCTCATTTTATACCATATTAGGCTGAATGTGGCCCCTGAAATAAAATGAGTTTGACACCCCTGATCTAAATAGAGATCTATAACAGCTTCAGTTCAACATGTCAGAAAGTCCTTTTGAGGTTTTTATGTGCACCATTTGTTAACTAATGCACTTCATGACCCTTGCGTCATATAATAGAGTTAAAAAAATATGTTTTAGTGTATGACCTAAAAGAAGCGCTTCTCCTCACCTTAACGTCCTCCTGCCTGGGACTGGCCACTCCCTCCTCCATCTCCATCCTATACTCAGTAATTTGCGTGGAGGGCATCAGGGGCAGGTGGTCTGCTGCTCCACTCGGGGCAGGAGGCTCCTGGCTGGGGGTGTCACGGTACGTCATGATGGGAGAAAAAGCTGGGTGCTGCTCTAGAGAAGGTGGGGTAGGGAACATCCGCTGGAGGTCTGCTACTGCTAAAAGAAGGGACAAAGAAAACACAGAGGTTACACCCATTACAGCGCACAGGGCAAAAAAAAAAGTACTGCCAAAACTCTTACTGTTACTTGTTATTAAACAAAAAAGTTACTCACTTGATGGATAAGGTACTGCAACTCTCCCTTCTTTCCCTGGAGGGCGATCTTCTGCTGATCCCGGAAGCTTTGTTGAGTGCTGGTTGGGGTAAACAGTCTACAAATTATTACAGATAGAAATAAAAGATTGGTTCTTTTCAAAAATATTTTACAATGCAGTGTCTTATCATTTAACCCATAAAGACCCAGTGTTACTTTTGTGTCATTTCAAGACCCCACATGGTGTCTGATATTTATTTAAATGAAATGTCAACTGACTGAACATATCCTAATGAGAAAAATACAATGTGTGTGTGTGTATATATATATATATTATATATATATATATGGTTGCCAGTAGCTGTTTGGGTCTTCATGAGTTAAAATACTGACACAAAGAATAGTGTGGAAAATGGGTGATTTATACGAATGTCACAGTTTATGCTTCAATATAATAAGAAACTGATAGAAACAATAAGGCAACACATCCTGCATTTGTATTACAAGTTAACAAACAATACTGGAAACTTGTGTACGGTATACATATATTGATCTATTATACTTGAACTAAAGCAGAAACGGTGCATTGGAGTTAAGTATTTAAAACATATGATATAATACTCACCCCAAGTTCTTCTTCATCCTCATCAAATATGTTGTCTAAGTCAGAGATGTTGACTACCAGGTCTTTTTCTCTGGTCAGGGAAGGGTTAACTTTGGTAGCGGTTTCATCCTGCCCCGACTCTTCTGATAATATGAAGAAACATAATCATTACACGTCTGTGATGTGGAAAAAAACTGCATTTGACACATGATGCTGTGTGTAGATATGCGAGTATATGCGGCTGAATTAGTTTCACCTGATTTTGGTGCCGAGTTAAAAATGGACATGGCATCTTTACCATCAGGCAGTGTGCCATTGCTGGTTATTTCTTCATTCTGGAAAACATATGAGAGGAAAAATATACAATATTTAATGACAGAAAATGTTTGCAAGTGTGGACTTTTAAAACAAAGATTATGTGACTGTGAATCCATAGTATTTTTTTTTAAACATTACTTGCTCCACCTTGGCCCTCTTGCTGGTTTCTCGTCCTTGGCCTTTGACTCTCTTGGATGTGGAAAACGTGTATTCGATGTCACCTTCTTTAAAGTCGTAAGGATCATCACTGGGCTCCCGCAGCCCTTCTACACCTGGCTGTTGCAACAATCCCAGTGTTTGGACGTGTTCTTTCAGTCTTTCCTCAGAGATTTTAAAACTCTTGTGTGTTTGAGCGTATAGTCTGAAGAGGTAAAAAAGAAGAGTTAATCAGACTGAAACTATAATGTGACAAATTTAATTACAAAAACAATCATTGTCAAAGACCAAATAACAGGCGGTCTTTTGTCCCTACAGACATCAGGCTTTTTTTACAACACAGTCAGGGATAGGGGTCGCTGACCAGACTCTGACGCCAGCTCCAACCACTGACCCTGAAGTTTTTAAGTCATTTTTATGCCGTTTTAAGCTGATTTTTATTTATTTTTTTAAGCAATTTAGCTCACTTTTATCCATAACCTTTTTATGTATTCATTTATTTATTCACCGATTGTATGATGTAGTGTGAGCTATGTGACAACGGAATTTCCCTGTGGGGATGAATAAAGTATCTATCTATCTATGATGAAAAATGCACAATGGGCTAAAATGAAAGAGAATTTCAGGTCAGTGTTGTCAAGCAGAGCTGAAATGATCAACTCAAATTGATTAAAAAAATGTATTTGTTTAGGAATTTTCAAGCTTCATTTGCTTAATTTCCCTGCTG
This sequence comes from Siphamia tubifer, assembly GCA_020466265.1. Classification (NCBI taxonomy): domain Eukaryota; kingdom Metazoa; phylum Chordata; class Actinopteri; order Kurtiformes; family Apogonidae; genus Siphamia; species Siphamia tubifer. The sequence goes on along the minus strand of CM035794.1, from coordinate 71,723,239 downwards.
TTGAACACTGTTGCGTTTTGCACGGACACTTATTGTGATACATGTGATGCCAGCATCAATACATACAATATGGAGTATAACTCAAAAAAGGCAGAAACGGTCTCCGTTTTCACTTTTCTACATCACAATCACTTACTTGTTAGTTGAATAAGTTAAGTTTTTAATTAGGTCCATCTCAAGTTGATAAGTTTTCAACTTGGATCGAAAATACAAAATGTAATTTTTATTAGAATTACAAACAATATGTTCAGTGAACATATTGTTTTGTAGATGTCATTGGACTTGTTTGTTGTTGTTTGTATATGCAGACATTTTCATATATCCTGTTCATATATCCTTATTATTTCTATGTAGATTTTCAAAATATGTTTTAGTACTTATTGTACAAGTTATTGGAGCCAGTTCTGGAATAAAGGACAAGTTGTCATTATCAGACATGTCTATCACAATTAAAAAAAAATGTTTTTTCCTCCATTTAAAATGTTTACTCAGTCATTTTCTGAACTTGGTTTATCTTTACTAGGGTCACAAGCATTGTATCCCAGCTACAATTGGCGAAGGTGGGGTGCACCCTGTATGAGTCTCCAGTTCATCTCAGGGCTGAACATATATAGACAAACAATCACTCATCAATCATTTAGATTAACCAATTAAACTATCAGTACATGCGGCGTCTTTACATTTTGTATTCTTTAATAGTGTTCATTAAGATGCAATGCCCCTATCAAATAAATAAATAAATGTGTTTGGATGGTGGGAGGAAGCTGGAGTACCTGGAGAAAAACATGCAAACTCCACACAGAAAGGTCCCAGCGACTGGAGTTGGAATCAAACCCAAGTGCTAACCACTGCACCACCGTTTGTTCATTCGAATCAAATTACAGAAAACGATCAACAGAAAATAATTCATAGGCGCAGCTCTATTGTCTAGTACTCACATGGGTTAGACACACTCCCACTCTACTGTCCTACCTTTTTAGTGGAGCTGCCTCAGTGGCTGTGTCTGTCCTCACTTCCTCTAACTTATCAGTGGGGAGTTCTTGGGGCCTGAATTCAGTCTTATCAGTCCTGGGGGTCCTGAATCCTCTCCACCAGCCGGCTCCGTTCTCCCTCTGCTTCAGTAAAGCGGTGTACACGGCTGTCTCACTGGTCATCACCCCCAGCCCTGTAGTCCCATCTGGACAGAGTGACATTTCCACAGGCTCATCCAGAACCTCTGGGTCCTGCACCCTGGGGTGTGGGCTGAGTGTGGGCGGGAGGGGAGACACAGGAGAAGGGAGAAGGGATTCAGGGCCTTTCCGGCTATTGGAGAGGGGCTTGGGATACTTGCAATTTGGCAAAGTGGCCAGAGGCTCTAAGGGTGGCTCCAAAGCCACCAGTCCCCCTAGCTGAGGACCTCCTGCTGAGTCCTGCTCCAGAGGGGCCTCCTGTGTGACAGACAGACGGTGGTGAAATGGGATCGTGGCTGATCTCTTGGACTGTTTATCAGCCTTTTCTATCTTGTCGCTGGTCTTGTGTTTGGGGGCAGAGGGAGGGTATGAGGACGGGCCCGATGACTGAGTGGAGTTGGCACCGGTCTGGGAGTTGGCAGTGGATGAGCTGGTCAGACTCGGCTTCTGCTGTTTCAACCTACAACCGAGACAGACATATTAGAAATAGAAGAAAAACTAGGAAGGATGCAGAGAGTGCGATCCTCCACAGAGGCAGCTAAATTCTCAGTGGCATCATGGAGATAAGGATTCACAACAATCTGCCTTTTTATGCTTTATTTGAACACAGTGTTGTGCAAAAACCTTGGGCAACCAATACAATAGCTTTGTTATGTGGTGTTGAAAGGTTGAAATGAGCATACATATTTATTTCTCAATCTCTTTTCTTCATATATAAGAAAATACAGGAAATCCGTGCACATAAAGATGCTGCTGATACAGAGTGAGTTAGAACCTGGTTGGTACCTGGAGCAGCTGCAGGGTGCTCTGGCCCCCAGATCATTGAAGTCCCATGTGGTTACGCCATTTGGCACCTCTTTCTTAGGCATTACATCAGTGGGCTGAGTCCGTCTGCAGGGATCAAACTGCCAAGTGAGCCTGGGCTCATCTGCATCAGTGTACTTCAATAATACTCTAAACTTCAGAAATAGCCCATTCGGTATGTACTTACACGTGCTGAGGCTGATTAACATAGCACTCCCTCCAGGCCTGATGGACCACCTGACAAGTTATTTTCCTCCCAGAATGCTTTGGGCTGATGTTTGTAACTCCAATACTGCTGTCTGGTGTGGGGACACTAGAGGCTGACGTCACAAAGCCGCTGTCCGCTGAGAAAACAACAGAGCAGATCTTTTATATGGAAGCAGAAGGGATATTACATCTTAAAAAATGTGATTAAAAGTAAACCTAGCAGTGTAAAAGAACATTTCAAAAATATGTGTTACTGTCTGTTCTTTGAATGAGTGACACAGAGAATGAGGAGAGTGCATATCACAGGGGAAAAAAAGAAGAGAAAATGGCAAAATAAACCATTTCTTTGTTTAACAGTTGTAAAACAAAAGCCACAATGTCTACAAACAGAGTCACTTGGTCTCTGGAGAGTTCTGCCAGCACATTTTGTATGTCGTTATGTCTAGAAATGTTCCAAACAGAGCATAATGACTAAACTAATGGCTAACCCGCATATCACCGACCGATGTTAGTGTGTTCATAGCTACTAACAAAATAACTGTTATGTTTCTGTTGGCAAATATAACGTCACTGAACAACACATTACATTCATGCACAGTCAGTCAAACAGCAGTGTTTTGAGTCGATGTATTTTAGCTAATATTCTGTTAACATTACTCTGATACAAATAACAAAAAATGTAGTTTTTGGTTGATGATATGGCTGTAAGTGTGCTAAAACAATCTGTAGCTTCTTACACTTGTAACTATATATTGTTTGAAATATGTACCGTATTTTCCGGACTATAAGTCACTCCGGAGTATAAGTAGCACCAGCCAAAAAATGCATAATAAAGAAGGAAAGATATATATAAGTTGGACTTTTGTGGGAAATATATTTGATAAAAACCAACACCAAGAACAGACATTTTATCTTGAAAGGTAATTTAAAATAAAAAAATAATACAGAACAACAGGCTGAATAGGCGTACGGTATGCTAACATAAGACATTTAGCTAACGTTATATGTTGCATAGATAACAAACCGAGAATGTGCCTGGTATCTTTATGTAACATTAACACTTATTCAGAAAACTAGCAGAAAGAATATAGTCATGCTCAAGAGTGCCCTCTTGCAGTTGTCAGTATGAAAATAACATGCAAAATTCTGTACAAATGTGTTAATAATTTCACATATAAGTTGTGCTGGAGTATACATTGTAAGATGCATCCCCGGCCAAACTATGAAAAAAAAAAAAGCGCCTTATAGTCTGAAAAAAACGGTACTTCATTAATGTTTAGCCACAACAGAAACAGCTTTTTTGGTTGTTTTTTTTGTTTTCAACTCACCATAGTGCATGTTGTATATGTATTGTGCAATGAAGAATTTGCTAATTAACATATGAGACTAATAAATATAAACTAAACAGAATACATTTTAAATTCTGCATATGCTTAACCCTCTGGTATCCCACCCAGAGATGTCCTTCTAGCTACCAAAAGCATATAATCTGCACAGCTGTGATGTGAAATATATTTCATACAGTTTGTTTTGAACTTTCTAACAATGGTTTTGTATTTCATCAATTTGAGCAAAAACAAAAAATATTAAAATACCCAATACTAGTTACATATTTTTAAAAGTTTTTTTTAATGCAACACGCTATTTTCTTTAATATGCTACACAATTTGAATTATTTATTTACTATTTTTGCAGTCTTGTATATGTCAATGATTATCAAAAAAAGTGCATTATTATTTTTGTGCCACGTCAAATATTGTAAAATGTGCAGTTTTCACCCACTTTGGAGAAGGGTGCTAGTGTAGTATGATGTGTATGATTTGCTGATTTTAGTGGTAGGGTCAGATTTAAAAATCCTGGAAAATATGAAAAAGTTTTGAATTCCAACCTAATACAAATTGTGAAAAATAATATTACCTGTATGTGCAAAGTGTGCTAAATATTCTCCACGCAGACAGTGGAAGTTTAGCTCTAAAAAAAACCTAATCTAAAAGTGAAATAAAAATAAAGTAAGTAAGACTGTCTAAGCTACCAACTGTGATGATTGATGTGGAATATGTTACCTGAGCACGGTTGCTCTGGTGACGTCGGGGGTGTGAGGGGGACACTGCAGTGGTTAGGCTCTCTGAAGAGACCCTGGACTGGGGGGACAGGTGGGGGCTGCTCCACTGGTAGGTCGCCCTGGGCAATGAGCACAAAGGCTGCTGGGTAGGTCATTCTCACTCCACCTAAAATTACACAAACATAGAATATATTCTGGCATGATGCAACAGCTTCAATCTTTAAAAAGGCTTCATGACTGCAACAGATTTCTGTTTAACAGGATGGTTGAAAAATGACCAGGCGTTCTCAACTCCTTTGTCAAGTAATTTCTGATTTAGCATAAGTACTTTAATCTGTCAACACTCACTCACTCACTCACATTTCAGGCTACCATAACAAAGCAGACTTATGTGTATATTTGCATTTTCAACATGAATTACTAGAACCTTAGTCAAGATTTCTTTCCTCAATGTTTTTATTCTTCTTTAGTCATGGAAAACTAAATGCGATTGAATTTATTCATATCAACCTATTTTTCTTGCAATTACAAAGAAACATGTATTTAAAACCCAACATCAGAAAGTGAATAAAGAAAACATTCAGCTTATGTGATTTTTTTTTCTCGCATTTTAACAAACTAATACTAGTTATTACTAATGTTGTCCCGATCTGATCATGTGATCGGAAATTGGCGCCAATCATGTGACTGCGGACTCGATCCGGACTCGGATGTTATGTTCTGATCAGTGATTAAAAATAAACAAGAACTAAATAGTACTTTTTTTTTAACTACCAACGTTCACAAACTGGTTCTGTGTCTGCGTGGTCTGTGCAGACACAGGTTATTTAATGTTGCACTAATGTGAAGAAAATGTTATTCTATTTCTGTGTCGTTCAACTTGACATTGTAATTCAACCTATTTCATAGAAGTTGGTGAAAAGGAAAATTAGGGACATCCTGAATCTTATTCTTCGCTTTTAGTTCATTTCATAATGTTTTATAGAAGTATCGGCTCGGGACTCGGTATCAACAGATACTCAAAATCAAATGACTTGGACTCGAGGGGGAAAAAAAATGTGATCAGGACATCTTTAGTTATTACTTCATGGAGTTAATATACAAAAAAAAAATGATTATTTTGTCCATCCAGAACAGCATAGTTACAGTAATGGTATGAATTACAGTGTATTGGATGACGCATAACCCACAAAACCCATGAAAATACAAGAGAACAGCTGGAATAACTGTCCACTGGAGTGACCAGTGTATGCATCAAAGGGTTAAACCTTTGCTGAATATTCCTGCTAAATGTTTTTATATTGGAATGACATTTAGCAAAATGCATTGTTGGAAATAACCTTTTTGTGCAACTTTTGTGTGTAAAAACAAGCAACAAGGAAAAATAGTTTATCCCGACTAGAAACGGAGCGAGGACGTTTCTCGCCTCGATGAGAGGAGCAAAAGAATTAATTACTTCACATCATCGAGACACACAGCAGGCGGGTAAGTGATATTTAATACAGTTGACATAATTAAGTGTTTGAGTCTCTACACCTCTTGTCAATAAGTCAGGCTACCTAACTATGCTACAATTGATAGTATATGAATGGATAATGTCTGCCATTGAACTTCATGGGACTTTGCTCTAAGTGGGGTAGAAAAATGTTTTTGGAATAGTTTGCCAAATACTGAACTTTTTTTTTTCTTAAGGGCATGTTTTATCTTTCTGATGAAATTATATTTATATAAAAATTACATGTGCATTTTTGTTTTGTTTTTGAGGTGATCAATATTGACATAATAGGTTTATATAATGATCGATCTTAAATGCTTTAACTAAATGAGAAATGACTAATGGGAAGAAGAAGAACATTTTATAATGCAATTTGAATGGTGGTGCATTGGACACAATAGTTTCGGTGGTTCTTTAGTACGTACCCTAGGAAGAGACATGGAAAAAAAAGAAATAAAAAGCTATTGAACTATTTAAACTATAACAATAGGTCAAAAGTATTGTCACTCATCTCTCATTTTCTGAACCAGCTTTATCCTCACTAGGGTCAGAGGGGTCGCTATCCCAGCTACAACAAGGTACACCCTGTATGAGTCACCAGTTCATCACAGGGGTGACAATATACAGACAAAACAATCACACCTATGGGCAATTTAGATTAACCAATCAGTGCTTGTCTTTAGATGGTGGGAGGAAACCAGAGAACGCACGCAGATATGGGGAGAACATGCAAACTCCACACAGAAAGGTCCCACGCAGTGGTGTTGGAATTGAACCCAGGACTTTCTTGTATTGACGACACGAGTACAAGTACTGCACCACCTCAAAAGTATTGTGGTTGACACATATCAATCGATATGTCATTTGGCATATCACAAGGGTGGCTGTGGCTCAGTTGGTAGAGTGGGTCACCCAATGACCGAGAGGTTGGCGGTTCGTGTCGAAGTGTCCTTGGGCAAGACACTGATTTACTGAACCCTGATTTAGTCTCCCAGTAGGACTAACAGAACTTTAGAAACCTACTGGTGTATGAGTGTGAATGTGAGGCTAATGTAAAGCACTTTGAGCTATATACTGTCAGTGCAGACCATTACCATTTACAAGGACATATGGATGTGGGTACATGTTTAAAAATTTAACACACGAATACAGAAAAAAAAGTAGAATTTTGTACTGTTCACATTTTTGCTGTAAGACGCAAATCGGATTTTTGCTGTAAAATCAGATTGGTGTGGTCTCTCCGTGACCAAAGCTGGTCGTGCAGCCCTATAGGCACTAGCAATGGATACAAAACAGAAAAAAACAAGCAGTGTGTGATAAAGTAAGCGCAAGCAGTCACATTAAACCCTAAACAGTAGTTGATGGTTCAAGAAGGGACAAGGTCAACACAGGAATAGACCAAGATAAATACATATGATGTAAAAGTCACACAGGTATTGTTATTATAATCGGGTCAAACACATAGTTGTTGAAGTAATTGCCTGTTGTTTCCACTCTCTTCCAGAGGTTCTCCTCATTCCCTGCTTCATTTTATTCTTCACTCGATTCTACTTAGAGATGTGTTAACAGTGTAAGCTGATCATCACATCCCAAACACACTGTAACAGTACCCTGTCCACTAATACTTCCATTGGAACTGCCTGGAGACAGAAGGCAATCAATGCGTTTGTAGCTCACTGTCTGAGCAACATCACTGTGATCAGATGTGCTTTTATTGGTGTGCTCATGCTGAAAACATCCCCAGCATACTTTACAATAATACAACATGACTGAACACAGCAAACGCCTGCGTGGGTTAAAATGCTTCCACAATAAAAAATGTTGAGACGTACCTACAATGACCTCCACTGCCACGTGACAGTTGTGATCATAAGCTTGGCCAGTGTTTTTGTCCTTCTCCCCACCTCCATCTTTCTGCTGAAGTACCATGGGGTAGAAGTAGCTCCACTCCTCCATCAGCTTCCGTGCTGCAGGGTCACTCATCTTGTAGGCTTGACCTGTTAGAGTACCACTGAGGCCGTATGGACTCAAGACCACTGCAGAGGGACAGTGAAAATAGACTATTAGGGAACAAGAATGAGGGCAGGCAAGTAGAACCAAGACACATTATATCATTTAAAGCAGGGGCACAAAACTGGTAAAAAAATTACTTATTTGTTAGACATTTTCAGTTGTTCTTTATTATTCCATTTTCAAAGCATACTTTGTAGATTCACATGTTTTAGCATGTAATTTTACTTATTTCATTTTTATTATGATCCTGATCCAGCCTATTTGAAATCATCAGGCTGAATGTGGCCCTTGAAGTAAAATGAGTGTTGAGACCTCCGTAAGTTATAGGTTCAATGTGTCGTCATATAATGGTGAACTTGACTATACTGGCATGAAAAACTAAGTTAATATTTCTTGGAGAAGTCAATAAAGTGAGCAAATGTAATATTTCTCCTCTTGCATTGAGAGAAACCCAAATAATTAATAAGGACCGGGTCGTCCATTAACCAAACGGTTGGCGGTTCGATTCCCGCTCTGTCCTAGTTAGTCCGTTGTGTTCTTGGGCAAGACACTTCATCGTCCTTGCCTCCAGTGTCACTCACACCGGTGTATGAATGCGTATGATGTATGTTTGGTGGTGGTCAGAAAGACTGTAGGTGCAAAATGCCCCAGGGCAACTGTGACTACATATGTAGTTTACCACGACCAGAGTGAGCATGTGAAAGTGAATGAATAATGGAACACAAATGTAAAGCACTTTGGGTGCCTTGAAAAGCACTATAGAAATGTAATCCATTATTATCATTATTATTATTATTATAATACTACTCGAACTCGTCGTGTCCCGCTTCATCAGAGTCTGGGTCGTGGGGGCAGCAGCCTCAGTACAGTAGCCCAGACTTCCCTCACCCCAGCTACCTCATCCAGCTCCCCCAGGGGAATCCCGAGGCGTTCCCAGGCCAGCCGAGAGATATAATCCCTCCAGTGTGGAGGGATGATGATGATGATTATTATTATTATTATTATTATTAATCAGAGTGGAATCAAATCAAATTGGAGTTTGAGAAGCCGGAGTAACCAAGTCACATAATGACATTGTAATTGAATTTCTCTGTGCATGTAAACATCACCCAAACTTAGCTCAACGAAGAGTGGCCTGGACATGCCTGCTTCCAGAAGTGACCAGAGACACGGCATGACAACATGAGCATTACATGTAATAAATCAGAGTTTAACAGTATATATGATAATATATCATATATACTGTCATCATATCTTCTCTGGGTGTTCTTGTCCTCCTCCTGTTATGCCTGCTTCAAATCTGCTGCTTTTGTTTAGTTATTGTTCTTCCTCTATGGTGCTAAGAAGAAGCATGCTAATGCGAAAGGATGTGTATCATCACCTAGTATCTGGGAGTGGAACAATAATTTAAATTTCTCTTGCTGGTGTGTAAACGTAGACTTCTGGAAAAGTCCAGTTAAGTCCTTAATCGGAGTCAGGCCGTAATTCAAATTTCTAAGTGTATGTAAATGTACTGACTGACACCAAACCTATCAATACAAATGCACATTTGTATAATTAGTCTTTTCATGGCCAACAGATACATTTAACCCATTTGGATGTTCACAAACTCCACAGAGAACATGGAAACACCATTATCTTCTACAACACTGATCCACCAGGAAAACCATTAGACTTTGACCAGTGACAGTGGATAGAGATACTTGGTTTTTCAGTTAATGATATATTTTGTTGAAACAATAACTTTTTCCTCATTTTTCCCCAGTTTCATGTAACTTTTTAATTTATTCTGAGCCTTTATCAACAGCTTTAATTAGAAAATTAAATATATAGTGATATTGGTATAATTAAACCATTGTCTGATTTTGTGAACAACATAATTTTATTGTGCATTCTCATACCTTTCCTTCTCACATTTCATTCTCAGTTTAAAATATTTACATGACTTTATTTAGAAACGAACACGACAGAGCAGCGTTGTTACCTTGGACCGGTGTGATAGAGGTCTGCGCAAGGTGAATGTGGTGCTCCTTGATGTGATATGCAGGCTGGTGCTGGGCGATCTCCACACTTGTGCACACATTGCTCTCTCCATGGAGGAAGAAGGAGAAGGAACATGATAGGTGTTCACTGAGGACAAAAGACAGCATGGGTTCATATGAGACTCAGCTCTGAACTGCAATTGACAAAATATACCACTGGTGACAGAGATGGGAAATCACTGTACTTCAAGAGACTTCCCTGATGTCTGCACTTCACTATTTACATTTTTTCCTTTTACGCCCTGTATTGGAACACACTCTACTTACTCTCTTATTCTCCTATATTCTCTTCTCCTTATATCTCAATACAAATCCATTACTTTAGTTTGAATTCATTTAAACCTTACACACAGACACACACACACACACATGCATATATATATATATATATATATATATATATATATATATATATATATATATATATATATATATATATATATACATACATATTTTGATTTGAATGACTTATTTTAAACATGTGCAAAGTGCAACAATAATCAATACAACAATAATAATAATACTACACAATGGCATGTCCGAAAAGGAGTAGGATGAAGCATAAGCTTCTTTAATCCCACCCCTTCTTCACTTCCCCAATAACCTGAATTCATCTTATAGCAATATAGTGCATAGTTCAAAAATGATGATATTAAAAATAATAATGATAATAATAATAATAATATATATATATATATATATATATATATATATATATATATATATATATATATATATATATATATATATATATATACACATTTGCATCACATCATCATTTTCAAGATCCAAATGAGTGGTGCATTTTTTGCACATGAGAAAACATAAGGCTTATGCCTTCAAAAGCAACAGCTAGTGGTATATTCCCTAACGCCTCTAACCAGACAACTATGATGTCATGGCGTGAGGCATCCTCAGGTCATGACCTTTCATTTGAACAAAAGATTGTTTCGTGATTTTACACCTTTGAGTGTCCCCTTGTGGGCAATCTAGAAATAGTAAATTGTCTAAAATCAAATAGTTCTTCTACTTCATGGTATTCAGTGATTATAAAAAAAAAATATATATATGGGATTTCTAAACAGAATGTCTTTCAAGTCACATGAAGGATATGTGGCGGTAGCGAAGCCAGTGAAAGAGTCTCGTCAAATCAAATAACTGACAGCGGAGAAGGGGATAATCACCAGCTGTAGAATCTCAGTGTCACTCTTCTCCTTGGCCACTAACAGGATTGTCATGTCCACAAAGGTTGAATGCAGAGGTCCAAAATCAAGGTCTGGGACCCCCCTATAAGAGCCTTTGTGGATGACTTGACAGTGATAACTACATCTGTTCCTTGGTGCAGGTGGCTCCTTCAGGGGCTTGAATGACTCACCTCTTGGGCAAAGATGAGCTTCAAGCTAATGAATTCCAGGTCTCTAGGCCTGAGGAAGGTAAAGTGACTGACAATTTCCAAACCAATTTAAAAAACAAAATGTCTTTGCAAAATATTTCACAGTTCCCTGAAGAATACAGTAGCTTTGCATCAGACCAAGAACAATGTAACTTCTTGGCTCACAGCCATTGACAAATCAGGTCTCCCTGGTAAATTCAAGGCCTGGAAGTGCCAGCACAGTGTCTTGCTTAGAATAACCTGACCCCTGTTAATCTATGAGGTACCAATGATAATGGTAGAATGGTAGTGACACTAGAGAAGCAGATGGCTGGGGCTACCTTGGTCCATGAGCAACATTGCCCTATATGGCCCTTCCACCAAGCTGGACTTCCCTCTCAGTGGGGTACCAGAGGAGTTCAAAGTCACCCGCTCCAGGGAGGAAATGGTGTGCATGGACTCCACAGATGTCAAGGTGGCATCAACACAAATTCTTGTTAGGACTGAGATGAAGTGGCAGACACAAGAAGCAGTAAGCAGAGTGGAGGCTCAGCTGATGCACAAAACTGGTGGCTACCATGGCAATAGGGAGAGCAGGCCTTGGCAGCTTACCCAGGTTATTCTACAATTGGCCTCACGGCATGGGGAAGAACCAGCTCATCAAAGACACAAACTCTGCAGAGGTAAAGGAACAATGTTGCTGGAGGATAGTTTGGATTTCCAAGCAAAGGGCAAGGTCGGAGTATGTAGAACTTTGCAATCTAACCTGGACAGAGCTCTGGAGAACTGAACCTCTGCGGACAAAGTTCCTCATACAATTGGTATATGACATCCTCCCAAGCCTGACCAATCTGCAAACCTGGGGCCTGGCAGACACCCCAGAGTACAAGCTGTGTCAGAGGAGGGGTACCATGGAACACATCCTGACCTGTTTTCCAAAGGCCCTAAGGGAGTGGCAGTATCACTGGCACCACAACCAACTTTTATAATCCTTGGTGGGTTTAATTTGTACAGTGATACAATACAGTAAGTTCCATGTCACCCTTAAGCATTCAATTACCTTCATCAGAGCAGAGCGGAAGGCAGTCCACCAGGACAACTCCTCAGGAAGTATCCTCCTCACCACTTGTGACTCACAGCTGCAAATGGACCTGGGAAGGCAACTTAAAATCCCAGCACACATTGCTCCTACCACACTGCAGCCAGACATGGTGTTCAAATTGGAGTCAACCAAGCAAGCAGTGCTAGTGGAGCTGACATTCCCTTGGGGAGGACCAGATTGACAAAGCCAATAAGTGCAAGAAGGCCAAATACTCTGAGTTCCAGAGCAATGGCTGAAAAGCTCACTGTGAACCAGTCAATGATCACTGCAGAGGTTTTGCAGGTCATTCACTCCTGTCAGTGTTCAAACACCTTAGAGTTAGAGGACTGTAGTAGAGGAAAGGCACCAAAAACATCCTCGAGGCTGCAGAAAAAGCCTCCCAGTGTCTGTGGATCTGTAGGGGGGATATATGGTGCACTACTTGGATACAAGCTGGGGCCTGATCACTGATTATTTATTTATTCATCTTTTTATTTATTTCCTGTTCCTTCTGTTTTTCTTTGCATTTTTTATATTTGAAGTGTTTTTACCTCTGCCTTGGTACACAATGTACAGATTTCTGCCAGTTGTGACTGGCAATCATTATTCTAAATGAAAACCAGCTCCTCTGCAGCATAATGAACAAAAAATGTATAGAACTATAGAATTGCAGTTGTAATTAAATACAATTCTGAAATTAGATGAGATTAAACAAACATATACCCAACATACTTCATAAAATCAATGTAGAACATGAATAATGCTGCTGGCATGACGGATGAGGAGTGTTTTTCTCCAAACTGCAATTTGGCAAACACACTCAGAACATGTCTTTGTGAAAGCTCTGCAGCGCATTGATCATCTTCATCATTTCCCCACACAGGCTCCTTATTGCAGGTATAAATCCTCATTTGCTTGTGACTGATTGCACTGACTATGTGTTTACATATGCAGTGCTCTTTATTACATAGCCCAGGCACAGTTCATCATGCATTTTTTTTAATCACCATGGAGTAATTGTTGAGGCCTTTTTGCAATCCATATAGCAGTGGGCGGGCTGGTCATCATTAACTTCCAAGATGGGCTCACTGACGTATATTTTTAAATCTATAAAGCTCGTTTGTGTGTGTGCGTGCGTGCATGTGTGTGTGTCAGAATGACAATAAAGTCAGCAGGTACTGTAATCTCCTTGTGATTACCCTGCTGCCTATGCAATATCGCCTTTGCCCTGAGCGAGCTGGACCTCCATTTGAGCAGTAATGAATCATCAAATTCAATAAAATGGCCAGTTCCACAGTTGGTCATGGACAGAACTAAACATGGGAATTATGATGCTGCAATGAGTAAGACAGCCTCCAGATGGTGCTAAGTTCACCCCTAGAAAAACATACCCAAGGCCACTTTCTCTGCTTCATAAACATTCCTGATGCTCTTGCAGAGGGAAAACAAAGCCCAAGAACAGCATGTGGTTTGAACACCTGTCTGGAACACTGGCACAGTCTAAGATGGGAGGGTAGAGGTGGAGCCCATACATATACATATATATATATACATATACATATACATACACATACATATACATACATATACACACACACACACACACACACACACACACACACACACATATATATACATACAGTACTAAAACACGTCACACTCAAACCAACACTGCACAGATTGTCCCTATATATCAAACCAAAACACATTTACCCTAACATGCAAAGAGTACATACAGTACATGGTAGTTTTCCTTCACTGGAACAATTCATACCTTGGTGACACATGAGTCAAAATGCCTTCAATGTCACTGCCCTCTAACCCTGTCCTCACTGCATCATTACACCATATGAAGAGCTATATATAGCCCCATGAGGAAGCTCAAGGGAACAGCTGCAAGTCAGGAGCACCTGTCCAACTAACAGCCACACATTAGGATCTATAAGCCATCTAGTGAAAAACAGGTAGTTACATTTTCCTATTATCTTCCTACCAGTGGTAGCTGGTCCAAAGAGGATGCAAAAAGTAATTAAAACATGACTGTAAAAACACATGAAAAATGCAATTTGTTATCCTGTGTCCTGCAGTCATGACAGCATTTACACAAGTTGTTTGTAACTGGGTGCTTCTATGAAACTGCTATCTAACAGCAGGACATGTTAAAAATTAAAACCAAATGTAGACGAATGCTAAGGAGCAAGTTTGGAATCTCTGAGTTTATTTTAAAGATAAACACTTGTTGAGATAAAAGGGAAACTATTTTTCAGGAAAATAAAACACATTTTTATATTAGTTCACCTTATATTAAAAAAAAACTGTATGTAACATGATCAAAAGTTCACAAATTGTTTTATTTTTTATTTTTCAAAAACGTTTTATACTCTCACAAGTAGATTTTGAGAATTAAACTAAATGTGCAAGGCTAAGTGAGTCACAGAAATGGCTGTGGTTGTAAAATCATTCTCAATTTATGTTCATTTAACTGTGCAGGATCTGCATGTGATGCAAGTGGACATGATGGATTACATACACAACCTGGAATAAGAATCCTAATTCATGAAAAGCCTGCATGTCTGGATTATTAAAAAAAAAACACTAGGATCATCAAATTCTTTATTTATAGCTGTATATAAGATCATTTTTATGATGGACAAAAAAGGTCTAAATTCTAAATAAATAAATGTATAAATAAATGCATACATAAATACTTGAATAAATACACGCAGAAATACATTCAGAAAGTAATTCAATGCTTATGTTTTATATTTTGATTTCCATATTTTAATATTTATTTATTTCCTCAAAGATGATTTTTAAAATGTATATATTTGTTTATACACATATTGCATTTCCTGATTTACTTATAAGTGATGTCTATATTTATTTATTTATGTATTTCCACATTTATCTATTTACATATTTCTGTGTCATTTCTGTCAGTTGAAAAATACATGTAAATTAAGTGGGCGGTCTTTACTCCAATCTGAAGCAGGATTGGTTTACTTGGCAAATCAGACAGAAGCAATCCACTACTCTACTCTGCTGCAGTTCCACTGGTACCTGCTCGATTTGGTTCAGCTTTTTTTGCATCTCCATTATGAAAAAGAACCTGGAATCTGGTACCCGGTACTAGTTATTTTGGAATCACCTCCCCCTAGGTTCCAAGGGATAGTAAAACAGACGCTGGTTGAAATGAGCAAGTTTATCAGTAACTCTGAGCAGACTACAAGGAACTAACACACTGTAATGCCAGTTAAAGTCAGTACTATCCTCCAATGGAAACACTCTCCATGAACAGCACTGGTACCAGCTCAGAATTACTGATAAAACATCCTCGTTTTGTGTCGTCTTGTCTGACTTTTTAACATTGGCCACCAAGGACTGTAGTTTGGGGCTGTTATGGTGTGATATTATGGGCTGTCATCATGCGCCACTGTGAAATATGAAAGGAACCGTCAATGCAGCAGCAATAGATCTGATCACATTGATATATCCTTACCTGTAACATTACTGTAATCAGTGTGTGTGTTTATCTGTCAGTGTGTCTGTGTGTATCATGCTATAACTCAATGAATACTTGAGATATCACCATGAAATTACATGGGCATATACATATAGCTAATGCGCATCAGATACAATGATCCAATTTACTAAAGGTCAAGGTTGCAATTAACTAAAAGGTCAAAATCACATTATCAGTGATCATTCAAAAACGGAGGGTCACAGAACTTTCAGATTGGTACCAAACGATGCGGAATGAAGATTTCTACAATTGTCATATCTGGTGTTATCACCTACGACCAATAGTTTTGGAGATTTCTGGAGGTCAAAGGTGACATGTTGCAAAATTAACTTCTGTAACACTGTTAGCATAGACATATCTCACTATAACTTAATCAATACTGGATATATTATCATAATATTACATGCAGTGACGCATATATATATATATATATATATATATATATATATATATATAATGCAATTATCAATATTGCAAAAGGTCAAAGGTCACGGTCGCATTTAGCAAGAAGGTCAAAATCACATTATTGGCTTGTGATAGAAACTTGGGATTGGCACAAAACAGGGGCGTTATTAGGCATTCTCTGAATACTTGTTTACATATATTTTCAACTGACAGAATGGACACAGAGACATGTAAATAAATAAATAAATAACTGTAGAAATATTGAGTGCTTTCATCCCCCGAGAGATGAATCACAAGAAAAGGAGAGTGGATGTTTTTTTGATAATTTATGGATCTCCTCACACACAGACAACACATATTTGAACACCAAGATCAGACAAGGCAATTGATTTTTATCAAACTTACTATTAAACATTATGTTTCATAATACTGGCAAATTAGACTATTAGCATTATTGTTATTTCTTTATTATCATTATGACTACAATGATCATTTCCCCCTTCACTCTCCCCTCTATCTTTCTCACTTTCATTCACCCCCCACTCCCCCTTCACCTTTTCTGTATCAACCCTAATCAATCTATATTGTTTAGTTGCTTTTTGCATTGAGCATCTTTTCATTGCAACATGATGACATTATTGTTGTTTTTCATTAATCTGTTATTGTTGGGTTTGGTTTGTTTTTGTCTCATTTTTTGCTCTGATTTACATTTTGTCGTTTCTCTGTTTGTATTGTTAATTATCATTAATTTAAAAAAACAAACCAAAAACCTCCATTCTGGCCAGCACTGTTCTGCACAGAGTACATATGCTAAGAAATGATGCATCAATTAAATTTTATCTCGCTTTCATGCTGATACTTCTGTTTATATTGTGAGAATATATTTAATGAGCTGTGTGTAGTGATTGGGACTAGTGTGTGCACGGAAACATAAAAGTCCTTTGAGACTCATGTAAAAACTAAGAGTAGAGAGGAGTGAATCACACACAGAAATCATAATTTTTCTTCACTATCTCTTTGAAGTATAGTGGCAGCAGCCTTTTGTGTAACAGAAATTACTGTGTGACGATAAGGCAATAAGTACCATGGCAATGTCAAATTATTCTGCTATTAGCAGCAAAGCTCAAGCCTACCAATGAAAGAAAATAATTAAAGTCATTTAACAATGTGTAAGAGGAAAATGTCATGAGGTAAACAATTAGTTTTGATGGATTGTTATAAACCAATTTATGTAATGAACAACAAATGTGAAACACTTTAAAGTAGAACAGTGGTCCCCAATCCTGGTCCTCAAATACCCCTGTCCTGCATGTTTTAGATGTATCCCTCTCCCAACACACCTGATTAAAATTACAAGCCTATAAGGCGGCCATGGCTCAGTAGAGCAGGTCGTCCATTAACCAAAGGGTTGGCGGTTCGAGTCCCACTCTGTCCTAGTGAGTCCATTGTGTCCTTGGGCAAGACACTTCACCTCCAGTATCAGTCACACTGGCCTATGAATACATATGAATGTTCGGTGGTGGTCGGAGGGACCGTAGGTGCAAAATGGCTGCCACACTTCTGACAGACTGCCCCAGGGCAACTGTGGCTACATATGTAGTTTGCCACCACCAGAGGGAGCATGTGAAAGTGAATGAATAATGGATCAATAATGTAAAGCGCTTGGGGTGCCTTGAAAAGTGCTATATAAATTAAATCCATTATTATTATCATCAAACTCTACAGAAACCTGGTAAGGACCGCCAGGTGTGTTGGAAGAGGGAAACATGCAAGATAGGGGTACTCGAGGAACGGGATTGGGAATCACTGAATAGCTCTATTACTGTAGACTATGGTTAAAATGTGTTTTCGGGACCCTTTACACAAGGACAATTATGGCTAAAAATGACAAAATATTTTATCGGAAGTGCCTTTCGCTTACACAAGACTTGAGTTTTTACAGGTTGAAAAGACAAAATCTGAAGATGCCTTCCAGAGTGGAAATCTTAAAAACTACCCACAGTTTCGTTTCCATCTCATGGTCAAATACACACAAATATTACTGTTAGACATAGGTGTTACACATACGTCATCTAGCAGCTTGGCGTGCATATCCAGTCTAATCCCACACAGTTTTGCATCCCCGTATGCATGGGGATTTCTTAATCACAACTCTCGTGTAAATGCGGATCAAAAGGTTAAGAATCCGATCGTCTTGGTATAAACATAGGGTTAGAAAAGCAGGACTACAAAAAGTGCATCAAACTGTAGGTTGTCACAGCTGGGAAATTGATGCTCCCTGTCCTTTTACAAAGAGCATTTTCCTGCACACTAAGCGGGTGTGAGTGTGTGGACACTTGGGGCTCTTCTGATCCTCTGGGACATTTGTACAGCAGGCAAATGTGGATGTGTGTGAGAAGAGCAGACACAAATGTGAGGTTGCTGCGTGCGCTTGTGGTATGAGTACAGGTATTAATAAATGAAGAGGAGTGATGGCTGAGACTTGCCTCAGGGCTGACGGTACTGGAGAGAGATAGAGATAGAGAGAGGGGAGGTGAAGAGAAAGGGAATGAAGGGGATGATGGAAAGAAGAGGAAGTGAGAGCAGAGAAAGGGGATGATGGAAAGAAGAGGAAGTGAGAGCAGAGATAAGAAAGACTTGGACA
This sequence comes from Siphamia tubifer, assembly GCA_020466265.1. Taxonomy (NCBI): domain Eukaryota; kingdom Metazoa; phylum Chordata; class Actinopteri; order Kurtiformes; family Apogonidae; genus Siphamia; species Siphamia tubifer. The sequence continues at coordinate 71,704,422 of CM035794.1, read as the reverse complement.
AGACAAAGAAAAAAAAAGTAGTGAAATATAGAGGTACAAAATTAAGGGATTCATGACGGTGAGACAAAAAGAAAAAAACAGAAGGAGTACAGGCAAAGAAAAGAGGATGCACGGTGAAATAAAATGAAGAGGGAAAGAGCAAACGAGTGTGAGAGAAAGCGGAGGAGGTGAATAATTCAGTGCTGCACGCTGAAATTGCTGCACACATATCGATGAGATCAGAGTTTTAATGGGTGGCTACTGAGCACAATTTTATGGTGAAATCAATCAGAGAATATAGAGTAGAAGGACCAACACACATTACATACTGCTCTCACATGTCTGTATCTATTTAATTTAGATTATTGTGTGTTTAAATATATGCACATGCATCAGTTTGTGTGTGTGTGTGTCTGTACAAGGATATGTCATGCATCTTTCATTGTTGCAAAAAGAGAGAAAGATGGAAGAAAGTGGGCATTTCCCGCCATTGCCATCATGGAAGCATCACACGCAGTAATGCGTTTTTGTCACTCCTGGAAATTTAAGGAAAAAAATAGATTCAGAGGTGGAGGTCAGAGTGTGGGCAGATTGATTGACCCCTGTCAAACTGTGCTCCCAGTAGCTAAGAGCTGACCTGGAGCTAACGGACGTAGACAGGCTAAAGCTAAGGCACAGTGCTTATCAGCTAAAAACTGCAGCTGCTATTTTCCTGCTGACGCAAAGCACCTTAAATCAGCATGAGACAAAAAAGTGTAATAAGGCCGGAGTCTTGAGGGAGACAAAGTCCGAGTGCAGGCTGGGTCCGAGCACCGCTGAACCGGAGTTCGACCCTGGAGGGCTCAGCTCACCTCTGCTCAGCCGCACTGATCCAAAATGTTCCACACAGACACCCTGGGGCAGCAAGAGAGCAGCAACCACAGCCTCCAGCCAGCCATGCCTGGTTAATGAATATAAATATAATTTCACTTACCGAATAAACTGAAGCACAGACTTCTAGAGCAGTCTGTTATTGCAATCGATAGTAGAGGAAGTCATTTTTGTCCAATAAGTGACAAAAATGACACCTCAAAATGTTATGGACAGATCTTGATTAAATTTACAGGGTATGTTGGTAATGGGGAGATCTGGAAATTATTAGTTTGGTGGTGATCGGGGGAAGGGCAAGATAACTCAAAAACTTATGTATGGCTTTTGATTAAAGTTTCAGGATGTGTTGGGAGTGTCACAAGAAACATATGATTACATTTTTTTGGTGATCTGGAAGAGATTCTGTGTCCTGGATCACTTTGAAATGTCTTCTCCATTTACCACAATGTAAGTGATCCAGAATCCAGGATCTCTTCCGGATCACCAGCAAAATTTTATAATTTGTTCCTTGTGACACTCCCAATACATCCCAAATATTTCATCCAAATCCAAACATAAGTTTTTGAGTTATCTTGACCCCCCCCCCATAATAATAAACTAGAAAAGCACTCAGAGCACAGACCACCTGTACATCAGTTCCATTAACAAAATTATCAGGAAAATAAGAAAAAAAATTATTATGAATTTTTAAACTAAACCATCCATTCTGAATGTGTCAGCGTTGACACATCTGGGGTTAAAGGTCATCATGTTACACTTTCTCCGCTTAGAGCAGATTGTGCACTAATGTGAGAAAGCCGTCTCCAATGATTGTGGTCTTGGGTGGCTACATTAAGGGAAGGGAGATCTAGATTTGACCACTTGTGGATGTTGTCACGGCATCTTCTGCATGGTCTGCCTCCATTCCTCTTTCCCGGGACCATGCCTTTGACACAAAGTCTGGAGAATCCTACGTGCGAACGTTTGATGTGACCATAAAGTTTAAGTGTCCTACTTTGGATAAAAGCCATGATTGGTATGGGTCCAGTTTTCTTTAGGAGATCCTCAATTTTAATGTGGTCTGAAAGATGATGACGATAAGGGTTAAAGGTACAGACCCTGAAACCACCTGAATTACATAGACATGGTAAAATAAGGCACAACTAAAGTGTAGAAGCAGGAAATGTGTGTCAAATATTGAAACACACACACCGACTACACTGCTTCAATAGTATTTAGTGTGACCTCCATTTCAATTCAGTAAATCTTCCAACTCTCTTGGATCGAATATATACTTTCTTAAATAATCTGGTTTTATATCACACACCTTCAGAATGTCCATGAAGCTTTCAGGGCATTTTTTCCTCTGTCCTGTTGATCCTATTCCTTCTGCAGCATCTCTAGAATATGACTATTTTTTCATGTTTTATTTTGTTTTACTTCTGATTCACCATTTCTTTTTTTATTTCATTGCAGATTTTTTTTTTTTTTTATTCCAGTCCTGCTGTAAACAACAAAGGTAAAGCTTGCCTCAGACTTTTGCATAGTAATATAATATTGCATAGAAAGGTGTTACTGAGTTGTGCTTTATCTTGAGAAATAAAATTGCCATACATGGTCCATAACACTAAAAAGAATTGATAACACCCAACCTTTGTCTGCAATGAAAAACATGCTTATAGAATAGAGTTATTAAATGCATTTATTCACGGTGTACGTAAACATCTGACATTAACTGTGAGTCTATAATGTGACTGCAACTGTATTCAAGTATGGATTTATGCAGATATTAGATCCTCTAAAGTGTGCTCATCTGTCAGTTAAAATCTTTTTCTACTAGGAGTTATATTCATCTTTCTGTTGCCTCACACCTCCTACACAATGTGACCACATCTGGAAATATTAGAGTGTAGACATTCAATGCTCAGTTTCTTGTGGACCGGTCGATTTCATGTTTAGCCTCTTGTAAGCTTTTGTAAGTAGCATGTATTAACTGGTTCAAACAGTCCCTTTACTGCACTGGCAAACTCAATTTATTGTCCTAACTAATAATATGCTCTTACGCAGGCAGGTCTTGGTACTTTATGTGCCCTTGTATGAATAGAATAGAATAGAATAGAATAGAATAGAAGCAGTTTAGGTGGCACGGTGGTGCAGTGGTTAGCACTCCTGCCTCACAGCAAGAAGGACCCTGGCTTGATTCCCACACCAGACCTTTCCATGTGGAGTTTACATGTTACCCCCCGTGTCTGTGTGGGTTTTCTCCAGGTACTCCAGTTTCCTCCCCCCATCCAATGACATGCACTGATAGGTTAACTGGTTAATCTAAATTACCCATAGGTGTGAATGTGACGGTGATTGTTTGTCTATATATGTTCAGCCCTGAGATGAACTGGAGACTCATACAGGGTGTACCCCGACTTCACCCAATGTAGCTGGATTAGGCCCCCAGTGACCCCTGTGACCCTAGTGAGGATAAAGCGGGTTCAGATGATTAGTAAATTGATTTGTAACTGCAGTAGGACTCGGATAAGAAAAAACAGACAAGTGAGGTGAAAAACAAGACATAACACACACACACACACAGGTTTCCATGTCTCATGGGGACCAAGTCTGTAAGCATCAATTGTAGGCAAAGTGTCCATTGGATAGTTAGTGTAAACACTTTCTTTTTTTATAGATTTTTAAAATAAACACATATATCTTCAAACCTTGGAAATACATATGTTGTTCTTTGCACCTGTTTGCATATGCTTAATGGGGATTTCAAGAAAAAACTAGTTAATGTGTTTAGGGCCACATCATTTGCATAAATGTACATACTTCACACATATTTATATTTTACTAGTGGGGACATACAATTATTTTTAACCCATTGGTTGTATTTCTGTGGTTACTAAGAGTTAATATGATTGATACATTCATCTGGTTCAAGGACAGAGTAGCCGGAGAAGACAAACCATGTTTTTCATGTATTACACAGGTGTGGTTTGAATTGTTGAGGGATGCTGGTTGTGGGGACCAGACACAAACATTTGAATTTATCATACAGGAGCTCACTAGCTCTGTCACTAGGTAGTGGCCCAATCAGAAGACTGGTTCTGCTGACGTTGCGAAATCTCACCCATGTGTTGGGGGTGGAGTCACCAAAGAAGATATTGTCAACTCGTGGGCCAGGGTTTGGGGAAGTTGAGCCAGGACTCATGTTTAATGAATCAGCTGTTCCCTGTCATTTACATGTGATCTCAATGGATTGTTAACATGAGACCGACCAAATCCAGAACTCATCTTTGGCTGGACATTTTCTGACTAAAATCTTAATTCGTCTTTGGAGCTTTCAATCAACTAACATGTAAATTCCAACACCCTTAACATGTGAATTTAAATATAAGTTATAAAAAATAAAAGGAAATGCTAAATTAATTAAGTGAAAGTAATTAATGTAACTATAGCACATATAACAATGAGACACATATTTGGAACAATAGACCTTAAGGGCTTAAGATTGTGGGGACCGGAAATTTGGTCCCTGTGGCGTGACTGTGTAAACATATCAATGTCCCCAGAAAGATGTGAATACCAGCACATGCGTACACACACACATACACACACAGTATTAACACAAGCATAAGGGGAATGTAGTCAGCTTGATGTATTATTCAGTGTCCCCCAGTGGGTAGTTTTAGCCACTGTTGCTATCACAATGTTTGTATCAAACACTGCTCCACCTATTTATAAGGATTCACAATGAAATGAGAAGGTGTTGTAAACAAAGACAAAGACTGTGTGTATTTTTACCCACTCCTATTGTACACCTGTAGAGAAAACTACAGGTGTAAGGGGGGAGGGGGGGTTCGCAACAAATACTGGCAAGTAGAAAAGTGGAAGTCGCTGACTCAGTAAGAATATCAATGAGACAACACCTTCACATCTGTGGTCCTAATTTTTATCTGGTTTGCTTTAGCTATGATTAGGGATGGGAATTGAGCCTGTGTTGTGTATGCAGGATGACATCACAGGATGACATCACAAATACAATACATTATTGTGGTTTAGGACAGGCTGTAGTCAAGACCACCTTTGTAGAGACCAAGACCGGTCAAGACCAAGTCAAGACCTTGTTCAAAGAGGGTCAAGTCCAAGTCAAGACCGAGTCCAGGACAGAAAAAAAACAAGTTGTATGCATGACAGTATAAAGTCAATAATTTTGGGTTATTATTTGTTGATCTAAAAGCAAAAACAGTGTCATAACACCCAGGATTTGTAAGTATAACTATTCCCCTGGATATCACATCATCTATTCTAAAGAAAACAGAATGATATAAGGTACCTATAGTTACAAGTACAAATGTCACTATAGCAGAATTGGTCGACATCTTCTCACTGTGTGTGTGAATTAAGTAAATGAATGATAAGGATGAGAATGTTGGGAAGGTTCAGATGCAGGACACGTGAAAATAAACTGGTGTGTGATTGGTTAGCAAGTGGTTACTTTTCCCTTTGAATATTGTAACAAAATAAAGATGCCTGGACTTGTTTGAGACCAAGAGCCATATTTGGCAAGATGAGTGGCCGAGACAGAGACATGTCCAAGTCCAAGGACCAGCAAGTCCAAGACCATAAAAAACAATTTCAAGTCCAAGAATGGACTCGAGTCCTACAGCCCGGGTTTAGGACTTCAATTTCTTCAAAGAGGGAAATATGTCCAAAGTGATAAACCATTTCTCTACATAACATGCAATTTATTTTCAGCAATAGCTGTTTAAATTATTTTTAAATTCTGAATTATTTATTCAGAATAAAATTATTTGGAATAAAAGCCATTTCCTGCGTGTTTACATGGACATGTTAATTCAGAATGAAAATTTACATGGGAAATGAGTGTATTAATTGTGTGTTAATTGAGCTTTAGAACTTGTGGTACAGAGGGTTCTTAATGTCTGGATGTCTACTGGAAGGAAAAGATTGCGCCCACTTCCTGTTTTGCATTTGTTTCAACTATCAACATGGAAGACCAGATACTAATTAATTGGGAATTATCATTTTAACTGGAATTAGGTGTTTACATGCTCATCTGAAAGCGGAATTAACCTTTATTTGGAATTACACAGGAATAAAAATTGTCATGTAAACAGGGCAATAGTCCCAAATCTATCCACAAAGCAACCACCAGGGCATCAGGCTGGCCCAGTTCTGGGGGTTGAGATGCACAACAGATAATACAGTTAATCACAAAGACAGTCGATGTAAACAAACTCATTTGCCTCACGCAATGAGGATCGATAAGATATTCAATAAGGTATTGGATCGATTAGCAAAATCAATAATGGAATGGTAATTATCCACCATTATCATCCTGAGCTGTGATGTATCACTATTGTGTTTTCTCATCTTTTTCTTTGCCTTAGTGGGTTTAGGTGGAAACAGAAATCTCAAACACACCCATGCTTTTGTTAGTGTACAGTGAACTAACTGTGTGCAGGTCCAGGGGGGCGGGGCCAGTGGGTACCGGTGAACCCCAATAGTTCATAACATAGATGTAGCCTTCATAACTCTGACCTTCTCCAAATCCCTTCAGTCAGTCACGTTGAGCTTCTCTCAATATGAACCTCTTCTTTCGCCTCCACCTTATATATTTTTTTAATCTTAAATCTTAATTTTTATGGCTCTTTCCCGCTTGTCGATACTACACTGTTGCCCATAGCAACTGCTAGCATCATAGTACGCCACGTACTATGGCACTATATGGGTCACTTCAGGGACACATTCCGTTCACACTCAAGACTGATAAAAGTCGCATTTAATGTGTAATATAAACGAGCACACACAAAATGTTATTTCACCAACAAATCCAAATTGCACATTAAGATCTGCTGTGTAAACATAGTCAAAGACTTAGAGGTATATAGACTTAGACTCTAAGTCTATACTAAAGCCACTGTGCAAATATGACGTGGTATAAAGTGCATACCAAACAGGCACATACAACCTGAATTTACAACAGGGCAGATTATGACTCTTCTTAATATTTCTGACATAAAAAGATGCACATCACTCTGACTTCCTTCCACAATCCAAATACATGCACTCATAGGTTCATTGATTACTTTGAAGTTACCCATAGGTGTGAATGTGAGAGTAATTATGTGTCTATCGGTTCAACCCTGTGATGAACTGGCGAGGGTGTACCCCGCCCTTCGCCCTTACAGTAAGTAGCTGGGATAGGCTCCATCCAACCCCTGTGACCCTAGTGAGTATAAAGTGTGTTCAGAAAAGAAAAAAAAGATGCAACTCATTTACCATATCAATTGCTTTCTGTTTTCATGGTTAATGGTGCTGAAATTCGCATATGCTGCATCCCCTGTACTGTATATGCTCACACCAACAATAGTCGTATTGATACACATTCAATAAACTTTTAATTGCCACTTCATTTGCTATGCATTTTTTAAATAGTAGATTCAATATGGTAAGTGTTTAAGTGTGTGTGTGTGTGTGTGTGTGTGTGTGTGTGTGTGGGGGGGGGGGGGGTTATTGCTTTTATTATTTTTCTCTTTCTAGTATTTTGGTTTGATATGTTATTAGTGTTGGCGCGTTGTTGCCGAGAACCCGGGACGTGAGTAACATACTGTATTTAGTCCACCAAGAAATTGGCAGAGTGATGTTTTCACCAGTGTCTATTTGTTTGTGGGCTTGTTCATTAGTTAGCAAGATAACTCAAAACGTTCTGGTCCAATTTGGCTGAAGGTTTCAGGAAATGTTAATACGGGCACAAAGAACAAATGATTACATTTTGGTTCTCACCTCCAAAATGTAAGTGGGTAGGTAGTGGGGGTGGTGTGTGTGTGTGTGTGTGTGTGTGTGTGTGTGTGGGGGGGGGGGGGGGTAACGTGACGTGTGCGATATGTAGAAATCTAACTCAATAAGTCATGGATGGATTTGGCTGATAATTTCAGGAAATATTGATACTGGCACAAGGAGCATGTGATAACAGTTTGGTGGTGATCAGTGAGGGGGGGGTGTCTTTCAGAAGGGGGGAATGTGCACTCACCAAGTGCTTTTCTAGTTCATTTGTGTGACTACTGGAATGATAAATACCATTCTGCGTTAAAAAGGTTAATGTCACACCCTGCAGTACATAATGTATAAAAAAATATAAGTTACACTTTATAATACCTACACACAATTCAATATGTATTCACTATTTGTTACCTATTTGTAAATGTTTGTTCATTATGTATTAACCATTTGTTAATGTCTTTTCAAGGAGTCATTCCATGGTTATTTCATTAATATTGCTGCGTTCTCCATTGGTATTTTTAACAGCCAGGTACAGTTTATAAAACTGTTTATTTGCAAAGCAGGTAAAAAAAAAAAACACTGCACCTGTCTGTTAAAAATAATATAATTTGACAGCTATTTGTTCATGGTTTGTCAAAAAATAGTTTGTTTATAATAAATTGTGTATGAACAATACATTAACAAACCATTTATACTTTACTCTATACTTAACCATAATTCGTTGGTCAGTTTCAGGTAAATCTAGCCTAAAGTTACATTGAGCATAACTACAACGTCTACAGTAGCAAATTACAGTCGCTGCCGCTAGGGGCGTCTAGCATGGTTAGGCGAGAATTCCTTCTCATTCATTTGATTTTTATCTCAGATCTTTTACAAATAATTTTCATCTTCTGCTCTTTCTACTGTAACACAATCACAAACCTGTCCTTACATTCTTAGAGAGTGACATTTGTTCATCATTAGAATGTTTTTCGTCCGGACCTCCAATCATTGCACATGATTTCTTTGTCTCCCTGATTACAACTGTGTGTTTCTGTAATAGAAAGACTCTGAACACACCACAGAACACATTTAACCACACATAGTCATGTTAGGAAAAAATAGGTCAGTTGCTGTTTTCTTTCCCCTTGCACTTGCATGTCATTTTTATTATTTTGTGTCATTCATCTGCTCTTTCTAATTAGCAAGGTTATAATATCAGGTGTCTACTTTCATTTACAGCGTCACATTTCTGGCTGTGACATTAATTGCACAAAACAAGTAAAGACAAAATGTCACTACATTTATCACAGGATGTAAACGTGGAGCCTATTTAACATTTGTAGGGAAAATGGGATTTGTTTTTATTTCAGGAGATTCTGTGACCTTGTGATGTGGCCTAACACCAAACGTCTGTTGCCTAGGAGATGGCCAATATCTCAATGTCATCGGTCCCTGAGGATAGAAGTGCAGCCAGGAGGAGAGACGTTGCTGTATTTACACAACTTGTATGCATTAAACAGGACATTCTGCCGAGAGTCAGGTGAGGTTTTCTCTGCACATAAAAGCAAGTTAAAACAGACAATGTAACTTGTTTTTATTTTGCATGAGTACCAGAGGGCAGCTTTGGAACAGTTGAAAATATGAGCATTACTTATGCATGAGTATATGGCCATTAATGCAAATGAAAGCACAGAGATTAACAAATATACTCTGTACTGTAGTTGACGTGCATAGAATTGACTGAACTAATGAGAGAGACAGACTCTAATACATCCATTCAGCCGTCTATAGTGATGATTAATTTACGACCCCCCACCTTCTCTGATCCCACCGCAGATGCAAATAGCCTCCTCCCCGCCTCTCCTCTCCCTCAGTTCTCCACCAGTCTCTGCAACTGTATCTCACTTCCCTTTAGCGTCTGATGCAATCCATTACCAACCCAGAGTGCCTTCCTCCCATTCAGACACAAAGACAGCAGGAGTGTTGCATTGAGAAAGAGAAGAAGGGGAGGGGAAGGGGAAGGGGAGGCAGGTTGGTCTGGGAATCTTCTCCTAGATGTGCCAATCCTCGCCATGCCATGGGGACACATATGAGATAAATGCGAGATAAGCCTGACAAAGGCAGCGGCAGCAGCAGCAGCGCCAAAAAGCGCAAGAATTGGCATGGGTATGAGGGGCATGGCATGGACATTAGCACTGAAGCGCCCCCTGTTGGGTATTGAAAAAAAAAAAAAGACAGTGCAAGAATTAAAAAAAAAAAGACACAAAAGAGGTGGTTTACAGCTGACGCAGGAGGTCAAGTACTTGCTGGCATGACAACACTGATGCTGTGGTTCTGCAGGAATTCTCAGGGCTCACACTGCCAACTGTGGGGCATCACTGATGTTTTAGCAAATAACTGATGTGTGTGTGTGTGTGTGTGTGTCTGTTTGCTGGAAGTAAGACATGTGGAAAGGGGCATTGTCACAGTTCAATTACAGTTTTATACATGCAACAATGACGGCGCACAAGCAAACATGTACAGCGAGCCCAGATATCTACATAAGATTAGTATGTTTTTGTGTTCAAGAATTTCTCTCCCCCTCCCTCCTTTTTCTCCTCTCTTCTCTGCCTCTTCTTCCAGGATGTTCAATAATTCAGACTGAGAAAATCAGGATTGTCTCAGCAGGGGGCGTAACGGCTGACAACAGATTCATACAGAGCTGTCAAAATGAAGAACAATTACATGATGTGCAGAGAGAAAAAAAAACAAAAAAAAAACGTGTATATGCAAATGTCGGCACACACCCAAAAACAGGGCAATATTTCAGCAGCCGAACCTCTACACTTAACTGAGGTTTGTATATATTTATACACGCAAATACACAGTGAAATGTCTGTACTTACATCTTCCTCTTGCCGAAACAAGCACCTGTCTTTCCTGATTCCTGGGGCTGTCATCCCTTTTCTGCTCACTTTACATCAGCTCTGCCTGTGGCTGATATTTTTGTTTTGCCGTCTTTCTCATACTGTTTGTGTGAAACTAATTCACTCAAAAGTAGACTAACAAAAGTAATATATGATTTCTATCATTTTAATGCACCCTCAAAAATATACTAATCCCTGGTTCTATCTTTAGCAGCATCTGCATTGAATATGGTACTTATCAGTGATGTGCGGGTTGATGTATAAACAACCCACAACCGACCGCTTTTTTAACTAGCTAACTCAGACCCCAAAAAATATATATGAAAAGGACAGACCCGACCTGCTTCTCAACCCACATTTTTAGAAAAGTAGTCAATGGTCTTTAAGAACATCACATGACCTACTCACATACCTGAATTTATTTTATGTGTTAAAATCCAATGTCATTGTTTGTAAGTTAATATGTTGAGAAAATATATATATTTGTCCCACCTCATCATTTAAAAGTTATCAACGCGCAGCATCTAAACCAGAGGTCGACAACAGGTAACACCCAAAGAGTCATTTGAACACGGTTTCCACAGAAAAGAAAACACTGGAAGCTGCTCATCATATTTAAAAATCTCTGTGAATGTTTTTATATGTACCTGGAGTTTCCACTCAACTTTATTTCCTCTCTGACATTGTATGTATGTACATTGTATTGTATTCAGTTAATAAAGTGTACAATTCATTTTTGTCTCGTTGTTTAGTTACACTAGTTATGTAACTTGTGATTTCTAAACATTTGAATGTGACAATATGTGTTGTAATCACAGGCTATATTATCCATTTAAATAAAATTGCTTTGACTATATCTATCTATCTATCCATCTATATCTGTCTCTATATCTATATTTATCTTCCTCTCGTCCCACCTGGGCGGTGTCTCCTTCAGACTCGGGTCCTCTACCAGAGGTCTGGGAGCCTGAGGGTTCTATGCAGGATCTTAGCTGTTCCTAGCAATGCGCTCTTTTGTACAGAGATCTCTGATGTTGTTCCTGGTATCTGCTGGAGCCATTCTCCCAGCTTGGGGGTCACTGCCCCTAGTGCTCCGATCACTACTGGTACCACTGTTGCCGTCACACTCCACATTTTCTCTAACTCCTCTTTCAGCCCTTGGTATTTCTCAAGCTTCTCATGTTCTTTCTTTCTGATGTTGCTATCACTGGGGACTGCTACATCTATCACCACCACTGTCTTCTCATGTTAATCCACCACCACTATATCAGGCTGATTGGCCATCACCATCTTGTCAGTCTGGATCTGGAAGTCCCACAGGATCTTGGCCTGTTTGTTCTCTGTCACCTTTTGGGGGGGGGGTCTCCCATCATGACTCTGGGACCTCCAGTCCATACTCTTTACAGATGTTCCTGTACAGTATGACCGCTACCTGATTATGCCGCTCCATGTATGCCTTACCTGCCACCATCTTACACCCTGCTGTGATGTGCTGGACTGTCTCAGGGGCTTCTCTACACAGCTTAACCTGGACTTAAGCCTTTAAGTTGAAATGCCAAGCACTAATTAAATAGTTTAACTCTATTCACTCATTATGTTAAGTTGGTTTAAATGATAGAAACATGTCAGGATAACTTACTGAGCTGGTTGAATATTACAGTGCACTGATATGGAGTGTTTTCTCTTATACTAATGGACTTAAAAGCTTTCATTCACCACAGAGCAATAAACAGAGAGAAACTATTTATTTGACTAATAACACACTTCACCACTGATAATCAATAACAGAGTAATACCTATCCACCCCTTTGTGTGGAAAACGATCAACTTTGCATTAATGAGTGCTAGTGTATCCCAGAGCAGTTTTTATTACACCATACTGTCTCCATGACGACAGCCAGTAGTGCACAAAAATCCTCTTTTAAATAGAGTGGTCTCCAAAACTTTGCACCTGTTGTCATTTGCACAGGCAGTCTTTGTTGATCATCGGTGGCGCACAAATCAACAGCACGCACATTTTTTAGTACAAGCAAGCACATTTGCACCTGTTACTTATAATCACGGTTCAGTTAATTTTTGGTACAGTATGAAAACAAAATGCAAAATTATTTTCTTCCTCAGCACAGTATTTATTACACCAAAAAGATGTCAATATACAAAAGGAAACAGTAAATTACTTCAAAGTTCTACTTGGTACCAGTAAGTTAAATGATATATTCTTAAATGATTAATCAAATGTTGAAATTAAAAACAATGAATTCCTTTTAAACAGTAAAAAAAAAATAAAATAAAATTCCAACATCTTAAAGGTGTCATTCTGCTGAAAACCCCTTTTCCACCCTCCTTTTACCAACACATGCTGCGTTTGCTGCATGGTGCGTCACCTCCACTGGTTGGATTTACCCTTCATCGAAAACAAGAAAGAAAATGACTCATAAAAAGCCTGTCCACTACACGTCACAGGGACATTGGCAACAACAACAACAAGCAACGGCACGAAATCTAACTGGATGCTACTCTGGGATGGTAAACACACACACAGGCCGAGAGAGAGAGAGAGAGGGGGGGGGGGGGATTCTGAGCCAATCAGAAGCGCCCCATCACCGTATGTATGCAGAAGGACTAGTAAACTCTGTTGTTCAACCTCAAGTCATTTTTCTACCGTCAACTCCGCAAGATATGCACATGGTCACAACAGCACGAATCACGAACGAGTCTCATAAATATTAGAGTCTTCCCTTCACTACTCCAATCACGTAGAGGCATCCTTGTGAATATTAAACAGCCATAGTGGCACATGCAGCAGAATGCAAAAGCACATACAAACTAACTGTATTGGTTCAGTATAGGGCTGTACCCAACTGAACGTCTGTTTTCAATGGTTCAGTATGAAGACATATACTGTTACCTTAATAAATACACTTGTTATTTTTACAATATGGGCACATTTCAAACTTTAACTTTTGCATGGTTGAATCAATACTTGAACTTTCAGCAAATATCTCTACTGCAGTAAAGAATGCATTTACTGATGCTACTTTTTTGTAAAATCTTGACAGGATAATTATTAACCTAATTATACACCATTTTCTTTAGAAGTCATTTATATTGCAGTGATACAGAGACACCGTTGCAATGTGACAAGGCGTGTTTCACTGGGGAACTGTTATCAACAGTTTAACTTGTACATCACAGCAGACATCACATGTATCAGCAACTTTCTCTATTCACAGTTTCCTGTGCATCTTAATTTGCACTGCATTTGAAAAACAATGTACTTACAGCTTCTTATTAAAAAAAAAACCAAAGTGGATATAAATAAGTGGATGATTTTTGTGTTTGATCCCTCTGAGCGAGACAAAGAGATTTCTGAAATTAACTATTTGATAGTTAAGTGATTTCCTACTGAAATGCTTGCAGTTTAAGCAATAATATATAAGGTATATATGGGCCATGTATACTATAATATATAATAAGAATATATTCCGAAGGGGAATATCTTTCTGATAGTAAATCGTGGGCAATACATTATCCCTTGCTAATACATGTTTAGTTAATATTTAGCCAAAATACTTCTGAATTGTTGTATTGCTGCGATAGTGACCAGATTTACATATTAACTTATTGCTATGGTCACATAGAAACAGTGCTGTCACTACTGTTGTTTTGTCAAAAATAAAAAGACAATAAGTTATCAATCTATGTTTTATAATAATGGTTGGTTATGTGTATGTGTCATTTCAACTCTCATTAATGGTGAAATAAAATATCATCAACTTTATACATTTTACAGGAAAAATAGTTTGATATCGATGTACCATAAAAAATAATCAATATAACAAAATATGTTAACTGTGGAAACCACCTATATTTATTTCTTAATTAATTTATATAGCTTGTACATAGGAGAATGGTTGGGGGGGTGTCATAGTTCCATCTAATTATCTTAATTCTAAATGTAATGTGATGTTTCAGTCGTGACAAATTCTGGTCGAGGAAATGTATTTCAATACCATATGCAAATAAATAAATGAAAATTGACTGGCATTTTACTAAGCATGTGTTCTTTAGATGTGGTTTTCAAAGTTTTTTCCAAAATAGCCTTAAAAAAAAGTCCATACACATATACAGAATGTTTAAGATACTGAATTGAACTGTAAGAAATACAAGAGATAGTTATAAAAATGGCTGGAGCAAAAGTTGAGCTACCATTACACCTACCCTTTGTTTTTTTCTGTTTCAGACTGTCCTCAATATTCCCTACACAGCTACACACTGTGACACATACACACATCTACAGTATTCAGACACCCCTCCCCTCTCACCCACAGAGTTGTGAGAGCTCTACTCAACTCAGCTCTCACCTCTCGTCACCATCCAACATCCCACTTTTTTATTTCTCTTTTTTAATAGTCTCACACCATGAGCCAGCTGCTGGAACATCAAGAAAAACACCCAACAAGTACTGTATCACATGAAAACCATTCACACTACAAGGATGTGTCACTCTTTCACACACACACACACACACACACACACACAGTCACCCACATGGACCACCAAAGTGTATATTTCTCAGGATAATGTCCATAAAACCTGATGTGCACGAGTCATAAGCAAAATACTCACTACTTGTGTGTGTGTGTGTGTGTGTGTTAGATGCCGGACTCACCTGTTGCTCAAAGGCTTTTCTTCCAACTCATTTGGCTTGAAGAACCATTTCCCAATCCTTACAAAGCCTTTATCCATCAAACATCTGCAGAAGTAGAAAAAGACAAAACAATTAAACAGAGGGATATTTTACTTAACGGGTCTCTGATTCACATTTGGAAGGAGCAGGTTGTCATGGTGATACACAGAACTATTTGTGATCGTTTTTAACATATCTCCTAACTTGCATAATTGGAAACAGCTTAATATATTTTCCCAGAGAATCTGCACATCAGAGATTTGTTTAATCTCTTTGTCAGCATTTGACAAACACATGCATCAATCATTATGAGACTTTGTGCATATATTAAACTCCTGAATATCTGTAAGTTACAGTGGGGTAAAATATTTTTTTAATCATCCGTGGATTGTGTTCCATGGAAGTTATCCCACTTAAAATGATGACGGAGGTCTGTAATTTTCAGGGAAAATGGGCATGAAATGTCTCTTTTAAAGAAGAAGTAACAGGTCCGACACCAGAGATACTTCTTATTTGAAGTTTAGTTCACAGATGCTTTGTCTCTCTTCAGGGCCTTTAATATAAAAGAGTCACAACATGTCCATAGACAAAATGTCGGACTAAATATGGACCTACTCACAGGTTATGGAGGGATGGATAGTTCCAACAATGAGTGCAGCAGCATCAGAACATTTATTTCTATTCATGAAGTTGATACTTTATGATAAATTATCATGGGTATTTCCTGTATTAATGGGCATTTATGTTATAAATTCTGTTTTCTATGGCATGTTTGGTATGTAGCATTTGTACACATGTATGTCTTAAAACAACTGTAATGGATCTTCAGCTGTAGTCCTATGGTTAGCTGGCCTGACTCCGACAGCTTTGAGATTTTACCACTAACTACAAATGATGGAGTCTTTAAGATAAGGTAGCACTAATGAATATCTACTGCGCATCTACTGGGGGGGGGGCAAAAACAACAAAAATCTTACTGACCCAGAGAGCATCTGCACTTATTGTTCTGTATATTTCCTGTCAACCTTGTAACTGCTAATGGTACAGCCCCTATTGTAAGTCGCTTTGGATAAAAGCATCTGCCAAATGTAATGTTTTATGTATTATTGTTGTTTTGATTGCTGTTGTTATTGTTATCATTATTAATGCATTAATTACCATTACCAGTGTTATTGGTTTCATTCTAGAAGCGAAGCAGCCTATGTAAATTAAGTTGTAATTGGTCATATTATTGTGATGCAAAGAAAACGAACAAGATGAAAGAGGGAAAAAAAGGTCCTCCACTGGGTGGTGGTGGTGGTGGTGGATGGGTTAGAAAAAACAAAAAAAAACAAAAAAAACGTATCACTTGTTCCTTATGTGGGTATCAACAATTTCCGAAAATCCATCCATAACTTTTTGAGTTATCTTGCCAACAAGTAAACAAACAAAAAACAAAGACATAAACACAGGCAAAAACATAACTACCAATTCCTTGGTGGAGTAATATGCTAAAAGAAAAATATTAAATACAAGTTTGTGTTGTGACATGAAGTACAGTTAGTAGAGTTCAATGTTCGGGTCAAGCTTTGCATTTTAATGAACCCAAATACTCAGATCAGAAGCAGTGGATGCCAGTGAAGGACCAATTCCAGATGTAACCCAGTACTTGTGACTCAAATGCATGCACCTATCTCTACACATGGTCATCAGTGTGCAGCTGGTGGTCTGATAGCCTCCTCCATCATTCTGGAATAGAGATGAAAGTTATTCAGTCTGTTTGCCCAGTTAATGGATGGTGCTGAATGCAAGGTGCTGCAGAAAATAGTGTGAGAAGACAAGTTTGATTTTGGTGGAAAGTCTGCACATGATATTAAAATGACTAAACTGCTACAAACATAAACTATAGGTTGATGTTTCATGTAGTGATAAGACACTGGCAAAATAAGGAGAATGATACTACAACAGAAATAGTAACATTTTTTTTTTTTTTTTAAACAGAGTAGACCCAGCAAACCTGAATTAGAATATCTTAATAGTCAGTTAGTCAGTCAAACTTTATTTAAGACTCAAAAAGAAGTCCATAAAAACAAATAGAAAGACACATAACAAAAATACATTGGAATTATTGTCCATATAAGCATCATCTCCAATGCTTCCAAAGTGGAGAGTTGTATCCGACGCTACTGTGTGCAATAAAAACTCTTATAATGCCATTTTGTGAGTCCATGAGTCTCATTAATAATTTACGAATGACATTTCTAATCCCATCATTCAGTGTAGTTACATTATTTTGCACAAACAGCTGGCTACCACTTGTCCATCGAGGGACCTTAAGCAGCACCCTGAAGGCATCATTATATGCAACTTATAATTTCTTAATTTTGACCTTTGTGTAACACCACCACAAGTGGGCAGTATAGAGTAGAGGGGTGTGGAGATGGCTTTAAACAAAGATATTTTTACATTATGTGTACATATTCCAAACATGCATACAATTTACAGTACTGCCGCTGAATGTCATCATCATCACAGAGATCACTCCTGATGATGTGACCAAGATATTTGACTTTATCCACCACAGCAAGCTCCACCCCAGACAGTTAAAACTTAAGGAAAACTGACCTATGCTGCCCTTTGGTCCTCACAACCATGACTACACTCTTTATGGAGTTAAAGTTGATGTCACAGAGCTGTCCATACTCACAGCAAACTTTAAACAGTTGCTGCAGACCTAGTGGAATAAGGCAGTGTTTCCCAGCCCTGGTCCTTGAGGCACACTATCCTGCATGTTTTAGATGTTTCTCTCTCCAAACACACCTGATTCAAATGATCATCCTATCATCCAGCTCTGCAGAAGAATGATAATGAACGTTAGGTGTGTTCAAAGAGGGAAACATCTAAAACATGCAGGATAGTGTGCCTCGTGGACCAGGGTTGGGAAACACTGAAATAAGGGGACATGATGACCAAATCATCAGCATAGAGCAGGTGGTCTTTCACCAGCCTTTCACCAACCATGTAACCAGTCTTACATCTGTTTAATCTATGAGAAAGATCATACATGTATAGATTGAAGAGAATCGGGGATAAAATTCCACGCTGCGTCACCCCATTTGTAACTAAAAATTGATCCGATAATACACAATAATAAAGCAAAAATTAGCATAGCATACAGTCTATGACCGACTGGCACTGAGCCACCACTGCTCAGATCCTCCTAAATTAGTTTTATATCTTACACACTGGACCTTTACATAATGTCAATAAATGTATCTTAAAATAAAATGCTTCAATGTCGACAGTCAACACTTTACCCTTAACTGTTTTATGAAAAATAAGCAGTCAAAAACACATGTAAAACTCTAGCATTCATTAAAACAATGTGTCAAATTAATTGTACTTATTTGTACTATTTTAAGCACTTGAGATCTTCATGCTCACTTCTGTACCTTTGTAGTATTTTCATGTTTCGTATAACCAATAGTCGAGTTGTAAAAAAATTCAGGGGGGGGGTCTTTTTTTCATCTTTAAAAAAAAAAAAAAAAGGAGTATGTGTCTGTGTGCGCGTGCGGGGGGGGGGGGGGGGGGGGGGGTTCTGCTGCTGCCCCCTTTGTCTTTACACTACAAAAACAACAAAATCAAGCATAGATTAATTTAGGTTAAAATCACATTTAGCATATTTACTGTCTGTAATATTAAATTATAGACCACAGCAACAGGCCCCAGAAGGCGGAAAAACTCGCGAGACACTTTAATGTCACCTGCCTTGAACGTCACAGTTGCATGACGACTCCTATTGGTGAAAATAATATAGCCACGTCATCATTAATACTGGTAAAATATTTGAGCCAAACTCTCGTCTAACATTAACAGTAAATATATGTTCCACGTTTGCCACACTCATATAACCCAAGGCTAACGTGACTCTATGACAAGTCCTGTGTTTTAGCAGCTAGCTAACAAGAGCTAACGTGAACTATTCTCTGCTAGCTTGAAGGCTACACGGCAAACTTGGAAAACTAGCTGTGCTGTTATTGTGCAGGCAACCTCTGGTGAGTCTACCAACTTTTGTATAGATTAATGAAAAGTAATGACTGAGATTCAGGAGTCTTGATTTATAGCTCACCTATATTGTTCGCCCTTTTAAAAATAGTCCCTGACATCGCATTGCCCAGTTGCTCATTTAGCCATATGCTAAGTTGCTGACATTGATTGTTGTGTTGCTGCAGTTTGTCCCTCCCTCTGGCATCAGATATAACCAACATGTTTATTGCATGTTTACACCCCTGTGCCCGCAGATTTTATTATTTATTTTACTCAACATGCGTAGTACTTTCTAATGATGAAATAATTCAATATAATTACAAATTATATTTCCACAATTTACTGTAAAAAGTGAATGGACGGAAAGGGGGGATGATTTTGATGGTTTCTATTTTAGGGGGCATGCCATCCGCCCTTACCTCGAGTACTGTTGTAACCCACATAATCATATATATTTCTTCTTACTGGGCATTTTGTATTTTATATATTTATATCACTTCTCCCATACTTTAGACATTATACACACACATACACAGACATATACACACACACACACACACACACACACACATATACATATATATATATATATATATATATATATATATATAACTAGTATTTTGTTGTTTGTAGTTTTATGTTTGCCTTTGGCTGTGCTTAAACACAGTAACTTCAAATTGTAAAACTTTTTCATTATTTCTAAAACTTTTCTTCACTATTGTTACAAGTCTTAATAAATTCCTTTTAGACTTCTGCTTGTGTAATATATGAGTT
The DNA here is from genome assembly GCA_020466265.1 of Siphamia tubifer. NCBI lineage: Eukaryota > Metazoa > Chordata > Actinopteri > Kurtiformes > Apogonidae > Siphamia > Siphamia tubifer. The sequence goes on along the minus strand of CM035794.1, from coordinate 71,684,415 downwards.
GCCCCCCCCCCCACATATAGTTTAATTACAGTTTAATTGTTAGAGTACGAACATACACAAAAATAAACTAAAGAAGTGACAGAGGTCGGCTTCTTATTCTGTTAAGTATTAAAAGAATATGGACATGATCACTTCAATGTTAAAATACAGAGCTATAAAAGGAGTTAACTTCAAGGTAATAAGAAGGTTAATTCAGCCTGCCCCCTATGATGATCACTGATGCTTAACTTAATAGAGAGCAAATATGTGCTGCTTCATTTAGCAGATGGCTCTGACTCAGAAAGGAGAGCATTGGGTACTTGAGCAATTGATTCAGCGCTCAGATTATAATTTCATTAAGGTGAAGCGACTGGAGGAAACTGAAAAATGTCTATCAATATGACCAAAAGAAACTTTATGTTCCTTTGGCATCTTTCATACATAATACACAACATTATTATTCATGTTATTTGTCACTGAATATTTTAGAAGGAGACATAGTAGAATGCAAAATGCACTTTTTAATGTCTTTATAACACACATATCTGTTGTCTGTGTGTGAGAAGACATACTAGTTACAGTCCCACAGAAGACCCTGTTAGTGTGTGCTAACCACTGCACAACAGACTGCTTCTTTAACCTGGGTCAGTACAACAGAGGAACATGATTAGTTTTAGAGGCCAGCCTTTGCTAACTAACACATAAATGATAAATGGACTGGTGCTTTACATTAGCCTCACATTCACACCCCAGTATGTTTCTAAGGTTCTGTCAGTCCTACTGGGAACCTTGCCCAAGGACACTTCGGTATGTGGACAGCCGCGAACCTCTCGGTCATTGGGCCACCAACTGAGCCACAGCCTCCCTACATAAACACCCAATAAACTAGCAGGAGTTGCTAGCACTAACTACGTTCAGCAACACTCTATAGTCAGTGTAGCAAAGTAAAACAAAATATCAGTGACAAAGTTAACTAACCATGTAGAAAAGTCCGTGGTTCATGCATTTGTTCGGGAGTCTCTTCTCGTTCAGTGTCTGACTATGGTTCAAACATATACCATCGTACCGCTATGTTTTCACAAGTGGCCATTGATCGACCAGGGGTCAGGGTATGTTATTTAGTTGCCATGGTAGTGTCACACTGCTCTCATGTTAGCACACCCCTCAGAAGAGAGGGGGCGGAGTCAGCAGTGGCTCATTTACATGAAACAAAGAACAAAACTAGGATCGATACTAATCCGTCATCAGCAGCTAATAAAGTTCTGGCCGTACGCAGTGGGTTCTAAAAGGTTAAAAGTAACAAACGAGTGCTTTTACACTCATATAGCTGAATAACACAGAGTGTTTATGATGGAGAGGAGGGTTTTTATTGAGGGAGCTGCTTCATTCAGGTGCATTCATACTTCACTCCCTCCCACTGTGATAATAAGCTATTCATGTTTCAGCAGCTTGGGTCAGGTTGCGGTACTAATAGGCCTGATGCACAGGTTTGCGGTTTGGGTGTGGGTTTATATGGCCCTAGGGTCGGGGTGGGGCGGATCTTAAAAATTGGACCTGTGCAGGATTCTGCTTTCTGATCAGCTGGTTGATACCTGACATTTATTCAGTTGTTTCTTTGGATTGTAATACACAGCTTTGCATCAGCTGCTGCTTGTTAAGAAATTTATAAAATACATATGGCTCAACAATTTCATGATGTGGACCACCACCACCACTGATATTGATAGGAATTATGCATGTCAAATTGTTTTTTTCTTGCTGCAAGTAGAACAGAATCATTCACTGCATTTTCTTTCGTTGTGTCTATACCACCTCCACCACAACAACTGCAGCCTGTTTTGTTATTTAACACATGCCTATCAGACGTGCTAAATATAGACCCCAAATTATCCCCTGCAATAAGTTTCAGGTTTGGTAAATCATACTGCGCGTGCTAAAATGTACGTTTGCATCTTCTCATCCCAGTAATTTTGCGTGTCCTGAAAGAAACGACCATAACTGCATATTCATCAAGGCAGACATGCACAGTGGGTAGTACAAGCTATTTTATCCACATGACACGCACAGCCCACAGTGCATCCTGTTACTACTGCCACCAAGGAGGTTATGGTTTTACCAGAGTCTGTCTGTCTGTCTGTTCGTTAGCAAGATAACTCAAAAAGTTATGGATGGATAAGTAGACCATAACTGCATATTCATCAAGGCAGACATGCACAGTGGGTAGTACAAGCTATTTTATCCACATGACATGCACAGCCCACAGTGCATCCTGTTACTACTGCCACCAAGGAGGTTATGGTTTTACCAGAGTCTGTCTGTCTGTCTGTTCGTTAGCAAGATAACTCAAAAAGTTATGGATGGATAAGTAGAAGGTAGGTTGGTAATGGG
>CM035794.1:71199548-71672048 GCA_020466265.1 Siphamia tubifer | reverse complement strand
TTGATTTTAAGATTATATTGATCACTTTTAAAGCTCAAATGCACCTGGCTCCTTGCTACGTATATAACTGATATGCTAGCCAGTTACAAGTAGAGTTTGGTAATCTGTGTTTTTATAAGGTGCTATATAAATAAAGTTATTAGTTTTACTATTAGTATTACGATGATGATTATGACTATGATGATTATGATTATTATGATTATTATGATTATGATTATTATTATTATTATGGTTATTATTATTGAAGTGGGATGTGGGGGAGGGAGTGGGCGGAGACAAGGTGAACAGACTTGGGTCCAGCTGTATATTTGCCAGAGCACTGTAAAAAGGTTAAAACTCACTTTTTTTATTGTAACAAGCCCTGATACGACTCTTTTACTTAAACAGCACAAAAGAGTAGCTGTCACTTGGAAAAAAAAAACCATGTGCTATAACATTTAATGAGGATCTGCTGGGACCTCTAGCGTGCTTATTGCCATCTATGGCATGAGACGGCAGAGTCCTTACATTGACCTGTGCACAGGGGCGTTGCTAGAGTCTCTTGGGGCCCCAAGCAAGAAATTCCTGGGGCCCAGTATAAGGGCTGATAGTTATAGAAACCTACATGCATCTTTACACAGTAATCCAGGGGGATGCATAGATAGATAGAAGTTTATTTTGAACAAAAAACAAGTACAAAACGAGACAAAAACACAGCAAATAAAGAAGTAAAAACTTATCTAATCCCACCCCTTCTCCTGTACTAGCTTTCAAACATTCACTTACCCCAGTTGCTACTAGTACTGCGACTACAAAACACTTTAATATTAATTATATTAATAATAATACATATGTACATTCAAATAATGAAAATGAACATACTGGTTAAAAATGAACATACTGGTCACAAAAGGACCAGCTGATGCACATAAATAAAAAAGAAAAGTGAATATGAAATAAACACATCCTTACACCTCCTGTCTGTTCCTCTACATTTCATCCCTGTATCCCGTGGGAAAAAAAAGTTTTAAATTGCATTATGTTTGGACATTGTTTTAGTTCCTCACCCATACTGTTCCGCAGTGTCACCCCACAGAATAAAAAGATCTTTATGTGTAGACATGGAAGATGCTCTCAAGGCAATCTGGTTGTGTATTGTTTTTTAACTGTTCATGGCAATAAAGTAAAAAAAAAAAAATTATTATTATTAATAATAATAATAATAATAATAATAATAATAATAATAAAATAACTAGAAAAGCCCCCGAAGACACAGAAGAAGCTGAAACCAGATAATTATTTTTCTGAAATTATTTAAAATAGATGGAATTTAATTCACTATGTAAAAAGTAATGAATGAAATTACTTATCTTTGCAGTTTACACTTTTTAGAATTTCTCTGAAAATACCTTATTTATTTTTCAGACATTTTTATTATCCAAGCTTGAGGTGAATGGAGGAACAAAAGACACACTTTCATGGCTGCCTTCCACACATTCTACTTTTCTTATTTACGTATGTGCTTTTGTTTCTGTACCTGTGAGACGAAGATCAGGTTTCTAATGGTCAAAGTCATTATTGATGTGTCTGTACACATGTACGTGCGTGTGTTTGTCCATCTTTAAGTGTACTTGTGCACATACAAGAGCAGCAGGGAGCACGAGTTTTAACTGTTAACTACTGCAAATGCATTGTTTATTTCATTACTTCATACATTCTTCCTTCCCCCTCCTTGTGCCACAGTGCTCTTAACTGTCGTGTCGCCCCAAACACAAACAAGCAGTGATGGAACTAGGTCGTCTCTCACGCTCTGCCTCTCTATCCTGTCCGCTGAATCTCTACCCCCGTCTTTATATCTCAGTATGTCCCTTCCTGCCGGTGTCTCCACATAAAGGTGACCACCTGCTCAAGAGCCCAAAGGGGGGACAATATGTATGGACAATGTGAGCTGTTAGCATACTCACACAGGGTTTCCCCCAGAAACCTTGTGAAACATGGTGGTAGGGCCACTAGTGAAGCCCACAGTGTTTGTGTAAAAAGAATAAAATTAAATAGAATTTAAAAAATTAAAAGGTGATAAGAAACTCTGGTAACACTTTATAATACCTACACACAATTGACTATGTATTAACCATTTATTACTCATTTATAAATGGGTTGTTTATTATGTATTAACCATTTGTTACCTATTTGTTAATGTATTGTAAAGGTTCATACTAGTGTAAATGTAAAATTAGATAATTTTTAACCAACAGGTGCAGTGTTTACAACGGTTTCTTTGTTTACCTGTAAAGCAGATATACAAACACTGCACCTGATGAGTAAAAATAATCTAATTTATCTTTGGGAGAAACTAGTATGAAACTTAACAAGACATTAATAGTTAACAAATGGTTAATACATAATGAACAACCCATTTATCAATGGGTAATAAATGGCTAATACATAGTCAATTGTGTGTAGGTATTATAAAGTGTTACAGAAACTTGAAATTATATCCATTATGTGTTATTGTATAACATTTATTAACAATACTTAGACCAACTGCTAACAAAAATGCACAATCTGAAACACCCCTTATTCACCTTTAATAATGAATAAATAAGTAAATGTCAACGACAGAATCCACAAAGAGAGATAAGTGGAATAAAGATTTGTCACATTGAGGCTTGATTGTGATTTATTTAATAGAAACCATGTCACGGAAGTGGAACGGGTATATTTATACTTTATTATACAGATATTTAAAGCAATATCTAGAGCCAGGCCAGACTCTAACATTACATTATTAACATTAGAGTTAACATTATGGTTATAGCTCCATATGTTGTATGCCAGGGGTCACCAATCCTGGTCCTCGAAGGCTGATATCTTCCAAGTTTTAGACATTTGCCTCTTTTAGCACACCTGACTGTCATTATCAGTCTTCTGCAGAGCTTGATGAGAGACTGATCATAGGAATCAGGGGTGTTAGAAGAGGGATACATCTAAAACATGCAGGATAGTGGCCCGTAACGACCAGGATTGGTGACCCCTGCTGTAGACACACGCACAATATGTCGAAAAAATATCATTACCGCGATAACACAGTGTCTCGTCTCGTCATCTGAACCCGCTTTATCCTCACTAAGGTCACAGGGGTCTGTGGGGGGACTAACAGAGCTATAATGGGTGAAGGCGGGGTACACCCTGTATAAGTCTGCAGTTCATCTCAGGGCTGAACATATATAGACAAACAATCATTCTCACAGTCACACAATTTAGATTAACCAATTTATTTATTTATTTCAAACCCCCATTAGTTATATTCTTCCTGGGGTCCTACTGTACAAAGCTCATTCAACAACAACAACAACAATAACAATAATAATAATAAGTTAATAACAAAACACATTAAAAAAAAAACATTTTAAAAAGAACAAAAAATTACAATAAACAAAAACAATAACCTATCAGTGCACGTCTTTGGATGGTGGTAGGAAACCTGAGTACCTGGAGAACACTCATGCAGACACGAGGAGAACATGTAAACTCCACACAGAAAGGAGAATCAGGGTCCTCCTTGTTGTGAGGCATGAGTGCTAACCACTAACACCAGAGTGGATTTCTCTATCACTTACATATCATCTTTTTCTGGAAAAAAAAATCTGACGTAATACGACTGCTGCTACTGAATGCAAGTTAAGTTATTAATGTTGAAAAGATGGGAATAAATATTTTTCTATCCAGTATTTACTAAACCAGGCAAACATTTGAATATTGTTTTTGTTAAACAATATTCATGTTAAACAATATTCATGTATCAGTGTCATTTAGACACTGATATATGTGAATAAAATGCCTAAATATTTGACCATGTTTGTGCCTGAAGGTCTGCAGTTACAGCATTACCATGTCATTGGACAGAATTGTGTCATTGATTATAGTACTACAGCATTTTATAACAATAGATTCATGTTAATATTGTTGAATATTTTTCTTTGTAGATGAAATCGGTTTATGCGAACAAATATATCATTATAGCAACACTGTGTACACCTATATGAAATATTGCAAGTTTTGCCAATATCATGCAGCCCTTCTCCACATCATCAACCTTTCATTTTTCCTCTCTCTTTCTCTCAGTCTCATGGTCAATGTTTGTGTCAGACCACTAGAGGGAGTGACCACTCACCACTACAATACAGTACAAACCAGCACAAAGATGGTATTGATCTGAGAGAGAGAGAGAGAGAGAGAGAGAGAGAGAGAGAGAGAGAGACAGAGACAGAGAGAGAGAGACAGAGACAGAGACAGAGAGAGAGAGAGAGAGACAGAGACAGAGACAGAGAGAGAGAGAGACAGAGAGAGAGAGAGACAGAGAGAGAGAGAGAGACAGAGAGAGAGAGAGAGACAGAGAGAGAGAGAGACAGAGACAGAGAGAGAGAGAGAGCAAAAGGCAGAAGATGAGGTGTGACAACACTGTCTAGCACACGATGACCCTTTCCACATTTTTCTTTCCCTTCTCTCTTCCCTCCTCCCTCTCTCTCTCTCTCATTTGTTCATCTGTCTTGGATCAATAACACCAGCAGTCTTGGCATCCAGTGGTGCAGCCTATAAACTCTGATAGGGAAATGTATGTGTGTGCGAGTGTGAATTCATCCAAACAACAGGACCACTTCACTAATTAGCTGAGGTCAGCTGTGTTTTCTGCGTGTGCATGTGCATAGTCATGTGTCGGGACGGGGACACATTCCTCAGAAACTACTTTCCAAAAAGGAAGCATGTGAGATTAAAGATATGACAGATGGATGAAAAGAGAAATAGGAAGAGGCAGGAATTATAGTAATTTCCTCATGTCAGAAAATATCAAATGTGAAAAGCTGTATATACATTACAGCAGCATGATGGGAATTATTTTGAAGTAAGCATTATAATATTGCCATAATTGTGATCATTGATTCTTGACATATTCAGCCCAGTTTGATCTGAACTGAGCTGGACCAGTAAATAGTAACGTAATAGTTTATAAAGTAATGTGACTATTAAAAATTCTGATAATTTATAAAATATCCTATCAGAAATCATTTAAATAACAAAAAAAAAAGGAATTTCTTAAGAAAAATAAGAAAAGAACTCAGAGCGAAAACCTCTGCCAAGGAGGTTATGTTTTTTTTTGCCAGAGTTTGTCTGTCTGTCTGGATCTGCCTGTCTGAAATTTTACATGGAGAATACATTTCAAAGTGATCCAGAATCCAGGATGTTTTCCAGATCACCACCAAAATGTTGTCATTTGTTCCATGTAACACAACAAACACATCCTGAAAATTTCATCCAAATCTGTCCATAAGTTTTTGAGTTATCATGCTAGCTAACAGACAGACAGACAGAAAACAAACTGACAAAAACATTACCTCCTTGGAAGAGGTGTAATAAGTTGGATTTTAATAGTACTATTCCTTGACTTACGACGATAGATCTGAATTACAGATCACAGTGGATCTACAAAAGCAGAAAACATGTAGTAACATGCATAATATTGTTAAGATTTCAGAGTTTATTAGTAAAATAACTTTGGCACTCTTGACTGTCAACAGCTTCAGTGTTATTTTTGCACTTTGCAAATTAATCCTGGTTCCCATTCATTTGGCAATTTTGGCCCAAGGGGTGTACGTCTGACACAGCCCTTCTTGGATGTATTCATGACATTATTATTGTTAACGAAAACAACTAAAATGATGAAAACTACAATTGGAAAAAAAAAAAAAAATTTCATTGGATACAGGAGAGAACGTGAACATTTGGTCTAAAATAAACAGTATAAGAGACGTATAGAGTTTGGAGGCAAACGGTGGAAAGTATGGAAAGTTTCAGTTTTGTTTTCATGCTATCATATGCAACGTTGTAGAAGAATTTGTTCTAGTGTTTGTTGTACTGGACATGCTAATACAGTGGTAAACTCACATCCACAACCATCGGTAATATTTGACTGGAACGTATGGAGCCTGTGTCAGTTTTTATTAGTGAACATCCTGTTTGACCCTTCAGTTTAAAAGCACAAACAGGTTGGAATATTATTTCATGTTCCTTTTTAATTGGGGTGCAGTGGTTAGCACTCATGCCTCACAGCAAGTAGGTCCTGGATTCTATTCCCACACCAGACCTTTCTGTGTAGAGTTTACATGTTCTCCTCGTGTCTATGTGGGTATTCTCCAGGTACTCCAGTTCCCTCCCACCATTAAAACACATGCACTGATAGGTTAACTGGTTAACATGCACTGATAGGTTAACTGGTTAATGTAAATTATCCATAGGATGAATGTGAGAGTGTTTGTCTATATATGTTCAGCCCTGAGATGAACTGTACTCATACAACATGTACCCCGCCTTCACCTGTTGTAACTGGATTAGGCCCCCAGTGACCCCCGTGACCCTGGTGAGGATTAAGTGGGTTCAGAAAATGAGAGAGAGAGAGAGAGTGCTGTGTTGAGTCAGCTTTAGTATTCATTTTTAATTGTGGGACGGCTTAAGTGCCTATTTGAGACTCAGCCTTATTTTATTTCTGAATTTTATTTATTTAGCTGTATTTGTGTTGCATTTTTTAATAATGCACCCAGCCTAATTGATTAGCAGGGATGTGCTTGACCTTTTTCCTTTGAATTTACTTTATGAAACACACTTCACTAATAAAAATGTGGATTTCAAATCTTCTCTTCTTAGTGTATTTTATCGGTCAGTCAGGCACTACCTTTAGATGATTAATTAATTAATTACAAATCCGGTAATTAACTTGATCCCCCCCCAATCGCCTTATATCTATCTATCTATCTATCTATCTATCTATCTATCTATCTATCTATCTATCTATCTATCTATCTATCTATCTATCTATCTATCTATCTATCTATCTATCTATCACAACATGACACTACATATGTCCTATAAAGTATTGAAGTATTTGTACATGGTTTTCTTCCCTTCCATTTTGACTAAATACACAATAAGCAGAGGTTACCTTGGTAAACCTTTATATTTATTGTGATGTTTCAGTCCTGAAAAAAACTATTTATGGGTAAAATGGCATTTATCTGTTTCCTGGTTCTTAAGTTTAATTAGAATATAAAACTCACATGCATCTGCCTCGACATGTGCTTTATAGAGGCTCATTTTTCTGAGGAATAGGCTGAATAGAGGTGACATATCTGAGGAAGGCATGGCAGTCAGGCACTACCTTTAGATGATATGACATTAAAATGTGATTAATTAATTACAAATCCTGTAATTTATTTGATTCCTTTTCCCCCCAATCGCCTTCTTTCTATCTATCTATCTATCTATCTATCTATCTATCTATCTATCTATCTATCTATCTATCTATCTATCTGTCTATACAGTATATACAGTATATGTATGTATGTATGTATGTATAAATATATAAAGCAGCAAACACCCTGCATCCTCCACCACCATTCCTGTCCATGTGAAATCCACCTACACTTTCCCAGGCTTCAAACCATTTCATAAACCTTTCAGACTCCTACCTAAAGACATCACTAGTAAAATTTAGAGGGCAGTAAACAGGAAACTGCAAGCTTCAACTAAAAGGATTACAAATCTTATAACCTGCAACTGGAAGCACATTGACTCAGTGTATTGCATTCATTTGTTCCAGGAACAGATTAGGTTTACAACTTCTGCTTCAAGTTTTAATTGTTGACAGTCTTCTTATCAAATCCAGTAAATCCTCTCTGGTCACCTTTGCTACTATTCACACATGGACTTATAGTGGTCCTCATCTGTCAGCTAAAACAATAACGCTGGTAAAAGTCCAGTGAATTATTACAAGTCACGACTCCATATGTTAAAGAAAAACAACCCAGAATCAATTGGAACATTCCTGTATTTCACTTATGTCAGGAACCATGTACAGTTCAATATAAACAGGCCTGAGCAGCAAAATAATATAACAAAATTACATGATGAAAACAACATATTTTCCTTAATCATATGAATAGCATGAAATATCTTAACATATAAGACACGTCTTTTTCACATTTAGAATTTTTTTCATCTACTCAACAATCATTTAAATGATTGAAGATTTAAAAAAATAACCCTAACCATCAATATATGAATCAATTATGAAAATAATTCATAACTGCAGGTCTAATCTATAACGATTATTCCAGCTAAATATGCAAATAAACAAGTTCATCTCTACTCCAAAACATGGCGGGAGCTTTTGTTTCAAAGTCAAAGTAATTCCTTGATGCATATGTCTGCAGAGTGGGTGGCTATAGACGTGTATTTAAGTATGTGTGGTAGTGGAGACGTGTACATATTACAGTTTTAGTATAGTTTTTAAGTATTTATTGGACCGTTTTTATTTTTCATTGGACCATTTTAATTTTTTTAAATTCTTATTTTATGATTGATTGTTATGTCTGATGGCGAGCGTCTGCACTGAAATTTCACTAAATGTGTACTATGGTGGATATTTTGTGACAGTAAAGTGGCTATTCTGTCTGTCAAGTTGAACAAAATGCTAAAGTTTTTAATGTGGGCTGTTTTCCTATTTGTTACTCAATGTGAGTCATTGGTAGAGTTCAGACCTCACTGAAGCAGCACCAGTCTGTGCTAATGCTAATGCTAACGCTAACACATTAAATTAGATTAGTGGTAGAGTTCAGACCTCACTGAAGCAGCACCAGTCTGTGCTAATGCTAATGCTAACACATTAAATTAGATTAGTGGTAGAGTTCAGACCTCACTGAAGCAGCACCAGTTTGCGCCAATGCTAATGCTAACGCTAACACATTCAATAATATCAGTGGTAGAGTTCAGACCTCAGTGATGCAGAACTAGTCTGAGCTAATGCTAATGCTAATGTTAACGCTAACACATTAAATTATATCAGTGGTAGAGTTCAGACCTCACTGAAGCAGCACCAGTCTGCGCTAATGCTAATGCTAACACATTAAACTTCAATCAGTGGTAGAGTTCAGACCTCAGTGAAGCAGCACCAGTCTGCGCTAATGCTAACGCTAACACATTAAACTTCAATCAGTGCAACTCAAATGTCAACATGATTACTTTGAGCAGCTCATTTCATTTGTCAGTTCTTTTTATGACATGATGACTGAATCTTCAAGTGCTTCAAGAAGTACTGTTTAGGACTTTATAGCACATTACGTGGACTGCAGGTATTATATTTGTTACATATGAACCATCCCTATTACATCTTTATGGGATTTTTTTGAGCATCCAGTGTAATGAGTATGTCATCTGACTTTTCAGTCCTCTAATTATCATCCCTACCCGACCCATGCTCACTGAGGACATTAAAACAGTGTGGACATTGGTGTCCCAGACCACCTCCATGTGTGTCCTAATAGAGGTGATCCGACTGTGTACTTACTTACTGCACCATGAATGTGTCCAGGGTTTGCATTCTGAGCGGTCCACATCAGATTAAATTGCACAGGACAGATAAAGTGTTAAGTGTGGGTCAAACCTTAGAGTATTAAGTATATTAGGGCAGTTTGTAGCTTCTAAGTCTGCATTACAAACAGGGATATGGATGAAAAATTGTGAAAATCACAGGACAGTAAGCAGTAACTATCTTATGATTCTTTTTAGCTTTTGTGCCAATGGAACAAAACAAAAAAAAAGCCATGCATCAAATCAGCGATTTAACTGACGTTTTGGTTTTGTCTTATTCTAAACACCAGGCTTTTGAAATGCACATGAGCTGAACAAGGCCAAGTCATGCCAAAAAATATATTTAACCCTTTGATGCATGAATTATGAGAACTTTAGTCAAGGCTTATGGGGGGGGGGGGGGGGGGGGGGGTAAAAACACTTGGGGGAAAAAAAAACCTAAGTGAAAAACAATGTGATTGAAATATTTTTAATGAACCTATTTTTTATGGAGTTATAAAAATGTTAACTCATCTGGAAAACATGTTTAAGCTTTAAAGAAAATAAATGTGTCTTTAAAATGTAGTATCAGAACACTATGATATAAAACATTTTTAATGCTGGTTTTGTTTAATTAATCTTACAAGGGTCCACATACAATACAGGCAAAAACGTTAAGTAAACTACCCAAACCTGTCCCAAATGGTCACATGACCGGAGATTCTCACACATCAGAAGATAAAAGCCACTTTCTGATATAATAACCACAGCAGGTACAATCGCTCATTTGTTCTAAATACAAAATGGCAAACAGCTGATCTGAACTGTTACATCTCATAATTCTCCACAGAGGAACCATATTCTAACAAAAACATCCAAAACAAATAAACAAATTGTCTATATGTCATCCAAAACACATCAAAACATTAATAAATTGTTGGGTATGTATAACATGGAGAAACTAACTGCTTCAGTCAGATTGGAAATGGGTAAATTTTGTAAAAATTGGAGAAAATGGTTAGGCTACATTAGGCAGGATCGACCGGATTTTGTGTAAATGTTTGTGAATTGTGTTGTTGTATGGACTTCTTACCTCACCCCGTATTAAAGCTTCAGGTCCAAATTCGATAAAACGGGAAACAGCCATTATCCGTTTTTTCCATTATTCATTTAAACACAAAAATGAAAAACGGATCGTTATCCTTTTTTTTTCATTTTGGTTTTGGAAACAAATAATGAAGAAACAAGTTGTTTTTTTCATCGTCTTATTTTTGGTTTTATTTTGAAAAACCAATGAACGAATGATCCACGCATTGATATGAACGGACTGATATGGAACTAAAACAAACAAACAAAAAAAAACCCCCATGAATATACAAGAGAACAACTGTAGAACAACGGTCCACTGTAGTGACTAGTATGCATCAAAGGGTTAAAAAAAAAAAAAAACTGGCATATTTCATGAAACCACGAGAGAATTGCTGCAAAACTTTGGCCATACTGTCAAGCACTACATCTCACACACATAACTAAGTCAGGAAAAATTTATTCCCAAAAAAAAATTTTGCAAAAATGGTAGGCGCTGAGACCCAGAAAGATGGATAGCATAAGGGGGGCAGTGACAGCGAAGAGGAGGAGGAGGAGGAGGAGAGAGTGAAGGGATGAGGGCAAATCTGGAATCAATTAAGTTACTGAAGTAGAGTTGCTTGCATAGTTGTGGGAGTGAGTCAGGCAGGGAGGCAAGAGAAGGGACCAGGGTGTGAGTGAGGGTGTGCATTCATGCAACAACTTAAATACATGGACATGTGTAGAACATAAGCACAAAAATGCCATTTAAATACAGAATGTTAAAGTTTATGGTGCAACTGTAGTTGTCTGTGTGAGTATCCTGCAGTCATAGACCGTCAGCTACCTCTTCCTTCCAACAACAAGAACACTAGTCAGACCAAACAAGTCAAGTTGCAGCATGAAAGAACTCTGCCTCTCCTCAGCTGAGGTCAAAGTGGAGGGTAAGTACAGATGACTGGCGCTGGACCAGGTCATGTCAACACAGCAGATCTTCTCACTTCACCCTCACACAACCTTCCCACACTAGACTCACAGCACTTTGTTTTTTAGTGTTGGCTCTGACTATGGGGGAATTTGACTTGTGAAAAATACCCCCCCCCCCCCCCAACACACACACACACACACACACCACCACCCAAAAAAAAAAAACCTTAAGCACAAACAGGAACTGTGTGAGTACATGTAGTAAGAGAACTGGCTTACATTTTTGCTGTGTATGCGGATGAGGTCCAAAATCTGGACTGAATATATCATGTCATGATTTTAAGTAACAAATGACTCATATGGATTCAGCTATTATTACTACGCAGCATGTCCTGAGGCTGCCGGCGATGACCTGGTGTGAACACTCTTGTGCTGCCAATGACAATTGGGAGAGGACAGTGAGAAGAAAAAAAAAATGCGAGGAAAGCAGTGTTGTCACATGAATATTATATACAAGTTGGCTTGAGGTTAACATGAGAAACATAAAGTATACACAAAGAGAGAAAGGGTGAAAGAAGACTGAAATCCTCTTCACAAAAACAAAAATGTGTTTTGTCTGCTCAGGAGTCGACTGTCACAACACTGAAATATGAGCCCATGATTAATTGCATTAAAATTACATTCTTTAACCAATAAAGACAAAATATCCAGCACTGATTAAAACCATCAGCTGATTTAAAAAAAAGGTGTAATAAATGCTGAATACTAATTTTATCAACTCATGTAGGTAAATAATTGTTGTGGAATACAGTTTGACATTTTCATGGTCATCAGAAATGACCCATTTGAATATTCTGTAGTCTGTAATGAACATGGATAAAAAGACAGTGGATGGAGATGGGTAATCTTCCATAATGAGGTTGGTTTTTTTTTTTAGAGAAAAGGGCATTTTTTCTTCAGTTTGATCCATTTCTGATACAGTAACCTTCCACTTTACTTTAATGGGCATCTGCATGATTAGTAAATTAAATACAAGAAAACACCAGATTTTCACTTAAAAAAGCAAAATATAGAGAAACAAATCACAAAGTAGACTTTCCTACACTTCCTGAAGGAAATGTAACCCCTGTACATGCCTTTTACTGAATCAGTGAAGTCATGGCTAAGACTTAAAACCGAAAAATAGCTCCTGTTCTGTTATATGTGGAATCTGTGCATCAGTGGTTGTGGACTGAAGTCACCACAGACTTTGTGTAGATCTGGAGTCACATGAGAAGCCCCTCCCACAGGCTGTGTCAGTCCTGTTAAAGCCCCTCAGAGAGTCTGTCTCAATCCTATTAAAGCCCCTCCCACGGCCCGTGTCAGTCCTGTTAAAGCCCCTCTCATACTCATAGGCTGTGTCAGTCCTGTTAAAGCCCCTCCCACAGCCTGTGTCAGTCCTGTTGAAGCCCCTCAGAGAGTCTGTCTCAGTCCAATTAAAGCCCCTCCCATAGCCTGTGTGAGTCCTGTTAAAGACCCTCCCACAGTCCGTGTCAGTCCTGTTAAAGACCCTCCCACAGTCCGTGTCAGTCCTGTAAAAGCCCCTCCTAGTCTGTGTCACTCCTGTTAAAGCCCCTCCTAGTCTGTGTCACTCCTGTAAAAGCCCCTCCTAGTCTGTGTCACTCCTGTTAAAGCCCCTCCTAGTCTGTGTCACTCCTGTTAAAGCATTGTAAGAAATACTACTAATACTAGTAATAGCCACAGTAGTATTCACAGTAGTAGTACCAATAGTAAACAGTAGTAGATGTAGTATTAGTAGAAATAATTGTAATAGTATCTCAGTCAGGCATGTTGAGCTTCTCCTGACGAGAACCTCTTACTTTCACTGCTGCCTTATCCATTTTTTAAAATGTTAAATATTGATTTATATGGTGCTTTCCTGCATGTCCATACTGTGCTGTTGCCCATAACAACCGATAGCTTCTACGCCTGCCAGATATGTCACGCACAGTAATATGATCCACTTCCTCATTCCCAATTACATCTGAGCCTCTATTGTGCATACAGGTCACTTTAGGGTCAGATTTTGTTCACACCCCAGACTGATAGAAGTCACATTTGAAGTGTAATATGAACAAGTACACAAAATTTAAAAAAAAAAAATCTGATTTTGCCAAAAAATTTAAATTATGCTTTAAGACCTGCTGTCTGAGCATAGCCCTAGTCATGAGTAAGAGGAATTCAAATGTTCATAACAGAAATGAGAAAAACAAATACTGTATATATATATATATATATATATATATATATATATATATATATATATATATATAATTACTTTTTTTTTAGAGCACAACAACATTAAAAGAGAACAAAGTAGTTAACATAGTTAACCACAGCTCAAGTACTGTGACTGACAAGCCGTAATTAACATTTCCATGTATTTCTATGGCAATTCATTTATTTTTAATTCAGTTAAGAGACATGATGTATGAGCTTCTTAATAAATTAAGCATCTCACTAGTCAGTCCAGCACTGATTTGAGGTGATGCTGTGCATGATACCAGTTCTTGTCATTACTGTAACAGCGTGATAGCAGTGTAATTTATAATTTACATGGTATTTACTGTATTAATACAGAGGCAATGGTGCAATTAGAGTGACTGCAGAGGATCTAGCATGACCTATTGTTTCAGCAAGATGATTATCTCATCTGGTGGGTTGTTGACCAGAACTGGACTGCAGACTGGTACTGACTGGGTTGCAAAATGTGTGGATAAACAAAAAAAAACAAAAACAATAAGCTACACAGGAACACTTATGAATTGGTTATTTTACATCACCATTTATCAGATCACTAACATAATGAGAAGAGGCTGGTACAGTAAATTAATGAATAGACAAAAAGGGTAATGACTAAAACTATCAAGAAATTAATGAATGGAATGAATATTTTAATCACATTTTCTTACCGTTGCCCAAGAAAAGACCATTTTTTCAAAAGATCTGCCATATTTAATAAAAAGATATATGAAAATTTTGAAATGAATCTGACCAGTACTTTGATCTGAGAAGATATTGGAAGACATCACTAATGAAGACAAAGTTGATGCCTCACACTTTAAATGTATTTTTTTATTTATTTTTTGGAGGGGGTAGCTTATTTTCATTCATATTTCAAGCTAAAACATGAGTTTGTTTTGTATGACAAATCAGGTCAGTTTTGTATGTAATATGTGAGCTACATGTTAAACAGAAGTAGTAATACATGCTCATTGGTTTAACACAAGCACTGACCCTTGTGTTTTCTTGATACAGGGCCAAAAAATCTGATATATATATAATAACATACACATAACAACAACATACAAATAGTCTATTAATTAAACATTGTGCCCCCCCCAATCAAAATCTTGCTAACTAACAGACAAACAGACAAACTGGCAAAAACATAGGTAGGTACTGCCTACAAGAGCAGTCTACCAAAGCAGATCACCCCCCAACTGATCATCACCAAACTTTAATCACTTGTTCCTTGTATTATTATCAATATTTCCTAAAAAAAAATGTTCACCCAAATCTGTCCATACATTTTGGGAGTTATGTTGCTATAGACAGGAAATTGTAAAAAAAAAAAAACCCGTAGTGAATACATAACTAATAATAATGAGGAGAAGAAAAAAATGCAATAAAGAATAAATTCTGCACAAAACACCATCAAACTGATTTTGACTGGGACAGTTTTCTAAAATACCTCCTGCATAAATCCACACTATTAAAGGTCCTGAATGGTTCAAATTAATTTGTTGAATAGTGTTTTCACCTATACAGGTGTTTAACCCACTGACTAAAATTAACTTGTGTTTGAGAGATTCTTTAAATATCTGCATGTCAAATGTGATGGAATAATAACAAGTTTGCTTTAGCATTAAATTATTGCAACTGCTAAAGTGCAGTGTGACTAGTTAATGAATATTACATATCACTTTTTCCTGATTTGTTTCACTGTTGCTACAGTTTCTTGTCAGAACCAAGAACGTTTATCTACAAACACAGGAAGTCACTGTTTACTTCTGTTTACATAGTTGAATGTGATGGTGAGGAGAAGTTACTGGTTTCTATTAATGTGGAAAGATGTTTTTGAATAGCTCCACAGGTGGTCTGAACCCCCCCACTCATTTATACCTGGACTTTATTTGAATCAAATCTGATGGTAAGTATGAATGAACTGGTCCAGATGATCTTTTACAAATTTACAACTTGGTTTATGGCATCAGAAGCGATGGCTCGGGGTATTTCCCTGATCATCTCCAAATCCTTAACCTTCATGATGTTTGGGTCAAATTTGACATTAAATTTAAAAAAAAAAAAAAAAAATCTACTTTTCTTCCGATTACTTCAAGGTCTCATGAGATCCTCCAGACTCGGTAGTTGAACATTAAAGTTCTCAAAACCACGTTCAGGGAATTTTTAATGATTTAATCAACTGTGTCAGAGCAATGATGTAGTAAGACTGGATTATGTTAATTTGTTTATATACATCACAAGAAATACACGTAACTACACAAAAAGAGAATGCATGGATTGTCGGGGGGATGAATAGTTCGCAGGAATGAGGGACAGTCCTGGTGCTTGACTAGCAGCCACCCTCCTGTCCCACACTGCAAAGGGAAGTATCGGACACTGCATACAAAAGCAGCAGGCTCATTCGAAAAATTAAAGCTCATTAAAAACCAATTAGCACTTTTTTCCATTGAGAATGAATGAGCCAAGATGAAGGACATTGTGCATTGCATTGCATTGTGGACGATTTTACGGCATGTGAGACTTACTGTGTGTATTTTAAACCGTAGTGGGCTTTTATGCCGATTCGATTCTTTTACAATTTTATGGGTACTGATTCGACTTAAATTTTGATTCTTCAATATTCCCGATTTTTTGCTTGCCTTTTTAACACCAGACCACATGAAGAAGCTGAATGATGATGCCTACAAATCATATCAGGAACCATATTTCCCCAAAAAATGCACATCATATGTGAGTTAGTTCAGATTTATTCAGCAGTAATATATTTGAACCAGACTTTGGGAAGTAAACTACTACAGTTATCTGCACACAACACAGACTTTAAATGAACATACTTCATAATAAAGTGAACTTTAAAGTGTACATATCCAGCTCTGCTCTTCCCTTCTGTTAGAAAGACCACACACTTTAATTGTTGTTTAACTATATTTATTCACCAACAACTAATTTTGTCTAAGTTTTCAAATATACCCTGTTGTTGAACGCACCAGAGATGTTACGATGGTACTGAACGCAACACCTCCGTTTAGAACTAGCCACTGTGTTGTTGCTAAGTAATTGTGAGATCAGCATCTCACCCTCTTTTTCCCAACTCTAATTCATATACTCATGGTTTATTACTGAGTGTAAATGCCACAATAACACAATACAGTTGGAATAGATATTAGCATAGTATGTTGTTTATCTGCACATACAGTAAGTTAATGCTGTTTAACGCTGGTGTGTTGCTGAAGCCAATACGATAATAAGCTAGCTGTCATCTGCGTGCCTTCCGTGAGGTGATTTCTGTGTATTCCATGACACATATTATACATCTGAGTGACTCATACAGTCGTCTACGGTTTTTACGAGTGCATTTTTTTTCCACATGGCTTAAAATGAATCATTTAAATATGGGGATAAAATCTATTTTTTGAACAAAAACATTTATATTTAAAAATCATAAAACAAAAAAATCCCGATACATAAGTGAATTTATTTTTTTCTCCCACCCCTAGTGAGTACATCAACTACTTTCATATTGAATTTGTGATTGTACATGAGAAACTTACAAAGTGCTCTATTTTTTGATCCAGTCATCTATTGTGCTGTCTGTCGTTGAAGTGTTTTGTTGAAGTGGGTGCCAGAATGATGTGGTCCCTATCAGTGGAGCTGAACTGTTTTGAATTTGTGTTATAGGGACCATGTAGCCTAATGTTTTTGTTGTTCCTTTGGTGTGTCATGTCCATTTGATTAATGTCAAAACAACATGGTTGCTGTCCGTGGTGCTGAACCCTTACTATCAAATTTTTTGAGCTTTGTGTCAAAAATGTGGTACTACTTGTAAGACCCCTTGTGTATGTGCATGAGTATGTTGTAAAGCATTGTATTTACAAGCATTATTGGGTTTAAAGGACCTGGTCATGTGTGCCACCCCCGGCGCAGTACTGACATGTTCTGCCATTGACTAGCACATAGTATATTCTATAGAGAAAATGTGTACATTAATAATAGGTGTAGTTCAAAAATTGAGGTACAGGTACTGAAGCATCAAAGTGTTAACAGTGTGAAGACACTGGGTCTCTTTAGCATATGCTTTCACAAGTTAAAATTAGCCTTCATACCACTGGAGAGAAACATTATGAATACTGATCAGCAGAGCGACAATAGAAATAACACACCAACACAATCAACATGTCTGCTTCAAAATCATCCTCAGCCTTCCCACCTCAATAATGAGTCAAGTGCTCTACAACATAAAATGTGTATTAAAGTCTCATTAACACCTCTAATCAGATGTGATGAACACATTTGTCCATCATTGGGCGTCTGTCAAACCATGAGGAACTGAAGCTGGTATATTGTCCTATTCCAAATAATGCAAATATGCAAATTAATGGACTGAGACAACATTTTTACATGGTATAAATGCTGCCTCACTTATTAATTGAGGTGCTGATTTGATTCCAAATAATCAAATAAACAGTAATAGGCTCTTTTCCAGTACAGGGACTTTTGCCATTACCAGGAACTTTGGAAAGTAAGGGAAGGTTTTTACCCATGTAATTTAGGTGGAAACACACCAATGTTTTTCAAACATTCCCTGAAAAAGTTCCTGGTGGGAAAGTAGTACTTTTCAGATCACCTGGAACTCTTTAGGAGCAGGGCTATGTGCTGGAGAATGCAGATTTGGTGGACTACATTTTGTTCACTCATCATTAAACCACTGTACGACAGCAAACTTTATTTAGTTTATTTAATTTCCACAAGCTTCATCTTTTGATAATTCAGAGACGTAAAGAGAAGCTACAACAAAAGGATGAATGAAGAGGTCCAGGCTTGTTGGAGCGCATTTGTGGAAGAGGAAATTCAGAGGGACTCTATATCGATGACATGAAATGATCTACTTTATATAAAATTAACAAACAAGCTGGCAGAGCTAAACATAAGACACATATCTAATATATACACCTAATATATTGCTTTTCCAGTTGAAGAAATGTTAACAGGATTATAAGAAACTAGAGGACCACCATGGCCTCCAAGAGAATGTGTGCACAACACAAGACAGCAAGAGAGGGAGTTTCAGATTAGCTTTCTTTTCGTTTCAATCTCAAGGCACCTTGTATTTTGTACCATTTGTTTTGGGTTTACATTTTTTATTTAAAAAAAAGTCTAACCTAAGATTGATAATTTATTTACAAGGCAAAACAACATCATTAGACGTTTTAAAAAAACTAATATAGAAGCAGATTTAAATGTAGGCATTTGAATAAACAGTCTGTACTTATTTGGGCGCTTTTACACCTTCACTGTGCTCAAAGTGCTTTACATTAGTGTCACATTTGCTCATTCACACACATACCAGTAGGTGGCTGCTGCCATATCTACTGGGAGCAATTTAGGGTTCAGTGTCTTGCCCAAGGACACTTCAACATGTGTCAAACCAGAGTTGGGATTCTAAACACCACTACTTCAGTCATAGGATAAGCCACAGTTGCCCAGACAGTAAATCTGTATGCCCACCCAGATCATTGGAACGAGTGGCTTTGGGTACCCTCTTGCGAAGTGGAACAACCATTAGCCACCTCCTCTAGATGGATGACATTAGGGTCCATGCCAAGAATAAGCATGACAATGAGTCACCTTACTCTGATTAGAGCAAAGACATTGGGGTAACATGTAGTCGACATAAATAGAGGAAAGGTGATCACAACTGAAGGTATTAAACTACCTGAAGGGAACATCGCACTGTGCAGGACAGTTACAAATATCTGGGGATTATGCAGACAAATGATAATCACAAGGAGGCAGCTCAAAAGTCAGCCAGAGCCACACACCTCCAAAGGGTAAGGCAGTTCCTGAAAAGGCAGCTAAAAGGCAAAAAATAAGATCCAAGACCATGAACACCTATGTCCCACCAGTAATCCGATACCCTGCTGGCATAATATCCTGGCCAATGGAAGAGATACAAGCCACTGGTATCAAGACAAAAAAGGTCCTTACCATGCATGGAGGGTTTCCCCCAAACTCCAGCATCCTGAGGCGAAAGGGGGAGGGGTCTACTACTGTCCAGCAGGAAATGGCAAACCTCCAGGAATGTATCAGGAAAACGGCCCCAATGACCTACTGCTAAGTGAATGCCTCAGGCAACACAAGTGCAGTAAGGAGGAGGAGCCAAAACTGAAAACTGATATTTGAAAAACATTTTTAGGGTTTTTCAGAATGACCAATAAAGGCTCCAGTTTCAAAGAACTGGAATTTTCTGTCAGTTGTTTAATGGTTCAGGCTTTACAGAGTTAAAGACCCTTTAATTAATACAGAATGATGTTACTTGTGTTCTGACTAGAATAAGTTTCATCGACCATTCTTGGCCAGTCACCTCCTTATGTGAAAGAGCTTTTAGTTCCATATAACCCATCAAGAGCCCTATGTTCTAGGCAGCAGGCTTCCTGGTGGTTTAGAGAAGCTCCAGAAAGTAAGACAGTAGATAGAGCATTCCACTATCAAACTCCACTAATGTGGAACCACCTCCTTGCCTTACTCCAGGAGGCAGACACCCTCTATGATAAAACAGTAGGCTAAAAATTATGTCTGATTTTTTGACCCTGCTTTATCCTCACTAGGGTCACAGGGGTTGTTGGGGGCATATCCCAGTTACAACAGGTAAAGGTGGGGTGGGGTACACCCTGTATGAGTCTCCAGTTCATCACAGGGCTTAGATTAAAAACTTTCCTTTTTTATGATGCTTTTATTCAGGGTGGCTCATGCTGCTATAGGATTACGCCACATCCACACAAAACTGCATCTTTTCCTACCCAATCTTTTTCTTTGTCATTTTCAAAAAAGTCCTCTGTAAAGAAAAATTGCTTCAGGAAATATCTGTGTTCACAGTGAAAACAATGTACAGTATTACAAATGCTAGGTCTTATATTGGCATTGTAACAGTCTCCCAAAAAACGAGGACGGTATAGAGCATGCATATAAAGCTTGTGTGCTCTATACAAGCCATAGCAATACAAGGAGAAGAGCAAGAAGAACAACTATGCAGTAGATCAAAGACCATATAGTTAATATTACTAATTGTTCACTGTAATGAAAGTGTAGCCAAAGATTTTGATTCAATATTTCCAATGAGCTCAGTACCTATTGTAGCATGAACACAACTGTCCAACTCTATAGTCCACCATTGTTGTTGGTGTTATGAAGTGGCATCTTGCTTTGCCACACCCTTTCTTGAACTGGGAATCCCAACTGCTGTCTTGTCCATTGCCTTGTCTCACCTCATCAGCAACATCAGGCACACCTGTTGCTAAGAGGTGTATCTTATTAGCTGGCCAGCATATAAGCAGCTCTGGCTAAGCAACTCTGCCAGATTGTTATTCCTTCTAGCCTGACTATCCCACATTCTTTTTTATCCGTTTTCTGGTTGCAAACCCACTTAATTTGAGCAATGCCTCCTCGTCTATGCCCCAGAAATCTGACAAGCCTTCTGTCTAAAGATTTAAAAATCTGCAATCTGTTTTCCCTGACTTCTGTTCCCAGCCTGTGTACCTGTGTTGGAATTAATTTCAGGTCAATGTTCCTGTTTGTGTCAGGGTCTACAAGTCCTGTGTCAGAATCCATGAGTAGAACATTATTTTGACTTTTGCCCAAGTGTGTGTAGGTTCTCCGCATACATGACCCATTACTGAATAATCTGGCCAAGAATGGACAAAGCACAGACTCAATTACCTCTCAACCACCTGGAGGCATTCAGAAGGCACCCTCATGCAGCATCAGGACTGCTACTGCCAATGAAAAGTTGGCATTGGCTGCCTTAACACTGATGGGGAAGCAACTAATGGCTGCCATCTCTCAAGTTGCTCTTCTCTGAGTCATTGCTTCTGCAACCTCACTAATACCTCTGCTTCCTGCTCCTCCTAGCAAAGCAGCTGAACCTTGAATGGGTAATCTGGAGCACCCAAAGTCAACAGCTGGCCCTAACCCATACTTCTGCCCTGCCACCTCTAGCTCTGGGTTCAATCCAGACTCCGGCTCTCTCCCTAGGATCAGTCCACCCAACACATTGCCATGGACGAGAGGGGGGATCGTGACGTGCTGTGCAGGTGGTGGACCAGTATGCCTCCTTGCTCAGAATTTGTGGGCCGAGCCCTGCACCCCTCCTATCTCAGACATGCTCTGGTGCTGTACCATACCAACAGAACAATTTGCTTTCAGAATGCAGGTCTACCAGTAATCCCCAGGGTCTCTAAAAGTACAGTAGGAAATAGAACCCTTAATTACCAAGCACCTGTCTTATGGAATCAACTTCCAGCTAATAAAAAAAGAGACCAACATAGTCTCCACAATTAAGATTAGACTGCAACTGTTGCTGTTTGAAAAAGCCTACGGTCAGGTTGGTTAGAACCAGACTGAACCCCACAGTTCAGTCTAAGATGCCCTAGAAGCAATAATAAGTACACATAGAGTCATATCACCGGTTTCTGGTACTACGTACCACTTCGTGTCTGTACTTATTAATTTCTAATAGCTACTTTACTTAGCCTTGTCATCACCCAGCATCTTTTTTCTCCACTCCCCTCTAGTGGCTCCTTCTACAGTTGTAGGCACCTGAGGCCCATTGACAACATGATCTGTGGTGAGTCATCTGTTCCACCCTGAACGGGACATTAATCCATTTCCTTCATTTGCTGTTTATTTGTCAGGTTGCTTGTTTATGTTCAATTAACACTGTAAAGCCCTGTGAGACAACCTTGTTGTGATATAGGGCTCTCAAAATAAAATTTAACTCAATTGAATCCCAAGTTTCAGTCCAGCGACTCAACCACCAATTCCAGTGTGTCCCCTTCCAGTGACCAGCCCAGTCACTGTCTGTCCAGTAATCGGTCGGGCCAAAGCCCCATCTAGGGGGTACCTGCCCAGAAGGCTCAAGTCCAGAGGGTTCCAATCCTTGGCCTGAGCCCAACCATGATAGGCCTAGTGAGACATCCAGTGCTGCTCGACAGTTTAGGCATTTTCCCTGACTTTCTAAGAGTCCTGCTGAAACTGCTACCTGTTTCCTTCAGTTCTGTTCCCCACTTGTGTACCTGTCTATGTCAGGATCCATAAGTTGAACTCATAATAAAGAACTTTATTTTCTTTTAGCCGAATGTGATGCTTGTGGGTCCTCTAAATATGCTACCCATTATAATTTGCATACCAACAACTGCAAGACATATCCTTCAAAGACCTACTTTTTTATCGTTACACTGTACATGAGGACTTCAAAAGGTTTGTGGGATAAGAACCTAACTTTCACATGGTTTGAATCACAATGCATTTAGTTTTACACAGATTGACTGAAAGGCCGAAACCAACACTTGCAGGATTGTATTAACCAAAATGGATCACATCTCTTTTTTCCAACTGTCCTTTTACCAGGAATGTTTTGAACCCCCCTCGTATTTTCATCTTTTGTGCTCTTATTTTTACACTAAATTACACAACTATGTTGAGTAGAGAATATCGTACTTTTTACCACTTCTGAGAAAGATGAAACTATAAAAGCATGACATCATTAATCACTTTGCTTTTGTCATGGAGCTAGCCTTGTAAAAGAGCTCATTTCTATGGTGTTGACCCTCATGTTAAGTCACAGACACTTGAGCACCTCATTAGAAGTGAATGGGTTTGGAGGTGGGAGGGAGGGCAGCTATTGAGAGGCTCCACAGGGCTTCCTAACTGCCACTAGAGGGGCGGAGAAGGAGACACAGCCTGACAGCAGACCTCTCTTCACTCTCTCTAAGAAAGGAAATAAGAGGGAGAGATGAGGAGGCTTTCCAGGCCAAGCAGTAGTTCGTTCATGACAGTGCTGAGGAGGCATGACAGTCCCTTGTGTGGTGCTCATCGAGCATTGAGGATATACGAACACACTTTTTCACTGCAGGTTTACATATGCAGCTCTGCACACATCAACAGCAAGCATCAGGAAAGGTGTCACATTCTACATAGAAAAAAAAATCCACATGAAGTGCAACATTAACAAGAGCACCATCTGGTATTTTCTTTTAACAAACTTAGGAGCAATGTTGAGAAAAACATTAAACAAATTGTTAATTTTAGGACAGCTACAAACTGTTTCGCCACTTTTGCCACATTTCCACCAGCTCGACTCAAGTTACAAAAAAGGACCTGTAACCATGGTACCTGGTTCTAGATTTTTTTATTTTTTTTTAATCGCCCCCGCTGAGGTTCCAAGCAATAGTAAAATGCGATAAGCCCTGCAGACACTGACTGGTGGTACAGAAATCAACATGATGACAGGTTATGTAGGGCTAATGGTTCGGTGAAGAAGCCTAGCTTAGCTGTGAGGTTGGAGAAGTTGGAGTGATTGTGTGTATGTTTTAGACAGAGAACGCACTCCACATGGTGTTGTGTGGTTTATTGTAGTCTGTCTGTAGCATCCACCATTATGTTTTTGTTTTCACCTTGAGTTGGGTAAATGATGTCACATGTGCATGTATTCCACCAAACTGACTAAACATACAAGATGCTATAATGGACTGTTCGTGACAGGCTCTCTATGTTCCAATTCTTCCACATTCTGGCTTTTATGAATTCTGACGTTTCTGTGTTGGTAAAAAGACTATCTGTCCTTATGTAAATATTTTGGCCCCTCTTCCCAGGTTTGAACTGACTTTTATGATGACATACAACCTTGTTTTGCAACTTTTTCCAGTAAACTCTAGGTACATGTCAAACTCAGTTCAGCATATCCTTGTGTTGCGAGAACAAAGATAAAGAAAACTATTATTTTTGGACTATTCCTTACATGTTTCATATATATTGTATGCACTGTCATGATTGTAATTGTATGCCGCACTAATTGGGTTTTCATGGGAGTTTTTATTCCTGTTTTAATTTTGAATAAGTTAATTTCCGCTTTAAGATGAGCACGTAAACACAAAATTGCTGATGAAAACGTTAATTCCGAATTAAACTCAATTCCGAATAAAGCCACTGGTTTACTCCAATGCTAATATGTCATTTTTGAAAAAGATCATTAATGTACCATGTCAACAGTTAATTCCACTTTAACATTATTCCTGTCATTTTGTGCATGCTCCTGGTATTGACGCGATTACGTAAGTCGTTACGCCAGCATGCACATATTCCGCACTGCCAACATTTGTGTAGGAGCATTTTCCGAGATGACTGTATGAAAGTTATAGATTGGTGGATTGGAATAATTAAATATAGTATGTCGTATCTGGTCATCCATGTTGATAGTTGCAACAAAAGTAAAACAGGAAGTAGACACAATTATTGTCTTCCGGTAGACACCAAGATGCCACATGGGTGTTGTGTCAAATCAGAACCCTCTCTACCCCCAGCTCTCAGAATAAACCTGTTTCCCATGTAAACGCTTATTTAGAATTAACATGTCCATGTAAACGCGAAGGAAATAGCTTTATTTTCAAATTACTTTATTCAGAATAAATAATTCGGAATTAACTAAACACCACGTAAATGTATGGATTGCCAGAAATTTATCAGTACAGTTATGTGTAAAGATAATTAAGTAATTGCAAACAATGTATATTATCACGTATGTTTTGTAATACTCGTCAAGCTTCATGTTTGAATGACAAAAATATGAACTTTCTGAATATCCAGTTTATGTGGTTTTAGTGGCTAAAATAAACAGATTTTTAGTTCATGTGTAAAATCACCCAGATTTCCAACATATTAAGTAAGAAAGCAGATACAAACGTTGCCACCAAGACTCTGTGACCTGCCACCATGGACACACCTCCAAACACAACCTCCTTTCTTAGCTTTTTCAAACTTTTGTTCTTTTAAAAACGGCTCTTTTAATGTTGACACTTAACATTTTTGCTTTTCCTGAACTTTGCCTCATGTATGTTTGGGTGTGACTCCAAGAACCCAGACTAGCTGGGTTTCTGCCTCTGGTCTGCACATTGCCCCACCTTCAGCTTTGATGCCAAGGGTCCTTGATCAACCTGACAATGAAATTCAGTGCCAGGACAAATTAAACACTGAAGAGAAACATATAGACTGATAGTCCCGGAACACACACATATTAGTCCTGAACCTGAAACCCAGATCTGATTCTTTCACATGACATCCAAACGAGACCAGTGTTGTTATGCCTGCTGTCTCCAACTGGACCACCAAGTGCAGATCCGTGACTGGTCCCAAAGACCTTCTCCAGCTGATCTGTTCTGCGCAGCCAGCATGCTTCACCGCTGCTTCTTCTGTTTCTCCAGCTGACCTGTTCCTCCAGTCAGTATGTCCTCCGGCTTATCCAGGTTTGCTGACTCCGAAGGCCACTTCACATTCTGCCAGTGTGTTTGTTCTCCATTACTAGGACGACAAAGGACGCTGTCGTCTCTCCCTTCATCATGTGCTTTGCCCCTGCCGTCCATGAGTTGCAAACTGTGTTCTCAGTGTACAGAAAGTTGATGCATTTTAGTTAAATAACTTAAAATCTACCCCTGAATCTTTACACTTCTTCTTCTTCACCATCAGACCTACAGTAAGATCAACTGTTGAACCATGTATCTGTTTGTCCACAAGGGTTCAGTTTATCCTGTAAATAAACTCCCCTTAAAGTCAAAGTCATTTTTATTGGCATATGCAAGCTTCAACTTGGATGGAACGCTTACCCCTCCAAAACTGTGACATAAGCCATAATAAAATAAAACAAGGCAGTCAGAGACAGCAGACCTCTGCCAAGGCTTGATATGGCATCATACGATGACAAAATGTGACGTGTTGGAGCCATAGGTGTTGACCCATCTGATGTCTGAAGGTGAGACAAAGTGAATGCATAAAAGCATAAGATATTACCACTTATGTGTTTTAGCTGTTGACCTTTAGTGTGACCTTTGACCTTCATTGCTCAAAATCTAATGGGTTCTTTCTTGACCAATTATCTATAGTATAATTCCTGAAAGTTTCATCTGCACAAGTCCTGTTGCCTCCAAAATGCTGCAAGGATCCCCCAAGACCCCTCTCACCCTGGACATGGACTGTTTGAACGTTTGACCTCAGGCAGACGTATCAGATCTATCAGGTCACGCGCAAACATATAAAAAAATTGCTTCTACCCATCAACCATTGCACTTCTGAATGCTGTTAAATAATTATCTATTTGAAGTACAATACATGACATTTTACGGCCATGGCTCAGTTGGGAGAGTGGGTCGTCCATTGACCGAAAGGTTGGCGTTTCAATTCCCACTCTGTCCTAGTCAGTCCGTTGTGTCCTTGGGCAAGACACTTTACCCTCCTTGGCTCCAGTGTCACTCACACTGGTGTATGAATGTTTGGGCGCGAAATGGCAGCCACGCTTCTGTCAGTCTGCTCCAGGGCAACTGTGACTATATATGTAGTTTACCACCACCAGAGGGAACATGTGAGAGTGAATGAATAATGGATCAATAATGTAAAGCGCTTTGTGTGCCTTTTAAAGCGCTATAGAAATCTAATACATTATTATTATTATTTATAATATATTTAATGCATTATTTTTTAATTAACTTAATTATGTATTTATTTATATAAACTTGCACTGATGTGGACACTTTAATTTCTTGATGCAACTTGTTGTATAATGACAATAAAGTGTCTTGAATCTTGAAAATCCGTTCAGAACTTTTTGTGTTATCCTGCTGACAGACAAACAAACGGACTCAAATATAATACCTCCTTGGCAGAGGTAATAAATATATTTTCACATCTCAGGAGATGGAAATGGTTTTATTGATGCTCCAAATTTTTTCCAGACTTTTTACATATCCAATATGCCTGACAGGCGTAGGGGAATACATACACTTTCTTGGCTGAGTTCTTTATGGAAACTGATGCAAATTTGTAACAGTCAACATTAAGGAGCTAAGCTGCTGACAGACCACCATTCTCTAGAGCGGGTTTGTAACTGTTAAAATGTAGTTTTTCCTTGTCACTGTCCCCAAGTGTTTGCTCCTGAAGGATTCTATTCAGTGTCTGTAAACTAGCTTATTATATAAACATTTCATTACAGCAGTCAGTGTTATCTGCTCTCTGAATAATCAATTACAGCAACTTAAAAACTGGTATTCAACTAAAGTGAACTCCCATGACAGCAAATGTGTGACACAGCTATTACAACATACACTAGTGATGATGTGTACTGTGACGTGAATGAATATTAAAGATTGTGGTGTTATGTTTAAATGGCAGCGCTCGATCAGCACACATTTCTATATTTGTGTAACTTTATCTGGTGGGAGAAAAAGTTTTCATTGACATTTTTAGATGATAAGACTAGCATATACTGTATACTGGTATTAATCTGAAAAACTGATTTTGTTTACATGGATTCTAATATCCCATTACTGTCACATTAATATTCTAATCATGTAACTATCAGCCCAATCTGAATAAAATCTCTCATTTAATGTAATGCCTGGTACACTATAAACCCGAATAAGTTAGCAGAACTCAAAACATTTAAGGCAATCGATTGCCTCAATTATTTGAAGTTGATGAAACTTTAAAAATACAAGTTTCCAGAACTTAAAATGTAGATGCTAAATAAAGTATAGTTAAATTAAAACATTACTTATTAATTTAGTATTCTAAGGTTCTGTCAGTCCTCCTGGGAGATGGAGTCAGGGTTCAGTGTCTTTGTCCAAGGACACTTTGACATGTGGACAGACAGACCTGGGACATGAACCTCTGACCCTTCAGTCATTGGACGACCCGCTCTACCAACTTAACCACAGCCACCCCTGAATAAAATTACTGTTTTGTGATCACAATGTATTTGTTGTGATAGATTTATTTAGTTATTAATGTTGAAAAGATGGACAACTTTGGACAAGGGTTGAGCACTTATATTTAAATATTTTACATTTATATGTAGTATTTACTCAATCAGGGAAACAATTGAGTATTGTTTTATTAAAGTAAATGTCTGAAGTAAATGGTGGAACTCTGGTACTTTTATTATAAAACATATCCATGAAATTTACACATTGATATGTGTGAATAAAATGATAGAAAATATTTGATGATGTTTGTGTCTGAAGGTCTATAGTCGAAGGTCTACAGCCGAAGGTCTACAGTTCAAGGTCTACAGTTCAAGGTCGACAGTCGAAGGTCGACAGTCGAAGGTCTACAGTCGAAGGTCTGTAGTTCAAGGTCCACAGTTCAAGGTCCACAGTCGAAGGTCCACAGTTCAAGGTCCACGGTTCAAGGTCTACGGTTCAAGGTCTACGGTTCAAGGTCTACGGTTCAAGGTCTACGGTTCAAGTTCTACGGTTCAAGGTCTACGGTTCAAGGTCTACAGGTGCAGTATCATCATGTTCTTGGACAAAATTATGTCATTGATGACATTATTACAGTATTTTGTCTTAAATGATAAGTAACTGACTCAGCATTTTAACATCGTTGAGGAACATTTTTCTTGGTAGATGAAACGACTTTAGATGAACATGAAATAATACATTATCATTATCACAATTCTGTACACTTATATTGCATATCGTAAATTTTGATAATATCGTGCAGCCGTACTTCAAACTCAAACATGATATTTTTGACTTTCTTTAAAGGCCTAATTTATTTATTTTTTTAATGAGATTTTTATGACATTTCTTGAGACCTCTGTTATTTGACCCCCAGAAAATTTAATTATTGTAGTCTGGTGATGAAAGACCTGTTTAGAGTAAATATAACAGTTAATAAAAGAAAGAAAGAATGAGTGTGAGAATATATTTCTGTAGCATCACAAAGATAACATGCTATACCCCCCTTAGTTTAACAGTCAGCAGTGAGACATTCAAAAGCACTTAAGAGCAAAACAACTGTGCTAAGGTCCATCATGGCTGTATTTTTTTCTCCATCTCAGTCCATTACTGCTCGTAGCCAACATGCCTCTGTGTCCAAATTGTACATTTTTATTATTGCCAACTGTTTTAATACAACTCTGTAATCCCAACAGGAAAATAGTTCCGGTGGAAACATTGATTGTGTTGTTACTGCAACAAAATCAGCATTTCTATGCTGGTGATAAAAAAATAAATAAAAAAATAAAAAAAACGCCAGGGGAAAAAATCAATTTCAACATTGTAGTCACTTGATGCAGTTTGAAAAGCCTCGGAAACTGCAGATATGAAAAGCGGTTGGCTCGTCTTCAAACAGGAGGATAGAGGGAAATTGTATTCATTCCCTATAATCTTGTCATTTAAATGAATTTATATATACTGTGGATCAAGAGACATTTAAAGAAAATAAATTTGGTTTATCATCATCAAAACATGTATATCCTAAAGCAAACATTGAAATAACAGGAGAGAATAAAACTAAGAACTGACAAGGACATAGTAAATGGAGGTGTATTATCAGTGCCAACCCCTCAGCTTGAAGGATTGGACGATATAAATATCAGCCCATCATCTACACATTTATCCGTTTGAAACTCTTATCCTCCATGAAGCAGAAATATCAGAATTTTGTTTTCTTTGCTTCCAAATCATGCTAAAAAAGGCAAGCGAAGGTTTCAGTCTACCCAGAAATTTTTTTTCCTAATTCAAACATGAAATACAGCACGGGAACACAGCTACCATTGAAGGCTCTGCATACTCCAAATATGCACAGCAAGGTTGTTTTGGGGATGGGGTAGGTGTGTGTGTGTGTGTGTGTGGGGGGGGGGGGGGGTTGCTTTACACTTGCACTCTGTAAGAGCATGAGACAGCAGATCTTTTTTTCTGATATATTATTTTTCATCTTTTTCTTCAGCAGAACAAAAATAACCAAGCAAGTACCCAATGTTCAATCCAATATGCATCAGTTCTTACATCATAATCTGGTCATACAGGTCTCTCCATATGAAGTACTAATGGACAAATATTTACTTTGGGAGGTCACATCCAGATTGAACTTTGACCTTTGTCCACCAAAACACTTAATCAGATCATCTCCGTGTCCAAGATGGTGCCAGATCTTAAGACATGTCATCTAGGCCACTCCTGAAAAACATTGTCTTCTTAAGACTAGACAGACATGATCTCACAGTGGCTATGACCTTTGACCTGTGACTACCACAAGTGTTTAAGACGGGCATGTCCAAACTATTCCTCAAATGGCTGGTGTGGCTGCAGGTTTTTGTTCCAACCAAGCAGCAGCACGCCAGACTGGACTCAATTATTTAACCGATCTCAGTCTTCAGAGTCGACTGGTCAAACTGTATCTAACTTTATGTTTATGACACTTTATCTGGCATTCTGTCAAAGAGAAGGACAAGTTTTAAACATGATAGAAACAGACCAACCACACCCCCTTATTTATGAGCAACAAAAAAATAACATGATTGGAAATAAATACATGCAGAAATATATATATATATATATATATATATATATATATATATATATATATATAGTAGTGACGCGATGTATAAACGTCCCGCAACTGATCACTTTTTTAACTAACCCACCCGAAGCTCGGACTGCACATAAATATATTTGAAAAGAATGGACCCGACCCGCTTCTCGACCCGCATTTTACAAAATGTAATTAATGTTCTTTATGTGCATCAAATGACTTTACATTTATTTCCGTCTTAAAATCCGATGCTATTGGGATCAACAACCTGTAACACCCAAAGAGACATTTGAACCCGGTTTCCACGGAAAATAAAACACAGGGAGCTGCTCATCATCTTTAAAAAATCTCAGTGAATCTGTCCCAAACCATCACTTTTTTAGTTTCTTTGTTTCCGGAGCTTCCACTCTCCTAACTTGACTTCTTCTCTTGCTCGCTCCATACTGTAGGATACTGAGGATACTGTCACAATGAATCAAGTTAATTGTGATTATTAATTTTTCCAATTGCGATAATTTTTTTAATTACAATTTATTCTTTTATTACGATTAATCATGATTATGTTTCGCAAGCATTTTGTCATTTTACAAATACGTATTTTACGCCACAGTATCGGTTTATGTTAAAGAAGGCAAAAAAAAAAATTCTCAGCCTATTTTCAGGGGCTGCTTTTGAGCCTTCATTTTTTTTTTTTTTATCTGATTATGGCAGATGTTAGTGTCTGTAACACTACTTGTTTGTTTTTAATAATAAAAAAACATTTATACAAACCAATCCTATTGGTTTTTCTCTATTGATAAGAGTATTACAATGAATTACAATGACACAAAAATGTGCGATTAATCTGTGATTAATCGCAACTTAAGTATCGCATTTATGCGATTAATCATGATTAAGCATGTGTAATTGAGAAAACAAATAAATATGTATTATATATACATATTATATATATACATTAAAATATGTAAGAAAAGCATAAAACATATGTATCAAATTATTTATTTATTCAAGTATTTATTCATTTCTAATTGTGCTCTTTTTGTCTCTCATACATCATGAAGACATTTTTAAACCTTTCAATATTCAAGACCGCCAAGACCAAAACTCGACTTGAATTCATCACAGGTAGCAGGAAAGATTTTACCCAGTTTGGTCTTAGAGAAGTGAAAGTGACTGATGACATTAAGCTGAGTAAGTTGAAGTCTGGCATTAATAACACATGCTTTGATCCATCCTGCCCTTGTGCCCTTGAACTTATCTGAAATCCCTTCACCAGTCTCTATAATCTATGTGTCTTTGATATGGAGGGAAAGAGCCAGGAGAGAGAAAAGGAGGTGGGGGATCTATTCTTAGGATCACAAAAACTGTGTTGTTTCAGCATCCTGTCAAAAGCAGGTAGGGTTTGCCTGGTCAAGTATTTACACTAAAAAAAATGATAATAAAAATGACGAAGCAATCATCGTTTTTTCCTCTGACCGTGATCTCAACTTCTGAATGACCCCATAAGGTTTGTCTCCCCTCACAGTGAGATCTACTGGGGTCAAACAAATGAGTATTCTTTTTTTTTTTTTTAAATATAAAAATTAAAAATAAAAACAAAAAAAATGAGTATTCCATCTATCCTGACGCACATTTGTCTTTTTGTCTTTAGGATTTTGTTTGATTCTTTAATTTTGCTGTGCTTTTATGCTGTACCTCTAGATCAGAGATGTGTTGAGTTACATTTTGTAATAATGGTTCATTTTGTAACAAACAAAATTAGTCTTAGTCTTATTATTACTGTGGGTACAGTTTCCAATTTCAGATAAGGACTCCTGTTTGTATGATTGAAACAAGATCAGATGTTTTTCTTCCAATACAAGGTGTTTCTTTCTTAAATATGCATTTAACTTTAATACATTTAATTTAACTGGTAAATTAACCTGTAAAGAACCTGACAGTTTATATGAATTAAGTGACTTTTTTCTTTATACATAACATTTCCAAAGTCATTTATCACCATTTATTCTTCTATTGTATTATCCCCTGTATTTTCTGCAAATTCCAAGATTATTGTCGTAACAGAGAAACATGAAGGAATATTGACTTTTTCAGCAAAAATATCAATAACTGAATTAAGTTTCCATTCACTGTTTTTATTAAACTCTATGGGTTTTACTGGTGAATCAATGTTGTTGAAGATGATGGTTTTTCCACTTTCACTATGAGTCGTATCTACACTGTAAATCACTGGTGTTAATATAACACTTACGTAGATAATTAATTTTAACACTACTTCAGTGAACATATGTTCCCTATCTACAGAATATAACATTTACACTGAACCTACAATTACATTTCCAGTCAATTAACTGTTAAATTTTTTACACAAATTACAGTCAAACAAGTTTGACCCTATGTGAGAAGTAACACCCATAGTGTTATTCACAATCAACACTGAAGAAATGACATCAGAGTGTTAAAAATCAATGTTCTTTGGAGTAATTAATTCATGACCATGTAGTGTTATGTAGGTTTAACTCTTTAAAAACACCACATAACTCTATTCTTGCATAGATTCTGTTGGGAGTGGGGGAAAAAATCCAGAGTTTATTCAGAAAAACTTTTAGAAAAACAGTTTTTTTAATGTTCAACTTCACAATGTTCACTCACTTTGAGGTTGGTGGGTGTGGTTCATTATCTTTTAACGCTAAGAAGTATTTTACTCTCAACTCTGACAGAATCAGTTTCAGTTCAGTTCAGTTTATTTCGAGCACACAAAATCATCAATAGGATTCAAGGAAGCTTTGTTGTCATTCATGTCAGAGAAACAACGAAAATAGATCCCGAGAACCTGTATTTGCCATGTAAAATAAATAATTATGTAATAAATATTACATTTTAATTATGATAAAATCTACTAAAATCTCAGACTCATGATTACAATAATTTAAAACTAATGAAATATCATAAAATGTACAAAATACTTTAAAATATATCCTATAACCCAGAAGAGAGACCTCATATCTGTTGGAAACAAACGGTCCCTCAGCCTGGTGGTCCAATCACAATGCTCAGAAAAACATCCTTATTGGACTCGAAAAGTAGTGGGTAGAAGTAAAACTTATAAACTCCACCCCCTTTTTACAAACTGATAATCCGGCAGCGTCTACACTCTGTGTTAAACTGTTTTATATCCGTTTATCTTTAACACAAAAACATCTACAATCATTTATATACACATTATTTTATAAGTCACTTCACACAATGCAATTTGTATAATCACTTATAAGTGTATTTATATTCACTTTATATTTACTACAAATACAGTATTTAATATGATAAATGTTCCTAGTCATCATAGTTTATATTAATGTATCACTATAGTCTTAATTTATACATCCTTCTGCGTTATAACAGAAATTTCAGTTATTCAAATAATGTTCTGTATTTTGTGATACTAGTGTTATGCATCCTTTTAAATACACAAATAAAAAATTCACAGATCATACAAACAAGACATCACAGTGAAGTACAAGTAATAAGAACACAGTAATAAATAAAATAAATAATAAATTAAGTGTAAGTGCTGTCCCAATTCTAAGAACGTTTAAGTTGAGAGCAAGGATTACCCAGAATGCATTATTTTCTTTGTTAATGAAGGTATAAAAATGACAAAAATCATTGTATTATCTTAGTTTAGGCCCATTTTATAGATTATGTACCTCACTGTTGCATAACATGTATTATTTATTTTACAATCTTTTGTCAATAGCGGCTGGTGCGGATAAGCTAGCTATCATTTACGTTAGCTAATGTTACAAAAACGGTCATTTTTCGTGGTGGTAATGTAGTTGTTTTATGAAGATAACAGCCTATATAACATGCTTGTGCCGATAATGGTATAAAATGAGAGGGCTAATGTCATCTCCTGTTGCCGCAGAGTTAGCTAACGATAGTTTTGCTTGTGTTTACCTTTCATTGAGCCGTGGTATGCGGTGACAGCTTAATATGGTTGTGATATTTATACAGATTATTTGTTTGATAGCTTTAACTGAAGGAATCATTTACAGATAGTCAACAACAATTTAAAAAACGTGGACCTGATGGACCAGTGGATGATAGCTATGATTAAACAGGCAGAGTTAACAGTGCAAATAAAAAAAAAAAAAAAAAAAAAGTTGTGTTTCATTTCAGGGACTACAGAGACAACGCGGGCACGGATTAATTTCAGGGCCAACATTTAAGGGGTGTTCCATTTCTAAGTCACAAATAGCCCTTAACACTGAGTTTTGAGGGTTAGGGTTAGGGAGGAATTGACCCTAAGTTTACTTTAATATATGACACTGACAGTGTAAAACCTCTGTTAACTCCAGTTATTTTCACCAACACTGGAAGTTATTGGATTTTATTAAACCAGAGTTAAATTAAACCTGCCCTAAATCTGTCCGTTGTTGGAATAAATTTGACAGAATTCAAATATTCTGACACTGGCTAATTTACTGTGTAACAACCATGAAAACATGTGAAAAAACTGTATTTTATACCATTGACATGTATTGATAAGCACTAGTGGATGAGTATTAGTTACTTAATATATTAAATCAACAGATAACTTAGGTCAGGGATGGATGTTAGGGTCTTCACAGGTTAAATAATGACTCAACATTTGTCATGAAATCAGTGACCGTATCATTTGACCCTTATGAGGATTCTCTTTAAATCCATAATTCCCCACAGTAGCTTCTCCTCTTCATCTTTTTTCTTCTATCCACTCATTTCTACTTTCCATCTCTCTCTGTTTCTCCCTCACACAAACACACAAAGCTCTCATTATTTCAGCTTGTGGCTTTTCTTTCAAAACTGAACGCTCGCAGAGGGAAAAAACGTACACACCCCACCCCTTCACCATGCAGCTGGGAAACTTCACCCCTTTACCTCTCTCTCTCTCTCTCTCTCTCTCTCTCTCTCTCTCTCTCTCTCTCTCTCTCTCACACACACACACAGCACAGGGGTCAAGAGGTCGCAGGACACGCCCTCACAGTCTTACATTGGGGGGGGGGGGGCAAAAGAAGCAGGGAAGGAAATAAGAGAATCTCAGTCTCTTATCAGCAAATTTACAGACAAGTAAACATGAGTGAGATTAAAACTCTTGCTACTTTTCATTTTTACTCTCTTCTCTTTAAGAAACTGTGCCCACAAAAGTCAGCTTTTTTTTTTTTTTTTGCGATAAAGAGGAAATAAAATTATTTATTATGACATAAATGGAGAACAGTCGTTTGTTTTAAACTAAAACTGAGATAGATGTGGACAGGACGATCATTTAAAACAACAAAACTAACAATTTTTTTTTTAGTTTTTGTTTTTCGTGATAAAACAAACCAAAACATGTGGACCAAACATGACACAAAACAACTGCATATCTGGATCTGAACTAAACTAGCCAAAGAGAAACCACAGATGTTCGCTCCCTCCTCCAAACAAACCACTTCTTTTCTTCTTTTTGAAGCATGAATTCCCAGTTACACCCCCCTCCCATCCCTCCCTCCCTCCCTCCCTCTAACTACATGTATCTCTCCCTTGTCCTTCCCACTCTTCCCGCCCCTCCTCCCCTCCCTTTTCTCTTGCTCGGTGTTTTCTTTTTTCCTTTTTTTTTTTTTTTTTTGCTATCATGAATTTGGCACCTTCCACATGTGACTCACTCTTTCACCAGCCAAAGCCAGACAGGAAAAAAAGTCAAATGCTTCTGTCTTTGTCCTGCCTCTCTAACTCCGTCCTTCTCTGTGTAGGTGAAGCAGCAGCATTCCTTCAGGGAGGGGGGGAGGGAGGGAGGGAGGGAGGGAGGGAGGGTAGAGGGAGGGGTAGTGGGTGGGTGGGGGTTCTTAAAAACCTTCCATCAGTCTCCCTCTTTAAGCAAAAGGTTGTTCCCTATTGAGGCGTGTGTCAGACGGCGACCTAGTTCCCAATTCAAGCAAAAATTTGGAGGCTAATTATTCATTCCCTCTGTTTGAGTTTTTGCTTCTGAGAGCTGTTCCTATAAGACAAACCCTCAAGGAATAAAACAAAAAAAAGAAGAAGAAGGAGTAGGCCCTAATTGGCAACCGTACACCCCCCCACACCTTTTATTCGTCAACAAAACTGAGCATGCTCACAGACAATCACCGCCTTAACCCTTTAACTCCTGAGACTGAGACTCAAAAATTAATAAAAACAAGCAACGAAATGGACAATAACAGCCAACAATGTAGAATAAACCATCACAATAATAAGTAACATTGAAGAAAAATAACACACAAATGGCACAAATGTGAAGAAAAATAATAAAATACATTATTAAATGTAGAAATATAAAAAAAAAAAATAAGGAAAAAAATTTACAAAAAAACCTAAGAAATATTTACAAAATAATAACTTAACTTCGTTAAAATAAAGTAAAATGAAGTATAAATAAAT
This sequence comes from Siphamia tubifer, assembly GCA_020466265.1. Taxonomy (NCBI): domain Eukaryota; kingdom Metazoa; phylum Chordata; class Actinopteri; order Kurtiformes; family Apogonidae; genus Siphamia; species Siphamia tubifer. The sequence continues at coordinate 71,634,605 of CM035794.1, read as the reverse complement.
AAATAAATAATATTACAAAAATATGTATTATATTTGGTTCTAGTATATTTTAGTTTTGGCTTTTTCTTTTTTCTAAATCGACACCTGTTTATCAGATTCATGAACAAAACTCAGTAAAATAATAGTAAAAAAAACAGTCATTTTTTTCTGAATATTGAAACTAAACCATCCTTTCAAAACGTGTCATCGCTGACGCATCAGGGGCTAAAGAGTTTAAAAAAATAAATAAATCACAGAGCACAATCCTCAAAAACAAGGGGAAAGAAGAGAGAAAAATCAAGCACGAGAGGCTTAAAAGAGGAGGAGTAGCAAGAGGAGGAGGAGGAGGAGGAGGAGGGAGAAGATGAAGAAGGCTGGAAAAGACGAGCGTCAGAGGAAAGAATGAATACAGAGTACAAGTTGTTGACACAGAAAAAGGTTTTGACTCATTTTAAATGAAGCTACATTTTTTTTGGTCTTTATTAACATCAGATTTGATTAAAAAAAATAACCTCTTTCACTAGTTTCCTTATGAATAAGCTCAAACTGAGCTCATTCAAAGGCGTTTTTAAAGACACATTATACTTTTTAAACATTTCATTTCACCTATCACAGTAGAGGAGATTCATTTCAACGCAGCACCTTTACCCTTTATGAAAACCGTTAGCAGCTCGTTGTCTCACAGATGATCATTTCTCTTTCAAACAACCCCAAGAAAAAATACCCTTAGAAGTGTCCCTTTGGATGACTTTTTTTTAATATTCATTATTCTGCTTTATTTGACTTTAATTGACCCGTGTGGCCCATGTCTTGTTCATATATAATACCTTGCAGCCAGTTTTTATTCACAGATTTATGAATAACAGTTCTAACCTTAAAAGGTTTCCTAACTGAAGAAACTGTAGAAAGAATTTAACATTTTCACCCACATTATCAGGTCATAAACACACTTCAACTGTTTGAACGGTAACACCTGCGCTCTACCACAGCATTCAATGTGTACGATGAGGATGATCCATTTACTTTGCAGTACGTGCAACTTTCAGGTTGGTGCAGTTTACAAGGGAAGGGAACTCCGTAAAAGTACTTCATTACTGTATTTAAGGAGATTTTTTTTAAGTATCTGTACTTTTTATGTGAGAACTTTTTATTTTTACTCCCTACATTTTTTAATAAATATCTGTACTTTATATACTATAATAATAATAATAATAATACATTTTATTTATCAGCGATTATCACCTCAGCACAGCAGAGATGGTGGAGGATTTATTAAAGTATTACATGCCTTTAAGCATGCTCATGATTCCATTTAAATATCTTAGCAAATATTAGTAAGACATGAAATATTGTCCTTTTACAAGACTACGCCTCCTGTAGTGTGAGAATTATATTAACCTTATAATTTAACTGTATTTTAAATTAGTACATTTCTAGTAATATTATTGAGATGAGATGAGATGAGATGAGATGAGATAAACCTTTATTCGTCTCACAGTGGAGACATTTACAGTCCACAGCAGCATAAAAAAACTGGCCTACACGCATATAAACAAATAAACAACTAAACACGTTATATATACAGATATAAATATACAAAATATACACAATATCATTTAAAAAGTGACTGGTGAGTTTCTGTTTAAAGTGCTTCCAGGGAGTCCAGAGACCAGAGTTTGTTATAAGTGTAGCACTATAAATTTTTACATGTTAGTACCTCTTGAAAATAAACACTAATTACCCCCCCTCCAAAAAAAAAGGGGAGAGGGGTATTGTGTTTGAGTCAGTTTGTTTGTCTGTCTGTAAGTAAGTTTTAAAAAAAACCTTTGGACCAATTTCTATAAAATTTTCAGCAAAGGTGTACAGTGGTATAGAATATATTCCACTAAATTTTGGCAAATGTAGGTCAAAGGTCACAGTCACAAAAAAGAGTGTTTTCACAATGATAAGAGATAGGCCTAATCAAGTAAAGTTGATTGTACCAGGCACCACATGTTGTTTTTATTTTGGTTTTCAGTTGTATTTCCTGTGTGTACACAGTCGACCTGTCGTTATATTTAGACCTTACAGTCTAAAATAGGTAAGCAGCTATTATTTCTACATATTTTTTTTTTTGTATTCTGTCCGTTTTACAAAATATTCCAACATAAATTTGGTACAAACGCTTGGACAAAGCATAGATAATGTTAAACTTCAAAGTGTGGATGCCAGCTTCAGTTGTACATTTGCATTAGCTTAAGTGTTAGATGATGTAGATTAGTGTCCCAGTCCACCTCCCAACAGTATCACAGCTGACCTTGAACTACGGCAGGTCATACATTGATCTGTTTTCCGTGTTTCAGGTACAGCTTCATTACTCAAAGGTGAAACAGACAGAAGGTGTGATCGCAAATGGACGGTGATAACAGCATTTTCCAATGTCTCAGTTTAGCCTGAACACACACATACACACAAAGAGGAAGGTTGAATTTGGAAAGTATTAATATCATTCAAAATACTACAGTTATCTGTAGTTATCTGTTATCTTTTTAGATTGTATAAATGTTTAGTTTTTAGCTTATATATTCCTCATATATTTAATTATGTATATATACTTTCTTTTTTTTTTCTCTATTTCTTCAGAAAAAGGGTTGGAGAGAAATGCTATTTCAGGTCTTTGTATGGGCACACATGTAGCAGAACTGACAATAAAGCAAACTTTGAACTTTTTGAACTTTGACCTACAGCAAAAAAAAAACAAAAAAAACTGCAATTTGCATTACATCTGCATTAGTGGGGACAGTGCATAAATATATGATGTAGCTGTTATATAAAGTATGAGAGGGTGGATGTGTAATATCAACACTTACTAGTGTAACATCATCAGCCAACACTTGTTAATGTTAATTAAATATTTGATATATGAAGAGTCAATATTATAGCTATACTTTAGTTAAAATACTAATAGTTTATTAAAATAACACTGTTAACACCACGAGTATTAACTTGGGCATACTGACTTTCACACATTTGGGGATGTAGATGTATGTAGTGTAAACAGTATATGTCAACCCTATGATTAATTGGTGACATGTTGAAGGTGTACCCTGCATTTGCCCCCGAAATATAGCTGGGATAGACTCCAGTATGTCCACAATAAAGTGAGTGAGTGAGTGAGTGAGTGAGTGAGTGAGTGAGTGAGTGAGTGAGTGAGTGAGTGAGTGAGTGAGTGAGTGAGTGAGTGAGTGAGTGAGTGAGTGAGTGAGTGAGTGAGTGAGTGAGTGAGTGAGTGAGTGAGTGAGTGAGTAAATAAATAAATAAAAGGAAGGAATGAATGAATGAAATTGCATTACATTATTTTCTACATAGCGTCAGACTTTCACAGTTTCTTCTTAACCTATGTCCGGACGAGTTTGATATGGGTTTAGTTTTGAAACCGTGTCAAAAACATATCACGTAAAAAGGGAAATGTTTCATTAAAAAACTGTGTCAGCATGGGGGTGAAACGTTTGCTGAAAATGCTGCAGTTCACATGCCACACCACTATGAGCGCTGTAGGCCAGTCCCACCAGATACAAAGGAACAATAGAAGTAGTAGTGCGCATGCGCCCACATCCCTTTTACGACTGGAGCAACACACACACACACCAGACACAAACAACAACAATAACACTGCTAACGCCCTAACATTAACCCATTCATTACTGCTACTCTGTTGTTCACCATTGTTACTAGCTTGTGATGAGAATGAATGCTATGGGTCCATGGCATTACTGTGTTCGTACCAGCATCCATTTAGGACCCTGCCCCAATAGTTTACAGTCAATCCCTGTATTAGACTGAAACAGATTACTGTACTGTACACTGTCAATGAGTGGTTTTTATGAAGGTTTTTCGTATATAAAATGCATTAAGTGAAATTATAAGATAAAAATTCAAAATTATGAGATAAAAAGTCAACAATTATAAGATAAAAAGTACAAATTATGAGATAAGAAGTCTACAATTATGAGATAAAAAGTCAAAATCATTAAATAAAAAGTACATATTATGAGATAAAAAGTCAAATTATGAGATAAAAAGTCAAAATCATTAAATAAAAACTACATATTATGAGATAAAAAGTCAAATTATAAGATAAAAAGTCAAAATCATTAAATACAAAGTAAAAATTATGAGATATATGAAATTATGTATATATAAGGCACACTGTTTTTTTGTAGAACTAGTTAATATGCAGTATTAATAATAATCTACCTACAACTACTGTGGCTGAACAACAACAGAACTTTAAGGTCATTTTTCTCGGCAGTGTAGTTCTTCATCCTGAGTCAGTAACTCCAGGTGAAACACCTAATATTAGCCATGGGCCACTATTGCAGCCACTAATATTTAAAAGTCCTATGAGCCAATTCACTTCTCAATATATATATAGTATCACTAAAACGCCCATGGACAGGAACAGACAGAAAAAGACGCTGTAAAAAAGGAGATAAAAACAGAAGTTAATGGGAGATCTGAGGTGAAACAGGGGTGATAAGAGCACACACTATAGTCCAACTATAGTCCAGGTCTTAAAAACAAATGTACTGTGATGGTCCTGATAACAGCCTTGATATAACTTTTAAAGTCAAATATCACACAGCAGCAGCATTTACACTATAGCTGAGCTCATCAAAAGGGTCGTTGGTGAAAACTCACTGGAGAACATGAAGAGCCGACACTCTTCACTTTGAATCCTCACTGTGATAATCAAGGAGGTGACATGGACACCATTCACTTAACAACTGCTGTAGAGATGCACTTGAGCAAAACACTTAATCCCTGACTGATTCAAGGAGGGTATGAACATAAAAGTGCTGCCTTGGATATCACTGAGCTATGAGGTGGAAAAGTCTGGCATTGGACGAATATATATATTTAAAATAATATACTTTATATCATATCTTATTTACCCTATGTTCCGCACTATAACAGTATATTATATTTGTGTTTCCTATTGTTTGTTTTTACTGCATGTAAAGCAATAATAATAATAATCATCATCATCATCATCATCATCATCATAATCATAATCATCATAATCATAAGCTTTATTTGTATAGCACCTTTCATATAATAATAATAATAATAATAATAATAATAATAATCTTTATTTGTATAGCACCTTTCATATAATAATAATAATAATCTTAATTTGTATAGCACCTTTCATATAATAATAATAATAATCTTAATTTGTATAGCACCTTTCATATAATAATAATAATAATCTTAATTTGTATAGCACCTTTCATATAATAATAATAATAATAATAATAATAATAATAATAATAATAATAATAATAATAATAATAATAATAATAATAATAATCTTTATTTGTATAGCACCTTTCATATAATAATAATAATAATAATAATAATAATAATAATAATAATAATAATAATAATAATAATAATAATAATAATAATAATAATAATAATAATAATAATAATAATCTTTATTTGTATAGCACCTTTCATACAAACACTGTATCCCAAAGTGCTTTACATTGATTAAAAATTATTAAAATACAATTTGAAGACAGGGTGAAAGGTCAGCTAAGAGGGGTGGAGTCAGCTGAGAGGGGCGGAGTCATCATTGGCTCATTTGCATGAAAGCATGAGGTATTAAAACAGAGTGTTTTCAAAAGGGCTGTTTCTCCAGACTGAAGAGGCTGCTGTAACTCTGCATCACTCTGGTATTTGGACCAAAGCATGTGACAGACAGGTCACTGAGACACCAGGGGACTGTGTCCACTGGTGGAAAAGAGACAGGATACGTCCCCTTTATGATGATGAGTTGGCAATTCTGTTGTCTGTAATGGGAATTACTAATATAGAACCACAAATATTTTGTTAAAGAACATAAGGTCACTCTTCTTTCTGCTCCTGTAGCAGTAGATGTCTTATCTTATGCCTGAACTAAAGTAATCTAAACAAAAGGAAAAAAAAGAATGTTTACATTTTAGAACAGAAAACTGAAGGTCTGCCTGCTGAACCATGTGTCCAAACATTCTTATATATCCATCTCATGAACAGCCACAAGTTCAACAGATTCCTAAAAAAGGACATAGAATTATCTGTGGCGCATTAATAAATGAGTTTCCATGGTTGCAGATCCATAGCAGTAATAACCTCAATCTAACCTGTATTCCTAAAGCAGGTGGCAAGTAGAGAAGAGGCTTTGTCTCCACAGGCCAGATTATGAGTTTACAGCCAGACATGGACAGATGGAGGCAGAGGTTAGTCCTCCCTCCTGTGCTCAGATACATTCATACACATTTGCCAAACATTTTTTTCACAGGACAATTACCTTGTGACCTCTAGCCAGACCACACACACACACACACACACACACACACAGTCCTGGTCAATTACAGATACACAAAAGGAGTCACAATCAAGCCACACACTTGTAGAAACTAAAGCTGCACAATATATTGTTTGAGCATCGACATCACAATGTACATGTGTGTAATAGTCACATCACAGGTCCTGCAATTCTTTTTATTTTTGTATATATATGATTTTAAGTGTATGTATTTTTTTAATTAACCAATTAATTAACTTATTTCTTTTTAATATTTTTTTTTTGTCTTTCTTATTTATCCTTTATTTTTAGTTACATTATCATTATCATTATTATACACACAAGAAGGACCCAGGTTTGATTCCCACACCAGACCTTTTTGTGTGGAGTTTACATGTTCTCCTCGTGTCTATGTGGGTTTTCTCCAGTTTCCTCCCCTATTGTAGCTGGATTAGACCCCCAGTGACCCCCGCGACCCATGTGAGGACAAAGCGGGTTCAGATGATGAGACGAGTTTTTATTTTTTTATTAAGAATTTTATTTTAATTATTAAGAATACTGAAACATATGTTCTGTGTCGACTACTAATCTATTTGACCATTGTGTCGACACCACACATGGTCTAGTTATTTTATTTTATTGTTTATGGTTGGGGGTTTTTTTTTTGTTGTCGTTAGAAACTTTATGCAAAAAAAAAACAACTAACTACTGGACAAATTTCTATGAAATATTCAGGAAAAGTTCCTGATCTACATGGCTGTGCTACAATATTTGCACCACACATGTGCAACAATAGCAATTACATTACTTTTATAATTTTTGTGCAATCGAATTTTAATGTATTCTTTTTATTTCACTCCGTCTTAAAATTGTATTTTAATTTTTAATCTATGTGAAGCACTTTGGGCTATACAGTGTTTGTATGAAAGGTGCTATACAAATAAAGATTATTATTATTATTATTGTTTATTATTATGTTAAATATCTTGAAAAAAATCGCAATATAATTTTTTTCTAATATTGTGCAGCCCTGGTAGAAAGCTCTGAAAAACATGGCATGTATGTTTAGTTCTGAAGGGCACAGCTCTCCAACACAGACGATACACACAGAGACTCTCCTGAAAATTATTGCAAAGGATTTGTGGTTTTTTTTTTTCCCCTCTTTTTGTCTTGTTTAAACTCAGCGCCTGAAGTCATGTCCATTTCACTTGCTCTGTATTCTGCTAATTCCATTATCTCTGATTATTTTCTCATAAGCATTGCAGCTCTAATCCACTTGTTGGTCACATATCTTCGCTGCAGCATCCAACCATTGAGCTGATAATGGATACACATGACCCGTGGTTTTAATTCATTCCTATCTCACTTTGCTTTTTACTTTCAACAGCAATTGTGACGAGAACAGAAATACACTGAATAACGCTGAAAGCAATTCTTAATAATGATGATAATAAAAGCTTTGCAGGTGAGTGACACATGCATATGGATAATATGGATAATACCACACATAGGATTTAATTACATTTTCTTTCTATAGTCTCGTAATCCTGCGTAATTTAGGCAATATTTTTTTATAGATTTCTTTTTTTTCCTGAATATGCACATAAATTTATCAGACACAGTGTGGTTAAAACTGTCTCTGGAACAACATTAACCCCCAGCTAGGATTGATTCCAGTCACAATCTTTTTTTTTCAGCTGGATTTCCCCTGATTTGTATTCCTCTCAGCTGAGCTACAGTTTCAAGAAAGAAAGAAAAAGAAGAAGAAATGTCCCTCAATATAGTACTGGGTCGAGCGGCTTAATATACTGTTAGAGCATTGACATGGCAAAGGTCACATCGTAAGTCATGCAATTCATTTATTTTTTAAATAATTTTTAATTTATTTGTATATATGTTTTTTTCCAATTTTTTTTTTTTATTTAACCTTCCTTTAACCAGGAAATAATCCCATTGAGTTACAATCATTCTTCAGCCAGCGAGTCCTGGCAGATTTATTTTAATCATTTATTTATTTATTTAGTATTATTAATTCATTTATTTCATTCATTTATTTATATGCAAACCTTTATTGTATTTTTATTATTTTTAATTACTAATTTTGTTTAATTATTTTGGCTTGTGCTGGTTGTTTGAACATCAACATTGCAATGGTCACATCACAGGTCCTGCAATTATTACAATTTTTTAAAGAATTTTTAATTTGTATATATATTTTTGTCATTTGTATTTTTTTATTTTACCTTTCTTTAACCAGGAAATGGCCCCATTGAGCTACAATAACTCTTCTGCCAGCGAGTCCTGGCAGATTTTTTGTTTTTTAATCATTTAATTATTTATTATTAATGCATTTATTTATATGCCAAAATGTATTGAATTTTTGGTTTTTGGCTAGTGCTGGGTCAAGCTGCTTAATATATTGTTTGAGCAACGACGTCGCAATGGTCACATCACAGGTCATGCAATTATTAAATCTTTTTAAAGAATTTTTAATTTATATATATTTTTTTCATTTTTATGTATTTTATTTTACCTTTCTTTACCAGGAAATGATCCCATTGAGTTACACTAACTCTGTCCTGGCAGATTTTTTAAAATAATTTATTTATCATTTATTAATTTATTTCATTCATTCATTTATTTATATCCTTTTTTTTTTAAATTATTAATTTTATTTAATTATTTTGGCAAGAAGAAGGATGACACTGAAACATGTTCTGTGTAAACCACCACACAGCTTTTATTTACTCCCAGGTATGTTTTCATATCACAATATATAATATATCGCAGGGTTTAAAAAAATAAAAATAAAAATTGCAATGTCATTTTTTTTTTCCAATATTGTGTAGCCCTAGTGCTGGGTGATAGGGCACAAAAATATTAGCTTTTGTCTAGGCAAATATTTATAATAAATATCAAATAATTTTTTATTTAAGTTAAACAGCTGAGTTAAAGTTGGAGACCATGGTTGGTCATTTGTGATTTTCATTTTCTTTTTTTCTTACATAAAAAAAAACATAAGATCATAAAAGAACATGATGACACAAAATCAACATAAAATAACTTTAAAGATACAATGCCACATATTTGGGGCCTCTGTCATAATTTAACATTTATTATCTAGAAATTAATGCTATTGCATTAAGATGAAAATATTAAAGATCATTACTTGTGGTGACAAAACGACAAAATATTTCACAAATCTAGAAGGATAAGATTCAAACTACTACAATAAAATGTAGAATCTTTTTTTTCCACTGTCATTTTTTCTCCATTATATTCCAACATAATTTAGATTAGTTTCCAAAACACCTGTCAGTCGTATAAAGAACCTTCTATCTCCATCTCTTTCTTGTGCTCACCTTGACCACACGCTGTTTCAGTGACTCATAAGAGCGCTGCCTATGGTGCTGTCAAAGCCATCACACTGAATTATTTTCTTTATTCCCCAACTGGAGGAACTCTTAACTAGACACAACTAGGCCCACGCACAATCAATAATCTATCCTATTATTCTACCGTTGTCTCATTGTAAAAGTAGAACAGTTGTGGGCTGACAAAACACACTGACATTTCCTTTTCAGTGATCTCGCTGATGGTTTTATTCAGTATAATGTGGAATGAGTGCAACAGAAGAATCATTTGAAATTCATATATCATCGAAGAGGTTTAAATACTGGGAGGTTCAACACCGGTGCAGCATAGAGAACACCGTGTACACAGCCTTTATAGTTTTAATACTTTTTTCTTTTTACCAATTCTAACTGTAGCCAAGTTGATTTTATTCATAATTCTAACTATACCATAACCATGTCACTGTCTAGAAATATTTACGACCATCAAAAAAATTCCATCAAACCTGTGTATTAAAAACACATTCCCATTTCTACTCAGTCAGTTTGTTTATCATAAACATATGACCATAAACATCTGATAACTGGGATTAATCATATAATTGTAATAATCAAATGTGATTGACATGCACTTCAGAAATGTTATAATTGCGAGCCCTGGTTTTGAACATCTTTGGGTCCATTATTGTCTTTCTTTTGAAGTATGGACATTAGGGTTGCAACTTTTCCCAATTTTTTCCCCCAAAACAGTGGTGCAGTGGTTAGCACTTGTGCCTTACAGCAAGAAGGACCCAGGTTTGATTCCAACACCAGACCTTTCTGTGTGGAGTTTGCGTGGGTGTTCTCCAGGTACATCCAAACACATGCACTGATAGGTTAACTGGTTAATCTAAATTTCCCATAGGTGTGAATGTGAGAATGATTGTTTGTCGATATATAATCAGCCCTGAGATGAACTGGAGACTCATACAGGGTGTACCCCGCCTGGATTAGGCCCCCAGTGACCCCAACTACCCTAGTGAGGATAAAGTGGGTTCAGGCGATGAGAGAGAGACGAGAATATTGGTCCTATCAACTCACTCTTTTCAGTAGTCTGTTCCTTAACCAAAAATACACAAGCTGTTCTGCAATATATCACGACATTTCATTTCACGATACTGTATTGATATTTTTAGGTATTTATTCAAATACAAATAAGGCAGAGGTTCATATTCGTTTTTCTGTTTATATTTTATTTATTATCTCATGCTGTACAATTAAATTATGGTTATTTGAAGTATCCTAAAAACCCTTTTTACTGTGAGAGGCAAATGTTAGTTCCTTTGTTGGAATTTTACAAAAATCATGTGACAATGTTAGCTATGAACTAATGGAATATGAACATTTAAGCAGGATCTTAAACTCTGTCTGTAAAATATAATGTAGGTTTTACATTTCTACAGACAAAAAAATTGTAACTATAACATTAGATTCTGTTGTGATCAAATAAAAATGTTTAGTATTTGTGCATATTTCTGGTGTAATTACCCCGCCTTCACCCATTGTAGCTGGATTAGGCCCCCAGTGACCATTGTGACCTTAGTGAGGATAAAAAGGGTTCAGATGACGAGACCCAATTCCCTGTATCATATTTGGATGAGCTTGTATATATGAATAAATCTTTGAAACAGGTCAGAGGCATGTTTTTATTTTGAGGTTCAGTCCCCATTGTTGTAGTCAGTCTGATAAATGACTGCCTTATATTAGTAATCGTCCACAGCTGTTGCAAACAAGCCCCACTGAACTGAAAGTTATATAACAACAACCAAACTCATTTAGGAAAAATAAGCATTGGCAGGTTTGCTCTTAGTAAGACAAAAAAAACTTTTTTTGGTCAATTTTTCTATCAACTAAAGATGGGACAAGTGGAAGCAGACAGTGGGGCGACTGTGGCATAGTTGGTAGAGTGGGTCATCCTACAACTGTGGTTAGAACAGTGGTTCGAATCCCGGCTCTGGCAAAGTGTCCTTGGACCCTTAGGTGGTCCCAGTAGCTGCCACTGGTGTTTGTGTGTGAATGTGAGGCCTGTGTAAAGCACTTTGAGCACCATGAAGGTGGAAAAACTCTAGATACGGTAAGGTAAGGTAAGGTAAGAGATGAGATAAGATAAGAGATAAGATAAGATAAACTCCAGAAATCAGTTAATGATCATAAAAATCACTGAGTACATGAACAGGCTCATTGTCACTGAATAAAACATATTACCATACACACATTGGAGCTTTAAATTACATACTTTTGCAATTCTATAATTGCAGAGAGTGCCACTGCTATTGGGATTCTATTAATTGCACAGCTCTATATATGATTTAATAACATAGGGTCATTTAGGAAGGAAGGAAGTAAAAGCAGAGTAGACCAGCAAAATATGATTTAGATTTTGTGATGAAGGAGAGTCAATGACTCATGCTCATCTAACTGAAGTGGGAAAGTCATTCCACTGTGGGGAAGAAAGGAGACCGCAAGGCCACTGCAGGGAGAGATAAATAATTGGACAGCATTGTAGCAGCACAGAGTGTGGACAGACGTTTAGGTCATGACCAGTTGTATAGAGTATGTAGAGCCCAAGACTTCAGCAGCAGTCAGGACAATTGCAGCTGCATCTCACATCAAGCAAGTATATTACAAACAGAAGTCATGTTGTGCTAGATTGATACAGAAGGTGAGGAGGTGGTTTTTTTTGTGGCAAGTAATGGTCTAATTTAAGAGATGTAGTAGGTTCAGATCGCTACTGTGATGTAGACTCACACAGCAGTTTGTTATTGAAGCCGCTGCTGTACTGTCACTATTTGAGGGTCTCAGTCAGAGAAAAATAAAGAAGCCCAGTCAAGGTCGAGTGTAAAGCGGTGGACAAGCATCTGACTGGACATGTCCGTCACACAGCAGCACATTTTGAATTTCGTTGCTCCAGATTTTCAGAGTGGAATGGTAGAGGTAGAATTGTCTTGATAGGTGAGGAAGAGGAAGATGTTAAGTGCTTTAACCTTGGAGGAAAACAGGAGGAAGCCCAGGATTGAACTCTGGAGAATGCCAGCAGAGAACAGTTGGGCAGCTGTGGCTCAGTTGGTAGAGCGGGTCGTCCAATGACTGAAGGGTCAGTCTGGCGGTCCACGTGTCGACACTGAACCCTGACGTTGTCTTTCAAACGAACTGACAGAACCTTAGAACCCAACTGATGGGTGAATATGAGGCTAAGGTAAAGCGCTTTGAGCACCATGAAGGTGGAAAAGCACTATAGAAGTGTAGTCCATTTAGCACTTAAAAGTTCTAGTTAAAACAGAAAAACTCACCAGTACATATTATCTTGTCATAATTTATTTTGCAAGACATAAGTGTAGAAATATAAGACAAATGTTGAAAATGAATGTTGATTTTTTTTTTCTTCTTCTTCAAATAGAACTGAAGATTGAATTATTTCACACAACTGGATCTATGAGACAGATTATTTTATGTTTAAAGGAAATAACTTTAGATCACAGATGTTCAACGTATGGCCCGTGAGCCAAAACTGGCCCATCAAAGGATCCCAAATGGCTCCTGGGATGAGTAAGTCCAAAACTACACTGGAAATGTTAACAATCAAGGCTGTCCATCCTTTTAGTTCAGGGCAGAGCCTTCGATATAAACATTCGCACCACTTCCATATACTGCCATTGTAAAAAATGGTGGCCAAAATATGGACTTTTCCTCCAGGTTATGGAGGGGCTGATAGTTCCAACACCGACTGTAACACCACCTGAACACATTAATTTTGATTACAGCTAATCTAGTAATTCCAGCACTAAGGTGATAGCGGACATTTATGTTGTAAATTCTGTTTTCTTTGGCATGTATTAGTATTTGTATAAATGTTGGATTATCAGCTGTAGCCCTATAGTTGGCTAGCTTGACTTGGTCAGGTGTTGAGATTTAACCACTATAACCACAAATTATAGAGTTTTTAACAGATGAATGCAGTGTGCTTACATCATAAAATTTGTGAATTTATTTCTATGTAAACGGTAAATGGACTGCATTTATATAGCGCTGCTCAAAGCGCTTTACACCCATCTCATTCACCCATTCACACACACACTCATGCACCAGTAGGTTTAAGGTCTAAGGTCAATCCTACTGGGGGCCTAAGCCAGGGTTCAGTGTCTTGCCAAGGGCACTTCGACAGGTAGACAGCTCGAGCCGGGACGCGAACCGCCAACCTCTCGGTCATCGGGCGACCCACTCTACCAACTGAGCCACAGCCGCTCCGTAAATTCTGCTTCTGTTCCTTTGCTATAAAATTCTGTCTGCCCCTTATGTACCAACTCTTTTCCGTAGACTTGAACAAGAAAATGTTGAAATTATAGGAAATACAATAGTTTGTTTCATTTACAGTATGAAATGAACAAGTAATTTCACTGAGCAAATACCAACAAATGCGTTACAGTTTGTCGTCTAACTTCTCTCTCAAAGTCCACAATGGGACTGAGTTGAGTTGTCAGTGACGGGGTTATATGTCAAAATACATGTCAATCAAAGTGGGATCCAATCACCATGCAGAAACTCAGCATTTGGGCTAGCTGAGGCCCCGCCCATAGCTCATTCACCCCCAGAGGGTGGGACAAAATCATGGCATTTTTCAATGGCGAGGCTAAGTCACATGTTTCTATCTGCGGACCATGGGTGCTTAGCTCGCAAAAAGTTTAATGGGAGTGAATGGAGCGAGTCAAGTTAAATTCTGATTCCGTTTTACAGGTGCTTTGAAATTCACATATGATAGTGATTCATAAGGAATATTTGATGTGTCATAGGCAGACCACCTTTTTTTGACAGGAAGCAAATGTGACGTTAGGGTTTATGTGGGCTTAGTAACAGACTATAATGAGTCGCGTATGTAACGTCACACCCCACTCAGCTGTGGTGACGTCACATGCGCGCCAGGTGTGTTGTCCAAATTATTAACGGGTTTAGCTTGTAAATGATTCAGCCGTTTGTTAACAGAAGCAGCTGAAATGCACATCAATAATTATTATTTATTATGAGGTACAATATGTGCGTGATTCAGGGCACATGACAAACCAGATACTATTTTAGCATTTTATTTCCCATTGAATACCATTAATTCGTTTTCCGATCTCAGTGGCCATGAGTCTCCCGGAAGGGGCAGAGACTAAAGGGGGAGCCATGACTGTCGAGTTTCAAGACAATGGAAAAAAAACTGTGTGATTCAACTCCATTGAATTGCAAGGACACAGACTGTCTGACAAAATGCACTGAAAAAAAAATGATGCCATGTGAATGTATGAGAGATGATGTGTGACAAGTAGCTGATTCTGAACAAACTCGTCTGAGAGATGAATGTGTTCCAACACATTTGTAGTCAATGAAATGTTAACAAAACTGTCCATATTTCATTTTAGGCGAGGGTGACCTTCCCTTGCAGTCTTAGATAAATAATATTAATACAGTTTTGTTTTTTTTAAATCAGGTTTTATTTTAATTCTTTTGCTGAAGCTGACAGTATTTAGTTAAGTTTGTCAGCTGAGGTCATGTGACAATTAGGAGGAGAGTTACTGTAGAACTGACCTCTACCAAATTACAGTATAAGCTAATTAGGAAATTGCTAATTTTGATAATTTAATAATTTTATCATCCATATTAACACTAGCATGCTAATGTAACTGCTATGCTACCTGCTAGTTAATACCATTATTGGAGACCAGAGTTTTCCAAGCACAGTATGTTCACACAACTAACTACTGTTTTCTGCTTATACCTCAGTTCTATAACAGTAAAACTTAAAAATGTCAAACTGTCTATCTCCTTTCGAGTGCAGTACAATTTCAGAATGAATGAACATGTAAAGTTAGCACCACTCACATGCAGTCTTTTCAGTGGTCAACCCGACTACTCAAAAGCATAACTGACACATCGGTACATATAGTTGTGCAACAAGTGTGGTTTATTTTGAGACGTACCGTGCTCACTTCTATTTGCAGCACAGAACAACATGACAGCCTTTAGTTCACTTGGAAATATTGTGGCTTACATGAACCATGTGGTCGCTGCCTCGGCGACACCAAAACCATTTTTATAGGGCTCTGGTTCACATACAGACCAATTCAATCTCTAGTGGGTCAGACTAGTAAAAAGTAACCTATAAATAATGACAACCCTAATTTTTCTCTTTATTTCAGTGTTTAAAAAAGGAGAATTACACAAAAATGATTCTATATATATATGAACAAGTTGAAATATTTCAAGAAAGGAAGTACATTTTTAACAATATTCTGCCTGTTACTGAATGTATTAGTAGGTTACTATGAACCATAAGGTGTAATGAACATGTGTAAATGATAATCTGAGACATAATAAGTGCCTTGAGAGTTTTGAAAGGTGCTGATAAATAGATGTATTATTATGATTATTATTAATACTTACTTTTCATTGGACATTTCGGTTTGTTCATTCTTTTCATATTAATAAGAAAACGTAGATGTAAACATTCATAAATTAAAAAAATGTTCACTTATCATTTTACAGGTGTTGTCCATTTGACATCACATTGGATTATACTGTACATGACCCCTAAATTAAAATGAATTTGACAAGCCTGCTTAAATCATACTGCAATATAATTTTTATATTGTTAAAAAAAAAGTGTCAGTAGAAGCAAAAGAATGTTCCTTTCACCAGTGTCCAACATAATCCAACAGTTCATGTAATGGGTAACATTTTCTTACTCCAGACATAATGTTACCACTGTGTCATAAAATATACATTTGGAGAAGTATATTAAATAAACCAAATGTTGGTCGTATGTTTTTACAATTGTTTTGTTTTTACGGGAGATCAATTATATCTGAGCTGAGCGGCCTATCATTTAGACTCATTATGCATATTTTAGGTCACTGTGATGTGGCTGCTTGCTGAGTGTGTGTACATAACCAGCTGTGACTAAAGCCTTGTTTACACCAGCCACAACTCAGACACATTTTAGGTGATTCATCTCTCAGAACTGAAGCGCATTCTCTTATTAGCACTGCTTTCTACTACACCTCTTTACAGGTTCACACTTTATCATCCTCACACGCATCAATCTGAAGCTTCTTTTTTTTTTTTTTTTTTTTTTTATATTCCAAAGTTCATGTTTAAACGTACCATTTAAGAATGAGTAACCAGCCCTTACAGCATTTTTCATAGCAGAAAAAGCACAGGTGTAACTAAGGCCATCTAATACCATTAATGATGACTTGACTTCATTTCACTGGGACATTACTACTACATTACCTGTTATTAGATATGGTGCTTCACTGGCATGACTTCCAAACTGAGCCATTACTAATGTCATTTGTAACAGCCATGATGAAGTCAGAATATTTCATCTAAAATATGGCCTTTTGACATTTTCATAACGGCAATTAATTAAAGGTCCAGTATGTACAGTTTAGGGGGAATTTAGGAAGATCTAATTATGCAAGCAGAATAAAATATTCCAAAGAAAGATAAATCCAGGCAACTCCGAGTGAACAAAGAGGAAGTAAATTAAAAAGTCTTTATTTAATACGTGAATAGATCAGGATAAAAAAAGCAGACATGTTTCTACCCTACAGGTCTTCATCAGGGCTTAGTGAATAGACACAGGTGTATTGCTTCACCTATAAAGTGACAACCAATCACAAAACAGTCCTTAAATCAGTGTAAAACATGCATATCATACATAAATCATGTGGTAGAAAGACAATAACGCATGAGCCTCTATTGTAAAAAGCAAGTGAAATCAATGTCTTCATGAAGACCAGGATACTGCATAGCCTCGAGATGATGGATCCAGAAGGTCCATTTCTGATTTAATTTCTATAAAGGTGTCATTCCGCTGAAAACCACTTTTTCACGTTGCTTTTGGAATCTGATGGGTCACCTCGAGGTACCAACACATGCTGCCTTTGACAGTGGTCCGTCACCTCCACTGGCTGCGTATCACATTCACAGAAAACAACAAGAGGAACGAGGGACCCAGAAAAAGACGGTCTGTCTGACATCAGATGGACTTTAACGTCACCCACATGGGGTTAAAGCCGTCCCCCATTGCAGCTAATCTGAAGTAGCATTAGCATTAGCATCTTCGAGAGAAGACAGCGCCACAGTAAGAACTGGGAAAAAAAGTAGTGGATCAAACTGTCTCTTTTCGTTTTTTTCCCCTGCACGTTTTCAGAACAAGTAATGGCATGAAACCTAGCTGGATGCTACTCTGGTAAAGGTAAACACATATGGAGAGTGAAAGGGGGGGGGTGTTCCTTCACGCATTCTGAGCCAATCAGAGATCCCTCGTCACCATGTCAATTTTTCTACTGTGCAAAAACAGCTGGAAACAAAGCAATCCAGATGCTTTTTTTTAATAGAACCAACACACAATGTATTCAATAATGGAGAACACAGCAGTATTAATGAAATAACCATGGAATGACTCCTTTAATGTATCTCGTGCTTCATAACCTGTATCCTAAAAAGTGCGTCATTCCAGTTCACTGAAATATCTAGCCATAGGATAAGCAGTGTTGCCTATTCTAAAAGCATATTTATGTTGTGTGCCCAATATAAAAATATTACTATATTTTTATGTCTAAAAAATATTGCATTATGCAAAAATGACAAATTAGAATGAGTGGCTTTGTCTACAGCAGGGGTGTCAAACTCATTTAAGTTCAGTGGCCACATTCAGCTTAATATGGTATAAAGTGGGCCGGACCGGACCAGTAAAATAATATAAAAAATAGAATAAAAAAAGGATAACTAATGTCAACTCTTAAGTTCCCTCAATGTTTTTTTTTAGCAAAAATAGTAAAATCCCACCATGAAAATGTTTACATCTACAAACTATACTTGAACATAACATATTGTTAAGTTGGGGCTGGTGTGGGGTATTTAAGGTGTTTACATGGCTTTTAAAACTTTGATTTCAATCAGATTAAGGCAATAATTTGAATTTGAAAGTGCACAAAAGCGTACTCATTGAAGTCAGATGCTTCGTGCGCAGTGACTGGCTCCCTTAAATGAAAAAGAATTGGCCTGAAATATGTACAGCATTTTAAAAGAGAGTGTGGGTTGTGTACAGTTTGAGCCCAAACAGGATTAATGTGCTGAATGGGCTGAGTCATCAGCATGTTGCCAGTGCAACCAGACAGAAAGTGACATTTTGGACACAAGTCTTAAATATGCATTGTGCACACACAGGCGAGCATGTGTGCATGTAGTTATACAGTATAAACACAGGCATAAGCACAAATGGGGGGAGAGTCTGACTGGACTTTAAATTTAACTCATGGGAGTGTCCAGCTGCAGGTCAGGACAACATGCAGGACATTTACAAGCACACACAAAGCATATAAATATACAGTGTGTGTATACTTTCACTTGTGCTTGATGTGAGATTTTTTGTTTATTCGAACAGGTAAAACAAAATAAGTAAAATATACAAATAATTTAAACAGAAATTAAAACGACACCTCTTTAGCATCCTAGATAACTATGCCTTGTTAGGATGAAGTTAACAAAACTTATCTAGTCCTACCCCTTTGTATTACTCAGTCAGAGCATATATATATATATATATATATATATATATATACACAACCAAAAATAAAAAACTGCATCAGAAAAAGGGAAACCTGTTCCTTGCTCGAAATTCCTATTTCATTTCTTTCCTGTATCCAGTTAGAATGTTTATAAAAAGCTGTTTAAACTTTTGCACTGATTCACAGATTTTCATTTCTTCACTACAGTTATTCCACAGATCGACTCCTTTAACTCAAATACAATATATTTTTAAATTAGTACGTACAGGCGGTTTTTTAAAACGTATAAATTCCTCTCAGATTGTGTTTATTTTCCCTCACTTGAAACAACCCTTAGATACTTTGTGGTAACTGGTTTTGATTTACCTTGTGCATTATTTTTTAATTGTTTTGAGGTCGACCAAATCCTTACATTTTAATGCCTTTAATTTGATGAACAGTGGGTTTGATGGTTCTCTATAGGTGCTCTTAGTTACAATCCTTATTGCTCTTTTTTGAAGTCTGAATATTATTTCTGTGTTTGATGATGATTAATTAGCAGAAATATGTGTATTTAAAAAATGCTACAAATGGTTACTGCAGCTCTGTATTAAAACAGACTTTGTACTAATATGTAACAGAAACTGAACCCAAATGCAAGACCCTGAGAGAGACAAAAATGTCTTTATTTCTAATAAATCCTTCTGAGAAAATGGGCCCGGTGGTCTTCCCAGCTACCGAACCAAGTACAGTACAGGGAACCTAGTATTGAGACCCAGTTGTCAGCGTACCGACCAAGAAAAGACAGAAGTCAAAAAAATTCTGGTACAGTTCATGCACAGAAAGAAAAATCATGAACTCTGGCACCTGATTCAAATGATGAACCTCTCATCCAGTTCTGCAGAAGCCTGATAATGACCGTCAGGTGTATTGGAAGAGGGAAACATCTAAAACATGCAGGGTAGTAGTTCTCGAGGACCAGGGTTGAGTACCCCAGAACAGACCATCAAATGTGTATTTTTTGTAAAGAAACATTCATAATATTTTAACCATTAAATAACTGGACAAATGTACATCCACTTAGGAGTTATTGAAGCTACTGAATTTTATTTATTTATTTTTATAAATTTCATGTACTTTCTTATACAATTTATTGACTTTAAATTAATCATAAATCTGAGGCTTTGCAGTGCATCAGCACAACTGGAAAAGTCAAAGGTCTCTGCTTAGTTTTCAGTGGATTAACAGAAATTTCTCCACTGTGTTTCTCCATACGTTGCACCAGCGTTCTTCACCACCATTTCTGTGCGCGAGTGTGATGTCATGACAACAGAAGAACTTTACAGTGAGGGGTGGGTGTGTGGTGACCAAAGATTCTATGGCGATAAAACCAAAAATTTACTGTTACCGACATTTACTACAATAACTGCTGTCATTTTGCCCAAGATGGTAAATATGGTATTTTAATTTAAAAAGGAAATAAGTGTTTTTGTCTATTTTGACTGTGTGCTGGTATGATATGTTCATTCCCCTTTAGGATTGTGTGGAGAGTGTGTAGTCACGTGACTCCACCCATCCAGTCACGTGACTCCACCCATCCAGTCACGTGACTCCACCCATCCAGTCATGTGATTCCACCCATCCAATCTGAGCAGGAAGAGAAACAGACGGTGAGGAAACAACTGATGGTTCAAATACAGAAGTGGCTGAAACAGATGTAGACCAAGTAACGCAAGTCCTGTTGTAGTTGTTCCGAAAATAAATTTGCCATCTGTCCCATAAAGTTTTTCACTTCTAAGGGAGGGGGGGGGGGCACTGAATGCACTGCCCTGTTACTACATCAGAGGATTAAAAGTCACAAACTAACCTGCAGTTATGGAGCCAAACAAGCATGTGTGCCCAGTTATGGAGCATGTGCAGAACCAAACTGCGTGTGTGGTCAACCCCCCCCCCAAAAAAAACTGCCCAATTTATTGTCATATCCCCCCACCCTAATGGTGAGTGGTTAGGCTGCCCAGGTTTCCTGTAGACAGCGCAAAAAGTTCTGAACGGATTTTGATGAAACTTTCAACAATAATAAATAATAGGTCAAAGAAGAACCCATTAGATTTTCAGCAATGAAGGTCAAAGGTCAAGGTCACACTAAACCTCAAAATGAGTGGTAATATCTCAGGATTCAGCTATTTTTTTGCATTCACATCATCTCACGTTCAGACATCAGATGGGTCAACACCTATGGCTCCATCACATCATGTTTTAACACCATACAGTATCAAGCCTTGGCGGAGGTCTTCTGTCTCTGACTGCCTTGTTTCAAATGTGTTGGTCCCTCCAATTAATTGGTGTCATTACATATATTAGTAACAACTGAGAGAATTATTTTTATGCCACAGTCCTGCCAACATATTTGACATCCTGGGCCCTCCCTCTTGAATGAGCAAAATGGTTTAGTCTTAGCTATATGAGCACAAGTAGGTTAAATGCGTTAATGCAGGTGGTGAATTAAAGAACCACTCATCAATATGATCTAATTGTAGCTTAAAACCCTATTTATGCTTTTTCATTTTAAATAAATACCCCCTTTTTTTTTTTTTCTTTTGCGCCTCATGCACTGGCATGGATGGGGGCCCACTGACATTGAGAGTGTACAGGGCCCAGAATTTGGTGCTACGCCCCTGAACAGACTACACAGGAGCTGTTTTACCATTTAAATTAAAACATGCCACACATTTTAATATCTGATATACGACATGAAGAATAATTAAAATGATGATTATTCACATCATACAGGCCTGCCAAGCCAGCGCATTTACTTATTTATTCAGATGCGCAACAATGTGTCAATAAAAATTCACCTGATGTAATTACAACTACAGAAGAAAATAGCCTGAGAGAAGCAACACAGAGCGTGAGAAAACATCAAGGCAGTACCAGGGACAGAGCGAAGATGTGAGGAGGGAAAAGGACGTATAATAAAGCAGTCCCAAAGTCAAGTGTGTGTTGCACTTTAAGACTCACAGAAACACTTATATTCCCAATGTTATAACAGATTCTAATTTGGTGAAAATTCAGCTTCACTTTAATTAACAATTATCAACCTCTTCTCATACCCCAAGTGCTATTTTCTCTAGTTAACAGGAATTACAGACGGAGACCAGTAAGGATTTACACAGCAGTTAAAAAAAGGAACGTTTTTACTACAGTTGCTTGGAGTGTGTGTGTGTGTGTGTGTGTGTGTGTGTGTGTGTGTGTGTGTGTGTGTGTGTGTGTGTGTGTGTGTGTGTATTTCCTATCTTAATGGGGACATTGATATGTTTACACAGTCACACTATGGGGACCTTTGACGCTATGGGGACCAAAATTTAGGTCCCCACAAAGGTTAAATGTAAATAAAGGTCCCCACGAGTAAAAATAGAAATGATGTGGCAATGTGAAATGATATATAAGTACATGATTTTTTTTTGTCCCCGGAAGTCCCCATAAAGCATGAGGGGAACAGGTGCAAAGCAAAAGATGTATTTTTCAAAGATCTGAAGTTGTGTTTATGGTTTTAAAAAGCATTTTTATAATTTTTTAAATTATTATTATTTATTATAATAATTTATTTTTATTAATATATTGTTAAGTTATTATGTATTTAAATTTTTTTAATTACATTTTCAAATGTTTTAAGTATTTATTTTATTTTTTTTAAAAAGATGTGTTTACACGGCTGCTTTATTAAAAAACTTGGTCCTCATGAGACTTGGAAACGACTGTGTGTGTGGTGTGTGTGTGTGTGTGTGTGTGTGTGTGTGTGTGTGTGTGTCTTTACTACATCCAGTGTGTTTAGTGGAAGACAACAGATGTACAATAATCCTCCAGACTTCTACCTGCTCAGTTTAACAGCCAACATAAAACCAGATCTATTTTAAATAAGAGCTGTACGTTAAAATTAGAATTAAAATGATCATATACTGTAACCTTTTAGCACATATTGATATCATTTATTTCATTGCCAAGGAAATGGTTGAGTTACAGTATGTTTTCACCAGCATTTATGTGTTTGTGGGTTTGTTTGTTTGTTTGTTAGCAACACTACTCAAAAAGCACGAACGAATTTGATTGATTGTCAAAAAAAAAAAAAAACTGCACATGCAATATTTCACTGCACGACGTTTGGTTTTGATTACAGGATACTGACAATTTAACTAAGCTAAAAGTTCAGATCCTTCCATGGGTAATGTTAACCCTTTAACTCCTGGGACTGAAGCAATTCCACAGTGAAAAATAAAATAATATAAAATAAACATTAACAAAAACAGCCAAAGTGATCAGTAAAATTAACAAAAGTTAATATTAAACTAACAAAATAATATGAATGAACTAAGTAAGACACTAACAGAACACAATTGAATAAATAAAAAAAACAAATAAGCAACAACATCAACAGAAACTAATAAATATTCACAAAATTAACACACAAAGGAATAAATGACTAGTGTTGTAATTTGGTTCCAGTAGTTTTAGTTTGGCCGTTTTCACTAAAATAACAAAAAAATATATATATAATTTTTTTGTGTTTTTAAAGTAAACCATCCATTCAGAACACGTCAGCACTGACACATCAGGGGTTAAAGGGTTAATATTAGTTTATATTTTATCACTGGTAGTTTTACACATTATTTCACAGAGCTGTCCTGAGGCCAGACAACCCAGCCTGTGTGAAGATAAGGACCAATAATATTTTGACTATTGGATCTTTTTCACATGGGAACTGGCGCAGACACACATTTGGATTTGACATCACTTAGGGGGCGTGGCCTGAGGTCGACAGCCATGTCAGTAGCTGAGGCCCAATTAGGAGATGGAGTCAGATGACGCATCGAAGTCCAACACATTTTAATCACATAATTGTGACTTACGAATTGAATAAATGTTTACTTGAGGAAAAACACATTTTTGTTATTATTTTTGTCCATATATTACTTTTTTAATATAATATAAAAAATTTAATCATTAATGGATAACTGTGTGTTAATTTTCCGATGATAGACTCAGAAAATTTTGCTCATGTGCCACAACCTAGAACACCCCTACATTTTACATGGGTGGGACGCCCTTGCAATTTTAAGAAAAAGGGTAAAATAAGAAAGATTTGAGTACAAGACAAACTGATTATACATACATTATGAAATAAAAAAAAAAAAAAGAAATACCTTAAGATTTGATTACACACAAAATATAAAGAATAAAAAGATGACAATATATGAAAAGCTGTAATGCTGCAAAGGGAGTTGAAGACAAGGTGTGTAACAGGCCTACATTTCAACTACTGGATAACTGATGATAACTCAGAAATCCAACTGTGATGTACAACGCGTTTGTCTGTTACATACCCTTGTGCAGAAACATATCACTGCACTGCTTAAACAGACTTGTCTCCATCTTTAACAGGTAACTGACAAATTAAATTCCCACTATAGCTTCAATCCCTGCTTTTTCTGCACGGATGACGAAACCAAACCCAATCCCTTCTCCGCCCCATCTTCTGCGGGCTTAGTCGATATGTTCGCCTTCTCCACACGTGCAGGGTGAGATAATACAAATGTTTCTATAAATAGAGACAATAGTGCTGACAGTAGCACTCTCTCAAGTGAGATATCTCAGTGTAATTTTCTCCAATGCTTACAGCCCCACACACACACACACACACACACACACATATATATATATACAAACACCACAGCAAATACTGGCAAGAAAAATCTCTGTCAGTGTGTACTTCATCATAGTGATAGTTGTGAAGCCGCATATAAACACTTGAGTTGCAAAGCAAACACATTTCAGATATGTGCTATACCAGGCGCAAATATATAACCACTCGAGAAAAAAAAACAGATCAGTGTACCCTACACATCTTAAACAAACAGCACACAGCTTCAATCTGCTGCCGATTAAGCAGCCTGTATCTACATAACACTAAACACTACTGTATGTCACAATGCAGCTCATGTTTAACACACACACAGACAATATGCTTCACTAGCAAATGAGATGCATGTGCTGCTGTAGGACGTAACACAAATGTCACTATTTTCCACTAGGTTTTATGTTAAATCTGCTAAAACTACTGAGGGCAACTTTGCTTAATATATGCTCTGAAAAGTGTGGCTGAGCTTAACCCTTTAACTCCTGAGATGGAAGCAATTTCACAGTAAAAAAAATTGAAATAAAGGATAAAATAAGCAACAAAATGAACAAAAACTGCCAAAGTCATCAGTAAAATGAATAAAAATTAATATTAAACTCACAAAATAATATGTACGATAAACAAAGTAAGACACTAACGGAACACAATTGAAGAAAAATTATAAAATAATTAAACAAAAATAAGCAACAACATCAACGGAAACTAATAAATATTCACAAAATAACACACACAAAAAAGTTAAAAAAGGAATAAATGACTAGTGTTGTAATGTGAAAAATAAAATAAAAAAAACTGAAAAATAACATCAGTCAACATCTGTTTTTTAATTCGCTGACTGTAGCTCTTTCTATTACAGTTTTGTATAACATACCACTTGTGCTATGACTGAAAAATCACCTCTTGCTAGCACAAACACTTTTAACCAAAAAACAAGTGTTTTGTCAACACTTTCTTATGTATAAAAAATAGTTATATTTGTATAATTTCAGTTAATTTGACCCTATCGATGGGCTGGATGTGGGCCCCGGGCCTCATGTTTGACACCTGTGCTCTAGTCTAAACTTTCGGGCCATAAATGGAAGCTCGAGTCAAGACCAATGGGATGGAATAATAATTGAGACAGACAGAACAGAGGAGCTCGCCTCATTCTTCATCTCTATCTCTCTTTCTCACCTTCCAGCTCATGATGAATGACATCAGTGAGGTTGGGCTCATCACCCCACCAGAAGATCCACAGCTCCTTGGCATCGGGCTTGATTTTGCGTCGCCAGACACACAGCAGGTTGGCCTGAATGCAGTGCATGAAACTGCGCAGAACCGGGTCGTCCTGGGCTGGAGCCGAGATCACTGGCCCATACTCCCCCCCGCTGCGGAAGTTGTAGCAACGCCATTTAATGCCAGTTAACTCCGCCTGGAAGAAGTAAAAAAGACAAGGAGAGAGAGCGTCAACATACTGCACCGTCACTGAGCAAAGGATTTAGAGCTGCAACAACTGACCTGGTTTACTTGATTTAATCATTAATTGACAATTTATCAGTTATTTTCAGATTCCATTCATCAATCTGAGTGATTTTTTTCAAAGAAAATATTGACCTGACGATTCGCCCTTCTTAAATTTGTAGACGTAAAATTGCATATGGACGCTCTGTACGTGTCCATACCAATATTTGGATGTTTCTAAAATGTCCATACCAATATTTGAACAGAAAATTACATAACATTTGGGAAACAAAAGGTTACTGTATTTTCTGGATACTTAAAAGACTTTAATTTGCTCCAAAACCACAGTGCACCTTATATATGGATTACTTCTAGTTGTGTTTAGTGACTGGGAATTTTAACATTTTGTCTCATAATTTTGACTTGTTTTCTCATAATTCTGACATTTTATCTCATAATTTTCACTTTTTATCTAATAATTTTGACTCCACTTATGGTAATATACAAATACCAACAATGGTAATATACAAATACCAACAATGGCAATATACAAATACCAATAATGGTAATATACAAATACCAACAATGGTAATATACAAATACCAACAATGGTAATATACAAATACCAACAATGGTAATATACAAATACCAACAATGGTAATATACAAATACCAACAATGGTAATATACAAATACCAACAATGGTAATATACAAATACCAACAATGGTAATATACAAATACCACCAATGGTAAGAGAATAATCCAGTTCACCGTCTATATCAAGAGTCTAAAAAATAAACCATTCATTGACAGTGCGCCTTATAGTGACTAAATATTGTCATCAACGAACTTTATCACGTGACAAAAACGAGACCAAACTAGACGTAAATGTGGGTCTTGTGACGATAACTATAATTAAATATATAATGCAGTTATATATGACTAATAAAAACCAGACAAAATGTGGCTTAAGAAATAAAAAAACATTCCTAAAATGTCTTCACTTTTGTTGACAAAAATAAAATGACACGTTATTTAAATTCTTTTAGCTGAGTTCTTATTTATTTATTGTTGCTGTCTCTCATGAGGATGTCGTTGAATTATGTCCCCACAACATCATGATTACTCCCATGCTTCTCCAGTTTCTGTACTTAATCTAGTTTTATGGTTTATAATCAACCATTTGGGACAGAAGCCATTTCTAAAACCATTTTCTAAATTACAATAAAAACTAAATTCTCACATTTTTAATCCCATCCCTACTTCTGTGTCAGTAGAGGTAACATTTTCTGTGTGTTTTGCAGCCGATAAATCTGCTAATATTTATAAAATGCAATTACATAATTATTGTTAAAGTACAATATGCAACTGTACAAATAATACTTAAAAAAAAAAAAAAAAAAAACGCCCAACAACTTGGAACTGTAAGTATTTGAGAATGAGAATGTCATCTTGATCTTAGTCCATGAAGTGTTATTAAAGAAAATGTCCGTAAGTAATCCATTTTTATAGAACATAATCCCCACTAATCATTGTACTCAGTTGTAACGATGAAGAAATTCAACCAATCAAGGAAATAATATGCGTACTAATCAATACTGAACAGACCAATGTTTATTTTTTGCAATTGTATTTCAGAGGATACTATAATTCAGAGTATATGTATTTACGTAATGCATAAATGCATGATGGGAATGCATTAGAGTCAAAAACTGGCTACAAAGCATTCTACAAAAAGTGTTGGTATTGCATTTCATATAAAAGAGAGATGGTAATTCAATCAATAACTGTACCAATATGATATTGGAGCCACAATATTGGTATGACTGCAATTAAAATGTTCCATGCAGTTAATGTATTTTTGCCATTTTGTTTGTGAAAAGGTATTTAATTATATTACAGATCCACCTTTTTACTGCGTACATGATATGTGTGTATGTGAATATTTATGCGCATTTATTATCTCCCAGTTAGAGGTTTTTTTTTTTTTTTTAACAGACACCTTCACTCGCTGCTGCTGCTGCTGTAAAGATAAAATAAGGTGTAAGTAAAAGCAGTACGATACAGCAGGGTGATGAAGGGGGGGAAGAAAAGAAAAGACAGCAAGCTGCAGCAATACATAAAAGATGGCCTTGGCTGAGTGAAATACTGGAAATAAACTACTAGATGAGACACGGTGCAGAAAAATACAGAGAAGCCACAAAAAGTGTGAGAGACATCAGAGGAAGAAATATTGTTTGGGTCAATGGTAGCAGCACGGGCTTCTTCTTTACTCAGTCTAATGCTGAAATGGGTGTTTATGTTTCGTGTTGTAGACTTGGACGAGCCGTGATATATTTAGCAACGAGCCAGGAAAAAAAAAGGCAAAAAAAAGGCAAAAAAAAAAAAAAAAAGCAGTGAACTGATACAGATTTTATAACTACTACACATACAAAAACAAACAAACAAAAAAAAAACACAAGTGACACTCGTACGTTTTGGAAAGTTTTGCATGTTTGTGTTCTTGTGTTTGCATTTGTGCATGAATGAGCTGAATGCACAAAGGGATTGTTGAACAGGACAGAGATTTGGCAGGCATGCAGGCAAGGGTGTGTGCGCGAGTGTAGAAGGGGGAGGGAGGTGGGGGGTGGGGGTCTCCTCCTCTCTTGTGCTCACCCAGCTATGAGGATCATGTTTGGCACAGTAGCCCAGGCACCAAGCTATCTAAGACGAGCTGAGAAAGGGGGGGGGGGGTGATGCTGACCCATTTTAACTGTGCATAAGTTATAAAGGCAGGTAGAGGCAGCAGCTCAGACAATAGTGCTGCTGAAGGTACATGCAAAAATGGCTCAAATATGCACAGTAAACCCTAAAGCCTGATTTATACCCCCTGTTAATTACAGAAAACTGCCGTTTTCATCCGGTTCCAGGGGTAGTTTCACCAGTCAGTTTGTCCGTTAGTATTCCGATAAGCTCTGGGGGAAACGGAACAATACCACAGGATATTGTGGGGGCAGTAGAGAGGCCGAAGTGTAAAATATTGGAATTCCACCCACGAAGAAGATTCCCGCTCGGATCTGTGCAGAGGTTAATTCAGGTTATGTATCACTTTTGCAACTTATGATTAGTTTCTGTACTGCTCTGTAGGGCTATGCTGAGTTTTTTTTTTTTTTAACCTTAACAGTTTGTCAATTTAACAATGACATTAAAGTTATCCCTGACTGTTTACTTAAAACTATCCAAAACCATTTGAAATATGATCGTTTAGATCCAATATTGCCGAGTTTAATTGTGGAATCTGTGCAATTAGACAGCAAAAGTACAAACAAGTTTATAAGAGAATGATTACGAGAAGTTTGACCCAGTCAGACCAACTAACAAATACAACTTCCTTTACTGAAAGTCAGTTTTACAAAGTTCCCAATTCCGCCAAAAGGAGATTAAAAAATTATAAGAATGAACGATGAACTGAACTAATTCATATTGACTAACTTGAACTGAACTTTGAACTAGTTCCTATTCAAGGTGAACTTTCCCAACACTGAAATAAACATACTAATGTCTATGTGGGTCAACAGGAAATACGTGCATCATCGCACCGAGAGCAGGAGCATGTGCAGAATGACAGGAATAATGTTAAAGTGAAATTAACCGTTTACACGGCAGAGGAATTGACAAATTCGGAAGTAAGATTGGAATAAACCGGTGACTTTATTTAGATTTCAGTTTAATTCAGAATTAGGTGTTTACATGGTCCTCTTAAAGCAGAATGAACTTTTATTCAGAATTAAACAGGAATAAAAAGACTCCCATGTAAACATGGCTAATGTAGAAGTAGATCTATCTGAAAGCTATCATCCAGGTTCTTTGCATGACACTGGTGAATTATGAACTCAATTTTTAAACAACTTAGCGTGTTTGTTCTTAAAAATGCAGTGTCCTCCATGTGTGTGTATAGGACATTGTTGAAAATTTGGCATCTAAATTTTCATTGTCAAAACCACTGGTGAGACATGCGGTTATGGCAGTTTTCCAAGAGCACAGTCAGTCTATCAGTGAGGATCTGCTCAATCATTTGGCTGAAGCGATCATGAAAAGTAATGTGTTTTTGTCTTCCACTGCAGAAGGTAAAGAATTGTCCACAATGAAATGAAGAAAAACATTTGTGAGCACTCACAACCCATTAGTAATGCCAAGACAATATACTTTGGATACAGCAGTCTTATGTTCCAATACTACAGATGCTTCAAACAATGTTTAAAAATATCTTAAAAAATCTTTTCAATAAAATCAGAGAATCCAAACAGTCACAATGGCTCATGAAGATGGAAAATACTTTAAAGAAAATCATCTATTATCTGCTGGGGATGAGCTGAAGTTATCACTTATCTTGTATATCAATGATATTGATCTTGCAAATCCCTTGGGCACATCTAGAAAGATTCATAAGTTACTGTATGTACCATGTATTGGGTGCTTGGTAATTTACTCAGTCACCATAGGTCCAGCCTACATGACATAGAACGAGCTCTGCTTTGTAAAGTTACTGACGTACGGTTATGATAAGGTGTTGTCAACTTTGTTAAAAGACTTACAGGCTCTTGAGTACGATGATATCTTTATTGATATCCTCAGTCGGTGTGTCAAAGGCACCGTCTTTTGTGTAGCAGCCCATAATTTGGGTGCGCTTTGCAGGTTTTGTGCAGTCATTCAGGGGACCATACATTTGTAGATTCAGCTGTGGTACATCAGGCGAAATACAAACTTCAGAAATTTTGTACGAGAACAAAGGACATTCATGTTCTTCGTGTGCAAAATGTCACTCAAGGAGAAAGGTGATTATTCTCTGAGAAAGAGATTACAATACCTTCATCCCATTCACCCCACCTTTTAGCCTAGCAAGAATGACTATAATATGAATTGATAGTCTGGATACAATCCATAGACTGAGCTTAAGTATAGTGGTGAGATCAATGGCTGTCTATCGAACTGCTCTGCAGGTAATAGGCCTGCGCCACGACCAATCAGACCAACGAACAATGTGGCATATATAGAGTGAAATCTGAACTAGCGTTTATCTTGTTGTTTTAACATACTATAGGCAAGGATAATTAACGTTAACACACCGGTAACAGAGGAGGAAAAATATCCAACCGGGTCCGTTTACATGCTGCATATCCGAACATAGACTGTTAGAAGTTCGCACTTCTGCAATCTACGCTGTCGCCCAACCTTGTCGTCATTGTACTAAGCCCGCCCTACAATCTCGCTACACAGATGGAGCATTGCGATTGGGTGTTGGACTGGAACTGGTCCTGATCGAGGCTCTATGGAGTGTGGCAAAATATTTTTTGCCACTCGAGGCAGGTTAGTTTACTAGGCTAGTACTACGTTATCGATTTGATGGAATTGTGCCCATTGAAATGACATTCTGTATTTGTCACATGTTACAACAAAAAGCATTTTCCCTTGAATATTTGAATACAAACATTAAAATGTTTCCAAATAAACATTATGACACGCTCGAAAAAAGGAGGGGGCCTCATTTAAAAATCCTTACATGTGATTAGATGAAGAATCTGTCATCTTGACTGACGCACCACTTCAGCCACTCGCATTGAACTCAAGCCGTGAGGGCTTTACGTCACACCACCTACAACGCCGCTGAGTCATGGGGTAGTCCCACCCAGCGACACTCATTGGCTCCTTCAATTTGAAGAAAACCTGAACCTCACGGTACTCAGATGGCTGCGTGAGCGTAGTGAAACCCAGCCAGATGACATGAGTCAGGTTAGTAAAACAAGTAGGTACATATGAACACGACATTGTACCACACCCATTTTCTTATAATACAGGGTTGTGTTGAGAATGCCGTAGAGGTCTGCACTTCCGCAGGAATCCTACAAGACCCGTGGGTGCGGCGCAAATGTATGCGTTCTGAACTCTCCCTGCGGTTGGTGGCGAGGGGGAGCGATACTTTTGAGGAGGAAGACAACCAGAGAACTAGTCCATGGCAGTCCCGCAAATTTTAAATAAATATGTTAAATGTTAAATTTTCCATCATCTTTTTTTCATATATACGTCGCGTGTGCAGAGCCGTGGGAAGTAGTTTTCAACAGGGGGTGCTGAAAAAAAAAAAAAAAAAAACAACAGGGGGGAGGGGGTTCTCAAACTGTGGGTTGTGTTTCGCGGCAGAGGAAATATTGCAAGGAGGTCACCTAAAGAAGGTATTGTTTGCACATCCATATATTTAAGATATTTCTGTTTGTACAAAGTGGATAAAACAGGGTGTGACTGAAATGATCGGTCTTAAATTATGCAAAGTCTTCATATCAGACACATGTAATAGTTAACAATGACAGCCAGTGCAGAAACGCACAAAACAATAAAAGCACCTCAGTGGTCAGTGTTTGGGTTAACTGTCATTTCATTCATTTGTCAGTGACTTAGGAACGCAACTCATTTCAGCTTTAGTTTTGGTAACTTCATTAGTTACTAGACTACAATAAGGCTCCTTACACGTTATTCTTGACCATTGAAACTACACTGAAACACCGATAGGGTGACATTAAAAACCCAGTTTGAGAGCTGCGTTTGTTTTTTTAAACTCGCTGCCGAGTTCAGAGAGAACGCGCGCGCATGTATGTGTGTACGTGCGTGCGCGCGCGCTATCACCGCATTGACAGTTGTAGATGTAGCAGTGTTAGCTAAAAGCAACGTCCACAAAGACGTCCTTGAACAGTTGTACTAGAGCCTGGTTGCCACAGTAACACAAAACAAATCAGCCTGAATGAAGAATAAGAAAAATATATACCGGAGTTTTCATTTCAACGCATTAATTGTTTTCTCTGTCGTTTTTTTTTTTTTTGATCGGGTGGGTAAGAACAGGGGGTGCTGCCACGCCCCCGGCACCCCCACTTCCCACGGCTATGCCCGCGTAGTTTAAACGGAACAGTATCATCTGGACTGAATACACAGACATTTCCCTGAGTGATGGTGGTCGTCTGGGGGTGCACACATAGGGCACGTACACTTACCTGCTATAGAACTGGATCAAACAGAGTCACTTCCTGGTCACCTGTTAAATACCCATAATTCACGCGCCTCATACATAAGTCACCTGACCCTGGACTGAACCATTCATACACTAAACAGACATTCATACCTTGTTGTTTTTTTCTGTTTGTGTTATATGTGTGGAGTACAATTTGTGTCATTTTTAACATGACTTCATTTTGGTTGTGAAATACTGTAGATTGTGTGATATGTGAATATGATTGAATGTGTGTTAATTGAATCATATGTGGATTGGTATGTCTGGGGGTGGAGCTGAGGGGGTACATAAAGGGTGACAGTTTTCCAGTTAGGGTGGGTTGTAGAGTTGGTGATTGAGATAGTGTTGGAGTTAGTTGAGTTTGGAGAATTTGAATTTAAAGTGTATGGCTCAAATCTGTGTGCTGAATGGTGATTAAGATCAACAGATTTTTTTTTTTATTTGAGATGTCTTGTAAATAGGTTTTCTTTTTTCTTGGGTTATTGAGCACTCCTCATCACTGCTGGGTTTGGACTTGGTGAAAATAAACAAAAAAAAAAAACACTGAAGTCTCGTCGTCCGAGCCATCATTCCCATCATTGAAAACTAACCCTTGACAGAGAGCAATGTGGACAGGAATCAATAAACTAATGCCGGGCTGGCAGCGCAGAATACGTGCATCATCATATGTGCGGAGCATGTGCAGAATGACAGGAATGTGGAATTAACTGTTTACATGGCAACAGAATTATCAAATTCAGAATTAAAATCAGAATGTACTACTGATTTTATTCAGAATGATCATTTTCAACTGGAA
Organism: Siphamia tubifer; assembly: GCA_020466265.1. Lineage (NCBI taxonomy): Eukaryota > Metazoa > Chordata > Actinopteri > Kurtiformes > Apogonidae > Siphamia > Siphamia tubifer. Next base: position 71,600,412 of record CM035794.1, on the reverse strand, counting down.
TTAGGTGTTTACATGTTCAACATTAAAGCAGAATTAACCTTTATTTGGAATTAACCAGGAATTAAAAACTCCCATGTAAAGAAGAGTAAAAAAAAAAAAGGCTAACAGGATACACAATTGATGGTCATTTAATGCTAACACGACAGATATATATTTGCCAAAACATGTAGATTAAATTAGTTTTTAAACTGTGGGTTTAGTCTATGTGAAACCTGTTTAGCTCAGTTAACAGTGCTATGAAAATATTTTTCCTCCTCTTTGATTTGAATCTGTCGTATGAGGACCCAGATTACGATGGACAGTTGTGCTCTTTAGTAGATATAGAGGAACTTCCAAACAAAACTGTAGTCAAGATTTCGCAATCTGAAAGTGATACCAGTTCTAATAGTTCTATAGCATCAGATGATACTATCGTTTAATCTCATTACATGACTCCAGAAAGATCAGAGGGATGACCCCTAGAGTTTCTAGTGCCCATGTTTTACTACGAGGTAGAATTTACTCTTGTTCAAGCAAATGCTGGATTTGAAAAAATTAGAGAGTACTATAAAGTTAACTAGAGGATAAAATCATGACAGTCAAGAAACAATGACCAGGAAGATGCATAACTATAAGGTGAGGAGAAAGGAGAAAGGAGAAAGAGGTAGCAAAAATAACAGAAGCACTTGTCACTAAACATCCTTGTTTAAGAGGTAGATTCAAAGAAAGGGTGTTATGGTTGGCAAAACAGTCTCTCATAATAATAATAATAATAATAATAATAATAATAATAATAATAATAAATTTTATTTGCATAGCGCTTTGGGAAACTATTGAGATGGTGAGCAGAAGGTGAGCACGGATAAATGAGGTAGCTGTAAACTCAGGAAAGAGGAGCATAAATAACCCAAATATCAAGGAACCCCCTTACCCAAACATTGAAAAGCCTAAAAGGGCTGAGGTGAACTTGGTGCCAAATTACCCTCAGGGTGAAGATGCTGCTGCCATGGCTCTGGATGAATTGAGGCTCCAGATTGTAAAAAGAATGAGAGGAACCTTCTCCTCATCACCCAGTTAATGCAGACCACCTTTGTCCTGAGACGAAAAGAGGTGATCACCAATGACCTACCTATGATATAGATCAGGGGTCTCAAAGTGATTTTCTTCAGGGGTCACATTCAGCCTAATTTGATCTCCAAAGGGCCGGACCAGTAAAATGAAAACATAATAACCTATAAATAATGACAACTCCATATTTTAGTCATTGTTTTAGTGCAAAAAAAACCCATTAAATTATGAAAATACTATTATAAATTATCCAAATACAAAAAGGAATGCATAAAATAAGGACAATTTTAACAATATTCTGCCTCAGTTGATCATTTGTCCATGTGTTTTGTTATGGATCAGTTCTACAAAGACACTAAACTCTTAGTAACAGAAGCCAAAAAATGGTTCAAATTGTGTCTAATTTTCTTTAGACATTTCAGGTTTTTGTTTGTAAATGTAAAGATTTTCGGAATTTAATAAAAAAAAATAATAATTGCATTAAAACAATGGCAAAAATTTTAAGTTGTCATCATTTATAGAAAAAGAAAAAACTGAGAAGAAAATATGGAGTCATTTAATAGGATACTATGCTCTTCATCCCACAGGCTGCATTGGAACAATTGGGGGCCGCATTTGGCCCTTGGGCCATATGTTTGAGACCCCTGATCTAGATCATGGAACGCTGGTCTGTTCTCATGATTGAGTCACAGGTAATATGTAACAAAATTTGCATTTCATAAGTCAAATCTTGTGTTATTAATGTAGTCAATGTAACACCTTTTTGTTTTTGTTCAGTTCCACAGCATAACCAACATCAATCTGAAGAACTACTTCTATGCTGCATTTGACCTAACATGTCCCAGGTCTCCAGAGCTTACACTGAGAAAGAAGGCTGCTCATTCCGGTAATGTTTCTGATGTCAGAGGGGCCATTTACACAAGGACGTTTGCAGCTAAATACGACAGCATATTTTATCAGAAGTGCCTTTCATTTACACAAAGCCGACGCCATTAGGGTGTGAATACGCACAAATCTGAAAGACTCCTTCCAGAGTGGGACATATTGAAGATGCACTGGGTCACGTCTCCGTCTATATGACAAGAAACGCACATGTTGCCATTGCAGGCGTCTTTGCGTCACATACTTCCACGTTTCAGTCATACGGTAAAGCAACAAACATGTCGGACAACCCCGATCCCATAGATCTTCACTAGCATTAGCATTAGTATTCCCACTAGCAGCTCTAGTAAATGTACAGGAGTCAGACATTACATACATACCATAGCTGAACAGAGACGGGTGGACAATTATATACGTTAAAAACAGAAAAGGACATGTCTGCGGTCTGTCACTACCACATAGCCGGCCTGGCACGACTATCCAACCACTCCTGAATACACTTGTCTAAACACTGATGACAAACTGAAGACGAGGCGTCACTTTTACGTCCCCTGTTTTCATTGTCTCCGTATAAATGTAGCTGTTTAGCTTATTTGACCATCAGGCAAGTGTCTCTTCTGACCTTTGTCCTCTGTTGTGTCCTTCTCTACTGTCTGCTCCCAATCCCTCATTCCTCCTCTTTGCGTTCTCCTTTGCCCCCCTCTGTCTCTACTCTCCCCTCTGTCTGCTCTCTGTCTTCTTATCCTCCCTTGTCTTTGGTCTCTCCTCTTTCCAATCTCTCCGTCTCCACTTTGCTTTGTCCATTCCTTCTCTCCTCACTATCTTCTCACAGGCTCTCCTCAATCATTCTCGGTGCTTCCTTCTCTCTTCTGTGCTCTTCTTTTTGTTTACCCCCTTCTCTTTTGTCTTACTTTATTTATGTCTCACTAACAAACACATGACATTCTAGTTAACATTCTAGTTAGCACATTAGACTTCATCTGCTGTATCTTATATCCATGTGATGTCATTTTTAGGAACAACTGGATATCCACACAAACGTGCCTTTGTTCTCCGCATCCTACCAATTTATCTACATGAAGATGACTCCAGTTTTCTGAAGACATAAAATGTAAGTGTACATGTCAGGAACAATGAGCCTACTTAAATTTCAGATAAAACATTAGCGTAATACAATTGTGACCAATACTGTTCTGCTGTGTTTTTTCCGCTGATGTCTGAGCCAATTGAACCACAAATTGAAAGTCTACCAGTGGGTATCCACATAATCAACACCAATGCAACACACTCCTCAGTCCTCTGTCCAGAAAGAATTGTAGTGGTGCTTGAGGGTAGCATGATTATTAATGTATCTAGTATGTCATACTATTGCACTTTTGTATGCATTACATATAAAATCACATTTCCACTACATGCTATTAGCACTCCTCAACTCTAAAATCTTCTCAGATACCAGGAACTATTTCTCGAGAGTGTCAGCCACCAAAGAGAAATGTCTCAACCTCCACAGCTGTAGTTTTGTGGAATGCCATCATTGCGTTGTGGGCTGAATTTAACTTATCGCTGTTTACTGTAATTCCAAAAAAGTTTTTTTTTTTAAATGGCAGGTCACACGTTGATAACGCAATGATACAGAGATAATTCCATCAATTAGTGTCTACGCTGATGACACGTTGTGTTATACTATCGCTTTGAACCTCAACAAAGTACATACCAAAAATCTAGAACCGGATACCAGGGGATCAGGTACTTTTTTAAAGTGGAAATGCCCCAAAGCCAGTAGAAACCGGTAGAAGTGATACCAATGGAAACACAGCTTAAGGGGCTGTTTATACAATGACGATTGCAGCTAAAAACGACAAAATATTTTATGGAAAGCGCCTTTCATTTACATAAGGACTGAGTTTTTACAGGTTGAAAACACAAACATCTGAAGATGTATTCCAGAGTGGAAATCTTGAAAACTATCTGCTGTTGCATTCCAATCTCGCAAAAATATTGCTGTTATACATGCGTGCCAACAAGGAATGGAGATTTCTTAATAACAACACTTGTGTAAACGGAGATAAAAAGGTTAAGACGATACGCCAGTTTTGCATCTTCTCTTCCAATCATGTCCGTATAAACGTAGCCTTAGTTACACAAAGCAGTTGGCCAACACATGTGACTTCATTCAGAAAATGGTAATGGGTCTAGAGGATGGAAAGTTTAGACCCAGAGTGTTAAATGTTAAAATGACCTTTACCTTGAGTAGAGTGATTAACTCATTTAAGCATTTGTCAAGTGTTTTTTTGGTATTTCATAACAGCTACTGTAACTCAGCAGATGTTTCCAATCAATTTTGCTTAAAAACTGTATATTTAGAAAAAAAATTTAATTAAGATTTATTTACCCAGTTGGGCTATTTTTAGTTTTCCAAATGTTCTTGTTTATAAAGTGCATCCTGACTGCATTGTTCTCTGCAAATTCTTCCCAAATCATGGAGCACCTGACGCCTTCTTTGCTTCGTTATTGTCTGCACTGTTAGTTTTGCAGCAGGAAAATCTAGATAATGTACAAGTAATTCCAATAGGAAGGTGCTGACAATTTGGATTTAGTAATTCTGAATGTTATTTGCTCTGCAGGTAAACAATGTCCACAAGATTGCCATTTTTTTTTAAATGTGTTATTGTGAATGGACAATTTGTTTACCATCATTTGGAAAAAAATTTTTTAACTCTCCAGGTAAATGATGTTCACAATGCAGCTGCCATGTTGGAAAAAAAAATTAAAAGTATGTTATTGTGTAACTAATTTAATAAAAGTAGCAGACAGCAATTGTTTACTTAAATACTAAATATTTGTAGCTTATTATTTCCTGAACAATTAAGGTAAATTTAATCAAAAAAGAAAAGTTACAAGTATTTAAATTAGCAATTAGTAAAGGGTTGAATGTTTTGGTTTGAAAGCAAAACATTTTGGTCAGAGTTAAACATTTGAGTTTGTTTAAGCCCTATGCTTTAAGTTTAAATAACTTAAAATACTTATATAACACCATAATATTTGTTTTGTTTAGAGTTCCACAGCTCGTTAACTTAAAACAAGTTTTTCAATGACCTATTTTCTCTATGTAATAATTTTCATAAAGGTTTTTTAGTTGTATTAACTGGTCAGGGTTTACGGAATGGTTTAAAATTAGCCAAAACTATACATCTGAGGATGTCACTATAAAATAATAATAATTTAAAAAAAAATTGAATCAAAATATACAAATGACTATTTTACACCTGCATTTTCATATAAATGAGGGAACAACAAGGTATACACATGATCTTAGGAACATCCTTAGTGCAGAATCCACCCATAATTACCAGTATGTCCCTCCGTTAATGACAGTGTGTGTAATGAGAGATATAAACATTGGCTCTGTGATAAGCCCAGCCCTAAAATTAGCCATGACAAGGTCAACGATGCTGTTTCTCCCAAAGCAAAAAGGAAGACATCTGCTTGTGCTGCCTCGTCACTCTCAGTCAATGTCAAAAGTTCCTCCACTGTTTGACACAGCTGTCTGCAGCTACTGAACCAGGAGCAACGATCAGGAGTGTGAAGAAGTAAAATGTCATAGAACAGATTCACAATGATGGTGTACGACTAGTATCTTTGTCAGAGGCAATGTCATAACACCTTATGTCAAGGTACATTCATTTTTAAATAGTCACTCAGTAGACATCATTTTAGTCGGGCTAATTAAAGAGGGGGTATAAGCAGGGGCGTCACTAGAGCAAATACTGTACAGGGGCACAGCTGGGGCACAGATAATTAAACCTTCTAAGGTCTGCGCAAAGAAAAAAGCAATTTTTTACTTACTTCGGATAGCAATAACATCAACTGTTTTTTCAAACTGAGACCCCCTAGTTTTTGAGATATAGGCCTCTACCAAACGGTTGAGATGTTCATTCATAGTAAAAGTATCATAAACCTTTAAAGGGATTATCCAGAGTATAATTCATTTTAGCTACATTTTTAGATGATTGGGAATACATTCAGTTGACACCAGAATCACACCATTTAGATGTACATTGAAATGTCTCAAACTGCATGGAAGTGATTAGGCCTTGTCTTTTTGCGAACATGAAACGCTATTTTTAGACCCCTTCTAAAGTTCTAAACAATGTCACACTTACGTGGTAGGAAATAGTGGGTCCCTAAAGACAAACCCAAGTATCCTGAGGTCTTTATGGTGTCGTATACAGTAGTGTGTTCAGAGTTACTGATCACAAGCCAGTACCTTTCCAAATGCAGGAGCTGTCTTTAGGAGGAAGATCGAAATAGTCGATTGCCGAGTGCAGAGTTATACAGTCTGGAAATTCATGATTTAATTCTATTCTTTTTTAAAAACAACAACCTGTAAGATATAGACTGTGAGACTTTTCCCCTTTTTTCCTTTGAATAACATTCATTGTCTGACTATTTTGATACAGATTCATTTCAGATACCTTATTGAAAGGAAAAAATCAAGATACAAGTATTGCCTCATATATGCTTTAATTCTATTTACTGCAGTACAGTGAGGACAGACATGCTCAGTAGAGGACCATATCAGGTGCATGTTGAGTTTTCATTTCCAAAGAAACAGGATGGGAGAAGTTGCCATCATCAGTTTTTCTTCAGAAAATTAGTGAATGGGGAAAAAAAAAAAATCAAGAGGAACTTGTTTGTTCAAAGAAAAAAATACAAGATACAAGTATTGCCTCATATATGCTTTAAATCTATTTACTGCTTGTTGGATTTTGGTTTATCATTAAGATAATTGATAAATCCCAGAAAGTGGTAGCCAACTAACAATATAGATTTGACCAAATGAAGATATGTGTACTAAATATATTACCTCGTTATTGCATAACCCAATGAAAGTAGAACATTGACTTTTATATATTTGCCTTTTAGGAACAGCAACAACTGCATGTTCTGCTTCACTACAGCCTGCAGACATCCCATCATCTCCCACAGAACAGAGCACCCATAGACCCCACAGACCGGAGCACCCATAGACCCCACAGACCGTAGCACCCATAGAGCCTACAGACCGTAGCACCCATAGACCCCACAGACCGGAGCACCCATAGGTCCCACAGACCATAGCACCCATAGACCCCACAGACCGGACCACCCATAGACCCCACAGACCGGAGCACCCATAGGTCCCACAGACCATAGCACCCATAGACCCCACAGACCGGACCACCCATAGACCCCACAGACCGTAGCACCCATAGACCCCACAGACCGTAGCACCCATAGACCCCACAGACCGTAGCACCCATAGACCCCACAGACCGGAGCACCCATAGACCCCACAGACCGGAGCACCCATAGACCCCACAGACCGTAGCACCCATAGTTCCCACAGACCGTAGCACCCATAGGTCCCACAGACTGGACACAACCTTCAGATGCAGTGAGGACAGACATGCTCAGTAGAGGACCATATCAGGTACATGTTGAGTTTTCATGTCCAAAAAGACAGGATGGGAGAAGTTGCCATCACCAGTTTTTCTTCAGAAAATTGGTGAATGGAAAAAAAAAAAAATTAAGAGGAACTTGTTTGTTCAAAGAAAAAAACACTGCCTCTACTGCAAACACTTTTCTATGGTGTGCGCCTGGTGACGTACAAAAAACCCCAGAAAAAAACAGGTCCATTCCATCCTTTGGTAACTCGTGAGCATGACATAATAACTCATGAACAAGACGTATTAACTCGTGAGCATGAGATAATAAAGTTTGCACACAAATTGGTTAGAATGAGCTCTCATTTTCCTTAATTGGGTGCTGGCTTTGTTTAATGGTAAACAAATCCTGCTCCATTCCACCCAGAAATTATCCAGAAAAAGACCCAAAAAACAGAAGTTTCCTTCCAGTCAGTTGATGCTCTGCTTGTAGCAAACACAAAAGTTTATCTAGTCTGTGCTTAAAGGATTTGATTAGACAGTGACAGCAGAGCGTTTCTAAAGCCCCCTAATGCAGGACCTGAAGCACCTGCCGTTGAGTACAGGGGGCTGTGGGACGAAGGGCTGCACTCTTCTGGATCACAGGACAAACATTCCAAATGTATTAATTAAATAATTACATCAAGACATTGAGTTACTGACCAACACACCCCACATGTGCACATCACTCAATTAAGGAAAATGAAATATACTAGCAAACTTTATTATCTTGTGCTCTCAAGTTAATATGTCATGTTAATGAGATATTATCTCATGATTAAATTAATAATGTACTATATACTACTGCTAGATACTGCATATGTATTAGTATTTCCCTGAGGCCCTGAAGTGAGTTCAGTTTTCTACCTTTCTACTTTCTAATCAGACACATTTCCAGAAGCTTTAATTGCTGGCCTATAGTCTTGTGATAATACAACCTTAAAAAGACCCCTCAGCATCGTAGTATTTTATGTGAATATTTAACATACAACTTCCTTGTTAATACATTTTGGCAGTGCGACATTAGCGTGCCATCATCTCCTGCCCTGTGTGTGCGTGTGTTATAATCTGGCTGTCTCTACATATACACACATACATATATATAGACACACATACATATACACATACATACATACAGAGAGAGACAGAGAGACAGAGAGAGAGAGACAAAGGCAGAGAGACAGAGAGAGAGAGACAGAGACAGAGACAGAGACAGAGAGACAGAGACAGAGAGAGACAGAGACAGAGACAGAGACAGAGAGACAGAGACAGAGAGAGGGGGAAAAAAACGGTTTAAACTCCGCAGTATCTGGACTTCATACTCGGTCATTTCCCCATATGATGGGTGTCTGGGGGTGGGGGTGGGCGCACACACACACACACACACACACACACACACCGGCTACTTAACTGGACCAAACACATTCACTTCATTATCACCTGTTAAATAACCCTACTTAGTGCACTTCAATCACCTGACCCCAGACTGAACCATTCATAAACTAAACAGACATTCATACATTTTGTTGTTATTTTCTGTTTGTGTTAAATGTATGAAGTGTAATTTGCCACCGTTTTATAGGATTTAATAGGATTTAATTTTGGGTTATGTGTTATATAAATACTGTAATTGAATAATGTTGTAAATGGTATGTTTGTGGGTGGAGCTTAGGGATATAAAAAAGGGTGAGAGTTTTCCAGTTAGTGTGGGTTGTAGTTGTTGTAGTTGTTGTATTTGTAGTTGGAGCTAAATTTTGGAGAGTTGGAGTGTGTGAATTTGAAACAAGTGTGTGACTGAAATCTGTGTGCTGAATGGTGATTAAGATCAATTTTATTTGTATTTGAGATCTCTTGTAAACTGTTTTATTTATTTTTATTTTTTCCCCCACTGTAAATATTGAGCACTCCTAATCACTGCTGATTGGACTTGGTGTAAATAAACAAAAAAAACACTGAAGGTCTCATCGTCCGAGCCATCTATTCTACCATGAAAAAACAAACCCTTGACATAAGTGCCTTATAATCTCTAATAAACGGTCAATAATTGTGTTAATTTTCAAAATACTTCATATTGAACAAGATTTCCTTATTATTAAAAGTTAAAGAAAACATACATTTTCAGTTGATTCTAACACTAAAGGGAAAACATGTATTTGTTACAGTGTAGACGACAACAGTGGTCTGATAACAAGTTGTATTTTCTGGGGATATAAATGACTCTATGTAGTCAAAGACAAACACACATGCATTGTTTGTTTGTTCTTGACTATGTGTGTAGCACTAACCCAACACCCTGCTGAACTCCTGTCAAAGATTAGCTCTGGCACAGTTACAGGAAAAGAGAAACAGCACAACAGTCACATGCTTTCAGGCAGATCCCAACACATGCCTCCACACAAACATTTAGACACACACGTCACATGTATAGTAGCAGCTGTGACAGTGCACAAACCAGAAGTGCTCAACAGCACTGACATGCATCAGGAGGTAGACACATTTTCTGGACAGTTATTTTTCTGCAATGACAGCAAAGATTTATCCATCAAGGGTCTAATAGTGAATGTTCCATGGTGCATATGTACAAGCATCCACAATGAATGTCTGAATGTTATATGGAGGACGAGGGATACTGATGTGCTCTAGATCAGTGGTCCCCAAACTTTTTATTACCGTGGGCCGGTCAAACGTTTCACAATTTTACCACGGACCGGGGGGGGGTCTGTGGGAATCACCTGTCACAATAACTCTATTGTTCAAGTACTACTCCTGGTATTGTCTGTTAAAATCTTTCCTTTTCTTAGAAGTTGGAGGCTCTTCTTCTGTCTCTTCAGTGGACTTTTCCTCTTCGAAAATAAACTTTCCAAAGACATCTGGTTTTTTTTACTTATTTTGCTACCATGTGGGTTATATTTTTGGCATTCAAGTGACAAAAGCTGTGTTTCCATTACAGTTTTTCGCAAAACAATATCGATATTAAGATATTTGCGCTTTGAACGCGTTTCCATTGACGGTTGTTCAAGGCAACGGTGTCGTAACTCTCGTGAAATATCATCCCACGACATTTCACTGCTGTCACCTTCGAAGCTTCAAATCACTTGACTGCAATATCACCCTGATATTAGAATGAACGAATCGGCTAATTCTCTCGTCAGTAAAAGTCCCAGGCGAACTCTTTAAAGACCCTAACATGTAAAACAAACCACTTGTCTCACATTATAAGGGTCTGTACATGTGGTCCCAACATTGTCAGACCAAAATATTAAGTGTAAATATGCTTTTAGATGCGTTTAAATGAAAACCGCAAATTAGCATGTAATAGCATTAGCATGAACGAATCGGCTAATTATCTCATTAGTGAACTATTTAAAGGCACTAACATGTAAAACAAACCACTTGTCTCACATGATAAGCGTCTGTACATGTGGTCCCTACATTGTCAGGTCGAAATATTAAGTGTAAATATACTCATCACTTAACAACAAATTATAAGCAGCCAATGGTTGTTATGGTGACAGGCTTTAATTTTCACTCCGAGAGAAGTGGTCATGTGACTATGTAGTCACATCCTGTGACATATATTGCAGAAAAAGTGTTTTCATTACGTTTTTGCGATATATTACAATATCGAAACGTCTGAAAAACCACCTCATGAAAGCGTGAAAACTTTTTTTCGATACTTGAGTGTTTTTTCAAAATTAAGGTGTTTCCATTAACAATTTTTTATAGTGATATTTACATTTTACGAATAATTTCCAAGGGTAATGGAAACACAGCTATTGATGTAACCGACAGAATCCAGTCATTTTTCAAAATAAAAGATTGTTCAGACTCGGGAAATAATTAATTAATTATTATTATTATATTATATATATTATTATTATTAATTAATAATTAATTACGTAATTAATTAATTATTTCTCTTGTATTTATTATCTGAGACTGAACAATCTTTTATTTTGAAAAATTACCGGATTCTCTCAGTTACATCTCTGTCACCTCAATGCCAAAACCCACACATTATCAGAATAATACCAGGAGTTGTGTGTGAAATATGTATTTATCATGACAGGTAAGTCCCACAGACCAAGCCCGCTCTGTATAATTTATAATGTATTTGTGGCGACCAATATAAACCATCTACGTAAACCCACCACGTTAACCAGTCCGCGGTAATAAAAAGGTTGGGGACCACTGCTCTAGATAGTTTCTGTTTGTCAGCACTGTCAACCCTCTGACACCACAGTGCCGACAAACAGTCAATTCTTATATCTGTATGAATAAATTATCACTTTTAATGTTTAATAGAAAGCAGAGATAATCTGTCAAGTGTGTGAAATCAGCCGATACCACAAATTAGTCTGCAGATAAATTGGTAGCAGAGCCATTATCTCTGCAACTTTAGTAGCAAACCAATGGGATAAATAAAACCTTGTCAAGCAAATAAAACAAACTTTTATCATTTTAATCAGGAACCTATTACTGTTAGCTGTGAAAGAATTAAATACACGGTTGCTCAAGTGAAGAAAACAAACTTAGATGAGATAGTGTGAAGGGATGGGAGGGGATTTTTACAGACTCAGAGGTGGCACATCATCACACCTTGAACATCAGGGGGGTTTTTTTATGTATTTTAGGAGTTCCAAACATTATATGCCTGAAGAAAATAGACTAAATGTAACTTTAAAAGTATGGTAACCAGTGTTAATTTTACTATTGTTTTGCTCATTTGAAGTTTGATAAAATTACTATGAACACAGGTTTTTACTGATTTTCTCTTCTCTTCAAAACAGCTCAGACAGCAACATTTGTTCCAGGTCCTGAAGAAATCCATGTTGTTGAGAAGCCTAAAAGTCAGTGATCTTTTGAACCTACTATGGGTGAAGGTGGGGTACACTCTGGACAAGTGGCCAGTTCATTTCAGTTCCGTGCTGACATAGAGATGAACATTCCTTTCCTTTCCTTGTGTGTTTGCATTTCTTTTTCTACAAATACATTATTATTATTATTGTCATCATTATTATTATTATTATTATTATTATTATTATTAAGTGTTGTTTCTGTATTTATTCTTGTGTATGGTTTTCATTTTATATGTATAAAATCATATGTATGTCTGTAAATTTACTTCTGCATAAATATGCAGAGGATAAATAAACTTTAACTTTAGAAAACCATAAAATTTCCCTTACTGACAAAATACATAATAAATAAAAATACATAAAATGTGGTAGGAAGCTCTTCATTTGTTTTTAATTTTGTATGTATGTATGTACAGTATGTATGTATGTATGTATGTATGTATGTATGTACAGTATGTATGCATGTATGTATGTACAGTATGTATGTATGTATGTATGTATGTATGTATGTATGTATGTATGTATGTATGTACAGTATGTATGTACAGTATGTATGTATGTATGTATCAGAAATAGTTAACAAATGTAGTGTTTTTCTTTTCCTTTGGAGGAAGGGGATTTTTTGTGAGAAAAGTTGATATATGAGAACTTCCACCCACTCCTTTTGAACATGCTTGTGTTGTTTTTTACTGTATGTTTTCTTTTCTTTTTTTTTTTTTAAATGAATCAACATTCTCAATCACACCTATGGACAATTTTAGGTTTTAATTAAACAATTAACCTATTAGTGTGTGTCTTTGGACAGAGGGAGGAGAGATAAAAAAAACTCTACGTACAAAGGTCCCTGATTGGAATCAAAATAAGCACCTTCTTGCTGTAAGCCAACAGTGCTCTCCACTGCTCCTCTGTGTCGCCCCAAGCCTAAAAATAATATTTCTATTCAAAGAAAAGTACTGTTCCACCACATTACGACGCTGCTCCTTCAGTTACAAATCCACTTAGTGAACTGCTACAAAGTCTAGTATTCCATGAAGACCCTCATGGACTTGTTGAGAGCTGGAGGAGGTTATGTTGTAATTCTCTAGGTAGAGAAATTCAGGATCAATACCGACCTTTTTATTAACCATTTGACACTTACTGGTCATGACAGTGGACAGTTATTCTACAGCTGTTCTGTTGTATATTCATGGGTTTTGTTGTTTTAGTTCCATATCAGGTCATATCATTACTGTAACTGGTCTGTTCTTAACCCACTAAATGTTGTCTACATTTGGACTACATTTGGACTACATTTGGACCACATTTGGACTACATTTGGACTACATTTGGATTAAATTTGGACTACATCTGGACCACATTTGGACCACATTTGGATTAAATTTGGACTACATTTGGACCACATTTGGATTACATTTAGACCACATTTGGATTACCTTTGGACCACATTTGGATTACCTTTGGACCACATTTGGATTACCTTTGGACCACATTTGGATTACCTTTGGACCACATTTTGACTCCTACATTAAGTCATGTGACATTTGGGATAGGTTTAGGTAGTTTGCTTAACATTTTTGAGCGACTACTTCCAGGCTACATGTCGACCCTTGGAAGTTTAAAGGGTTAAAACCTGACCTGCACCAACATATTTGAATGTAATTAACTGTAAACTGTACAGTTAACTGTACAGTTTAATTACAGTTTAAACTGTAATTAAACTGTAATTAACAGTTTCATTAAACAAAAACTGCATTAAAAATATATTCTTTCATAGTGTTCTGCTATTGCGTTTTAAATTAATTTTTCTTTCCTTCAAAGCTTAAACACATCTCATCCATTTTTGTAACTCCATAATAAATAGGTTCATTAAAAAGATTTCAATGTCATTGGTTTTTTCATGCCTGAGGAATAAAAAATCGTGACTAATATGCTCATAATTCAAAGGGTTAAAAATAAGTTAACCATTGGCCAAAAGTGTCAGAGCGCAGAAGTGGGAACAACAGAAATTTCAGAAACACTTTCTGAAGTCTCCAGTTCAGCAAGATAAGAAGTTACACTGACACTAAAAACAAAATATAAACAGTGTTAACAGTGTAGTCTCCATGTCTATCAACATTAGTCCTACAAACCCTTATACTAGGCTTTGTTCAAAACATAGTATTTATAATGGTAATGTAGCCACTAAAGGGAACACAGGGTTTCCCTCAGAAATCTTGTTAAGCCTGGGGGTAGAGCCGCTAGGGAGGCCCCTGTGTTTTCGTAAAAAAAAATTAAAAATAATAAAGGTGACAGGAAATATTAAAATATGACTATTGTGTGTTATTGTAAGAAATTTATTAGCAATACTTACACCAGTGTTGTACCTGAACGAGTTCATTGAACGATCGTTTATGAGCGATATCATATTTTTGACGTGAACGACTCGTTCACTTTTGCCAAATGAACGGGAAGTTGTGAACACGGTTATTCTGGCATTTATTGAACTGCGCTCTTATGTAGTTCACATTTTGTTCTTATCACGTTGTAATTATTGCGAGAGCGAGTGCGAGAGCGAGAGAGAGAGAGAGGGGTGTAGAGAGTTTTTGGGAGCGGAGAAAAAGAGTTAAATGTACAGAGTGTGACCGGCGACCAGAGCAGGTGTTGTCCTGTCCGAGACGAGCACCGCATTTTCCCCTGATTTCCTGACTACGGTCAGGATAACGTCAGAAACGGTAAATAATAAGTTTACAATAATAACACAAAAAAAACGAAAAAGTTCATTTTGGGATCCATTAACTTCTAGTTAATAATTTGGAAGAATGAACGATGAACTGAACTAATTCATATTGAGTAACTTGAAATGAACTTTGAACTAGTTCCTAATCAAGGTGAACTTTCCCAACACTGACGTACACCAACTATAGAGTCGAACAAAAAGACACACTCTGGAATACGGCTCCAACAAACAAATAAATACAATTAAAACTAGAAAAGCACTCAGAGCGCAAACCTCCACCAAGGCAGACCCTCCCCCTTTCCGAATGAGAGGGGTACGCCAAGGAGGTTATGTTTTTGACTGAGTTTGTCTGCATCTGTCTGTTATTTAGCAAGATAACTCAAAAAGTTATGGGCAGATCTAGATGATATTTACAGGGTAGGTTGGTAATGGGGAGATCTGGAAATGATTACATTTTGGTGGTGATCCAAAAGAGATCCTGGATTCTAGATCACTTTGAAACGTATTCTCTTTTTACCACAATGTAAAATTTCAAAGTGATCCAGAATCTATTAGGATTTATTCTGGATCACCACCAAAATGTTATCATTTGTTCTTTGTGACACCCTCAACACATCCTGAAAATTTCATCAAAATCCGTGCATAAGTTCTTGAGTTATCTTGACCCCCCCATCACCAGATCACCACCAAAATCTAATCAATTCCAGATCTCTCCATTACCAACTTACCCTGTAAATGTCATCAAGATCTGTCCATAACTTTTTCAGTTATTTTGCTAACTAACAGACAGACGAACAAACTCTGGCAAAAACATAACCTTGGTGGAAGTAATCAATCATAGTGTTTGAAAGAAAATAATTTAATTAAAGAAAAAGAAACAGTAATATGAAAGATCATCCATCTATAAATACACTGAGACACATTAGTTTAAATCAGCATTTAAAATTCAAAACACAAGACTTAAATACCACCCCAACATAATCTGAAAAGGAGCTGAAATGGAACTGGAAGGGACTGGAAAAGGCCAAAAAAAAATAAAAAATAATTAAAAAGGAGCTGAAATGGAACCAAAAAGGACTGGAAAGGGGCAAAAAAAAACCTGAAAAGGAACTGAAATAGAACCGGAAGGGACTGGAAAAGGCCAAAAAATTTTGATAAAATAAAACTGAAAAGGAGCTGAAATAGTAGTGGAAAGAACCAGGCCATTTCAGCTCTTTTTTTGTTTTTGTTTTTTTTGTTTGTTTTTTTGGGGGGGGGTTCAGCTCCTCTCCAGCCCTTTCTAGTGATTAGTAGTACCACTTCTGGGTTAACAGTGAATCACCAAAGAAAGGTTAAATAGAGAGACAAAGTTATTTAAGAACTGTCTCAAAAGTACCCCTGGGTATTTACAGTATAGGTTCAAAGGTCATGTTACTATTGACTTCAACTGATATAAGGAGTATTTTCATTTTGTGGTGACAGGGTGCATGCTGGTCAAGTCAACAGTCACAAGTTCAGAGAACAAAAGCGCAAAAAAAAACCCCAACAATTACAGCAGTGTTGTTTAACACCACCATGAGGTGAAGATGTTAACAGGTCACAAAAAAGAAAAAAAACAACAACAACAGCTGATTCTTTTTTAGCCCATTGTCAATAAAGGCAGCGCTCCTCTGTAGGTCGACTGGTTCACTTTCAGATTGAGTTCAGGACTAAAAAGAAAACAAGAGCTTTTCCTTCCACTGCTGAGTCGACCTTACCCTCACCTCTATTATCTTTGTGTTTCTGCTCCTCCTGTCATAGATGCCTGTTGAATACACCCCCCCCACACACACACCCACCCTTGTCTATTGCTCTCCTGCTCCTATGTTTTTATTCAGCTCTTTATACAGTCAGAATAAAAGAACAGATGATTGACTTCTAGTTGTAATAAGCTTTTTTTTTCTCTTTTTTTTTTCTCATATCATGATGGGACACCCATCAGCATGGCACCAGTGGGGTATGGGGGTGTTGCGACACACCCACTTCTCCACCCAGATGATTTCATAACCCCCACTTTTTCCAGAGTTTATATATTGTATCGTTACTTTTTATTTCAGGATGGTGCTCAGTTTTTTTGGGTATGGACAGGATATTTTGGAAAAATTCAAAAGTTATAAATAGGAGATTAAAAAAGAAGGGAAATTATGAAATTCCCCAAAAAAATCTAAATCATGAGATAAAAAGTCACAATCATGAGATAAAAAGTAAGTCAAAAATAGTAAGTCATAATTTCTGATTTCTGATTTATTTTTCATACTGTCACATTTGTTTAGTCTGAAAAAGTAATGAGTCAATGCTAAGAGTATAAAGTACAAATACTTATATAAAAATGTAGGAAGAAAAGTAAAAAATTGCCGGAAAAATAAATACTTAAGTAAAGTACACATACCAAAAAAAAGTACAATAAAGTTACTTTCCACCTCTGGTAACCAAACACATAAACAGTCGTCAGAACTTTAACCTTTAGTGAAGTTTGTTGAAATCAGAAATACTAAATCATGTGCCATGTAGAGATCACCTTTCCATTTCAGGAGCTTCATTTCACTGGTTGAACTTTGAATAACAGCTGAATGTGTTGACAGTGTGGCAGCGATTGTTCTAGGTCAGACAGACAGACAGACAGACAGACAGACAGACAGACGTACAGAACACATTGTTTAAGCCCAGGAGTTTCACAATACAGAGGAAACCTACATTAGCTCGATAGCAGAGCTGAAAGGAAAACACACTTGACATGCACTTTGCCAGAACGCTGATAGAAAACACTCTGCCTCTTCTCTTTTTTACTCAATCACTTGAAGGACCTTTTAAAGACAAGTCTTGAATGTTCCGGCATAATGTACGTTTGTGTTGATACTGACTACTGTAGGTCCACATACTGGATTTAAGAAGTTTGTACTCTGAAGAACTTCCATTTACTACCATAATAAATAATAAGCCAATTAATAATTCACCTATAAAACCTATGGATGGAGTCAATGACAGTGGATGGAAGTGGTTGTTTTTACATTTAGTTATTGATATCAAGCTGAAAAAGTCAAGTTTTTCTCCAGTTTTCTCTGTTTCTGATTTAATAACTTTCAAATTTAACCCTTTGATGCATGAATTATGAGAACCTCGGTCAAGATGTGCAGTGTTTTTATTCCTCTTTAGCAAGGGTGTCACAGCTATTTAAAATGTGGGGGTGTTCTAGGTTATGGCACATGAGTCTATGATTGGAAAATTAACGAACAATTATCCATTAATGATTACATTTTTTATATTTAAAAAGTAATATATGGCCAAAAATATATTAACAAAAATGTGTTTTTTGTCAATTAAACATTTATTCAATTCACAAGTCAAAATTATGACTTAAAAAGTCAAAATTATGAGATAAAAAGTCAAAATTATGAGATAAAAAGGATTTTTTAAAATCAGACACTGATTTTACAGACACTGTTCCTCTTGTTTCTTACAAAAATGTTTTGTCCATGTAAGGGACGACAACAAAAAATATGTTCCTCAGGGGGAACATCAGTGAAAAAAGTTCTAGAACCACTGTCATAGGGTAAATGTCACAGAACAAGACATAGTTTAGTTAACTTAGTTTAACAACAGTAACATTTCTCATTACTTACTGGTTAATAACTGTTTGTTAACACCACTAAGAAGAGCTGTTTACATTAACGCTGAACTGAGGTGCACTTCATTTACATATGCTGTTGTGCCGCCCAGGCGGGTAAACAGTTTAAACCATAGATATTGTAACAGTCCCGAAATGTTATTGATGTTTGTTTGGTGTGATTGTGACGACAGTAACTGTTTATCCTGAAATAAAAAGTAGATGAGACCAACTCTGTCCGTTTACTGGATCCAGTAACGATACAATATATAAACTCAGGAAAAAGTGGAGGCTATGAAATCATCTGGTTGGAGAAGTGGGGGTGTCGCAACACCCCCATCCCCCACTGGTGAGACGCCCATAGTCTTTAGACATGAACAAGAAATGGGATTGAAATCTTTTTAAAAAAAAACAGTTTTTTTTATAGAGTTACAAAAATATCCACTCAGCTGGAAATGTTTAAACCACAGGTGGAAAGTAACGCAGTAAAAGTACTTCATTACTGTACTTAAGTAGATTTATTAGGTATCTGTATTTTACTTGAGTATTTATTTTTCTGGAAGCTTTTTTTTTTTATCAAGTCACAGTTACTCAGTTGTGTGGATATGGACAGAAAATATAGGAAAAATGGGGGAAGAAAAGCCACAATTGAGATAAAAAGTTATGAGATTAGCAAAAAAGGAAGTTAGAAATATGAGATAAAAATGCATAATTTTAAGATAAAAAGTTCAAATTATGAAATAAAACGTTAAAATTACAACACAAAAAGTCCAAATTATGATATAATAGTCATATAACTATAATATATAAAGTATATTATACTGATTTTCTTTCTGAAGCGACTGATTTTTCATACTGTAAAAGTAATGAGTCTATTATGAGAATGTAAAAAGTATAAAGTACAGATATTTATACTAAAATATAGGGAGTAAAAGTAAAAAATAAATACTCAAGTAAAGTACAGACATGTAAAAGATCTACTTAAGTACAGTAATTGTTGGAATAATAAAAGCATTAGACATTGGGTGCAGAAACATTCTCTAAATCTCTAAGTAGTACTTTTACAGACTATGTAAATCATGCCATGCATGATGACAAAGTGACGAAATAATGATAAGAAAGGGCATTAGAACAGGAGATAATATACATATGGAGACAGAGGGAGAGAAAGAGGAAGAAAGAAGAAAGATTATAGATGTAGATACATACAACAAGAAGGGCTTTTTATCATATTTTAATGATCTACATAAGACTTTAACAACAACAACAAAAAATGTGTAGAGATTTTAAGGTAAAATAATTAAATATATAAATATATAATCTGATAAAAGTAGAAGTACTGATTCAACTTCTCTACCTTAGTTCAGTAATGAAGTTTTTTTTTTTTATTTTGTTTTTGTTTGTTGTTTTTTTTAGAAAAGAGTGTTTAAATGTTTTGCTTTGAGCTATTCATTGACCAATTTGAATTCTAAATTCAAGAATATACATGGACATTGATAGAAATTTAGATTGCATGTTGTTTAAGGGATAATGCATTTAAAGGAAGTGAATAATTGTTAGGAAGGTTTTGTAAAAGATAAAAGAAGCTAATAGAAAAAACAGAATTGACCAAAAGAAAATGAACAAAACTCAGAAACTGAGGTACTAAATTTACAAGAAATACTGACAGTAGAAGTCACTAAACCAGTAACCAAAAAACTAATGATGTAATTTCTAGGATTAATAAATTACTGTAGAAATTGGGAATGAGGGTAAGCTAAGAAAGTGACCCTCTGAATAAATTAATGTATGAAGAAAACATTGCCATGACAGCAAAAATAAATTGGACCCTAGAAGCTGAAATATCAAACGAGTACTTGTGTCTAGCACCGTGTTAGCACTACCAGACTACAGCAAACCATTTGTTCAAATGGTAGATTGTAAAGGACATTTTATGACATATGTCCTGATGCAACAACATGGAGCAAAAATGAAGCCAATAGTTTACTTCTCAGTAGCATTACCACATTGCGTACAGGCAGTAATAGCGGCTGTAGAAGTAAGCGCCCCTATAGTGTTGTTTCATCCATTAACATTGAAAGTACCACATGCAGTAGCTGCACTATTGTTACAGACAAATATGACGTTCTTGTCACCTGCTAGACACCTAGCATGCATGTCCATACTGCTGTCTCTACCTCATGTTACATTACAGAGATGTACGACATTGAATCCAGCAACATTGTTACCAGTACCAGAAGATGGTGAACGACATGACTGCCAGGAATTAGCAGAACAAAATACTAAAAGCAGAAAAGATTTATTTGACAAACCACTGCAAGATGGAGAAACACTGTTTGTAGATGGATCATCTAAAAAAGATGAATTTGGAAAAACACAAACAGGATTTTGCAGTAGTGACAAATGACAAAGTCCTGAAAGCAGGAAAACTGCCTCCAATATATTCAGCCCAAGCAGCTGAGTTAGTAGCACTAACCCAAGCATGCAAGCTTATGAAAGGGGAAAAGGTCACCAGTCATAGTGACAGTCAATACACCTATGTAACTGTACACACATTTGCACAATATTGGCAAAATAGAGAGGTAAACCAGTGACACATGTACAGTTACTAACAGACTTACTTCAAGTTGTAAAGCTGCTGGTTGCAATTGCTGAATGCAAATGCACAGTGCACACATTGTATCACTAGGAAATGATTTTGCAGACAAAACAGCAAAAAAGCACTGCTAGCAGTTGAGTTAGACAAACAGGAAAAGTTAACTCAAGAAACACTCAAAGAAATGCAACAAAGCCCAAAGTCAGAAAAAGAATTATGGATAAAAAAAAAAAAGGGAGCAAAAGACAAAGATGGAATCTATGTATGTCCAGAAGAGAAACATATACTACCAAAAAAAATGTATACAAATGAGCAGCGATATTGAGCCATGGTTAAACACATGTCTCAACAGGAGGGATGATTGGACAGATCCTGGACGGCTGTGGCTCAGTTGGTAGAGTGGGTCGCCCAATGACCAAAAGTTTGGCGGTTCGTGTCCCAACTCTGGCTATCCACATGTCGAAGTGACCTTGGGCAAGACAATGAACCCTGACTTAGGCCCCCAGTAGGACTGACCTTAGACCTTAGAAACCTACTGGTGTATGAGTGTGTGTGTGTGTGTGTGTGTGTGAATGGGTAAATGTGAGGCTAATGTAAAGTGCTTTGAGCACCATGAAGGTGGAAAAGAACTATACAAGTGCAGTCCATTTACCATATACCAACAATATATAACATATGGTTTTAATCTATATTTAAAAAGAATTTTGTAGAGCATGCCTGACATGTGCAAAACATAATCCACAAGACAATCTGAGACCAAAAAGAGGACAATTTCCTCAAGCACAATATTTTATTGAACTAAATCAGAGTGAAGGAGAAAGAGTACTATATGAGAAAAATGTTAGAAAAACAGAAACAAAGAGACAAAACAACTGAAGATACACCTTTTGTCTCTCCACAGGAAAAATCCATTGGTGGAACCAGGAGATTACGTATTAATTAAAAGTATCAAAAGGAAACATTAGCATTCCCCCAAATGGGAAGGGGTCATACCAAGTTTTATTGACCACACCAACAATAGCAGAAAGAGCCACATGAATACATTTATCACACTGTAAAAAAGTCATTTCTGCTGAAATACTTCCAACCGATAAAATGAGCAAGTCTGATAATAAGGTGGTGCCACATGAGTAGAGTCTGGTAAGACCCGAAAGTCAGTGACGTTTTAAAAGACACCTTTTTGGACTTAAGGAAAAGACTCAATGACTCAAAGGTGGCTTAAACAGGCCATAGTCTGTTGGATGCTGGTTTTTATAGTAATGCTAATGACCTTATTCATATGGTACTTATGGGAACCGCCAAAATATATCAAAATCAAACAAAAAATAATACGTATACACCAAGGTAATTGGGACATAAAACATCAATTCCAAATAACTTTGTGGTATAAATATGTGGCCCTAACAGCAAAAAAACACACTGATGATAGCTGTTATGTTTGCGCATATATTCCTATATCCACCACGCATCCTAAAGTAGATGCTTTGATTTGATATGAATGTGCAACAATAATCAATACAACAATAATAAATACAACAATAATAATAATAACAATGACATGTCCGAAAAGGAGTAGGATGAAGCATTAGCAAATACTGATCGAACAGATTGCATAGTAGAACTAGCCGCCCAGGGCTACCCCGCCATGTATACTCAGACTGAAGTAAAGTTTCAAAGCTTGAGAAACGACATTTATGTTGCACGCACTATTCCGCCTTGTACAGAACAACTAACCACAAAAGTGTCAGATTAAACTGTCATAGTGACACCGTATGCCAAAATGACATCATTTTGTGTACATATGAACGGCACTGTTTCTGTGGGATCTTTAGAACCCACACAATGCAAAGTCTTGCTTATGCATACCTGGTACAATAGAAGTCAGTACCTCTATAATTTTACCAAGCCAGCAGGCTGGAAAAACCTCAGTAAGCAGATACCCCTTTATCCCTAAACAAAATGGGACATTTTGGCGTTGCGGATCAAATGTTTTGGTATCCCTTCTAGCAAATTGGAGTGGTATCTGTACCCCAGTGATGCTGACTGATCACACTTACATAGTGCATGTCACTAATGTAACAACTGCGAAAAGACACAAAAGAAATGTTGAAATACAACCACATGATTCCATATGGGGAAGTCATGTCCCGCAAGACCACAAACTATGGAACACGGGAGAAAAAACGGTCTTATCTTTATTCCCATGGTTTGGAGTAGAGAAGACTATGCTTAGAGTAGAAACTGTGAGTTATAGAATGAGTGTCTTTATTAATGCAACTGAAACGGCATTAACCGAGGTTAGGGAAGAATTAACCTCTCTAAATTTCCTCACTGGAAGGAGGAGGAGTCTGCAAATGATCGGAGAATCCTTCTGCACCTACGTTCCTGACAATATGCATTCAAGCACCACTACGAGTAAAAAGGAGACATGTGCCTCTGAGTGTAAAAGTATTAGAATAGTTATAATGAACCAACCGGCTCAGGGACACTTTTTACCCATGGGCAATAAGACTTCTTAATGCTGGATTGTGATCAAGTGTTTTAATTATGTATGGATGTATGTTTCTATTTTTATATAGCTTTTAACAAATTTTAGTCTTTTATACAGTATTCATATATTATTTATCTTATTTATCTTGTATTGCACTTTTGTAACTTGTGTGCAATGACAATAAAGTTTATTATTTCAGCTAAAAATCCAACAAGTGGCTGTTTAAAGTGATGTGAGAGAAATGATGTAATACTCGATAAACAGGAGGGAAATGTTGGATTAATTGTATATAGCATATACAATTATTGTGTTTTTCTTTTATCATGTATTACAGTTTGGTTAAAGAGTGTGTTCTTTTTTTTGCTATTGCATAAGAAGCTATGTGTCGTAACCTGAATTTTGATGACTCATCTCTGAACAGGTTGTTTCACTATCAGTTATAGTAAATCCTGCTTAGCAACATACCACATATGACAGTATATGTGGAAAAGATAAGGAATTGAAAGGAGACAGTCCATACCTTGCTCATCCCCCCCCTTAGGGACTGCCTCCTATTGTGTAACCTAGGCAACCTCAACCTAAATAAAAGGCGAGGAAACGCCAAAAATATTCAGAGCGGTTACAGAGATTACGTCTGTGTCCGTTTCTCCTCGTGAGTAACAAATTATTTTCTCCTTATGATTGTTTAAAACATGTTTTAGGATATGTGAACCTGGCAGTAATGAAGTACTTTTACTGAGTTACTTTACACAAAAGGTTCAAGCCAATGCCAAACTCTGTGATCTCTGATCCATCAAGTAAAACCACATGAAGAACCATCATTCCTCTAGACCTGATAGAACCACATGGGTCTGGATTAAGGTGGGGAACATTTATCAAACTCTACATTGCAGAATTACACAAGTTAATACCAGCTCAGACTTTATTGAGCCAAAAAAAAACCTCAAATGTCTAGAAGTTTGTGTACTTGTAAGGGCTGCGGGGTATCTGGGATGGACCCACTTGTACTTAAGCCAATCAGTATCCAGGTCCAGATCCAAGAGGGAAAGAACTGTGAACAGTGTTTTACCAGCAACAAGTAAAGAAGGAAGGATCTGTCACTGTCTGGGTCATTTCTAGCATCATCCATTAATGCATTATTGAGTTAGAAGCAATACATGCTGCTTTTAAAAATAAAACCTTTCCAACAATCCATGAATATTTTAAAAAGGCAATATAAAAAAAAAAAAAAAACCACACACTTTGCAGACTTTCTAAAGGTCTGGCTGAGAAAAAGGAAGGTGACGATCCTGGACGAGACAGATGCAGTCCAACTGGTCCCTATTAAATAACCACAGTATCTTAATGGATAAAAAAATAAATAAAAATGTGTTTGTGAAGCTCAAACACATCATTATTTACTGTTTTTGGTCTGAATATCTGAAAATGTTGTTTAAGGAAAAGACAAAATTACAACATTTACAACAATAACTACCTTCACTCTGTCCATGATGGTTATTTTAATAAAAAAAATTAAATAAAATAAAAGCCTTTTTGGGTTTTTGGGGGTTTTTTTTTGTTTTTGTTTGTTTGTTGTTGTTTTTTTTTTGGGGGGGGGGTGCAGTGGTTAACTGCACTTCTATAGTTCTTTTCCACCTTCATGGTGCTCAAAGTGCTTTACATTCACCCATTCACACACCAGTAGGTTTCTAAGGTTCTGTCAGTCCTACTGGGAGACTAAGTCAGGGTTCAGGGTCTTGCCCAAGGACACTTCCACATGTGGACAGCCAGAGCCAGGACGTGAACCGCCAACCTCTCAGTCATTGGGCGACCTACAGCCTGGTTCGCACTCCTGCCTCACTGCAAGAAGGTCCCTGGTTCTATTCCCACACCAGACCTTTCTGTGTGGAGTTTACATGTTCTCCTCGTGTCTATGTGGGTTTTCTCCAGTTTCCTCCCACCATCCAAACACATGCACTGATAGGTTAACTGGTTTAATCTAAATTGTCCATAGGTGTGAATGTGAGAGTGATTGTTTGTCTATATATGTTCAGCCCTGAGATGAACTGGAGACTCATACAGGGTGTACCCCGCCTTCACCCATTGTAGCTGGATTAGGCCCCCAGTGACCCCTGTGACCCTAGTGAGGATAAAGTGGGTTCAGATGACGAGACGAGACTTTGTTGCCATAATTTATAATATATTTAAGTAGACAATGGTCAAACTTTTCTGAGTACAGTGCAATATGAGTACACACACACACACACACACACACGCACACACACACACACATATATACAGGGGAAAAAAGACACACGACCATAAAGTTTTTCACTTCTAAGGGAGGGAGGGGCCATAGACTGTTACCACATCAAACGATTAAAAGACAAAAACTATCCTACAGTTATGGACCCAAACACATGAACATGAGCAAAACGCACGCAGGACCCCAGCCCAAAATCTAAGTGTGTGTGCAGTCGAGCCAATCAAGCCCCCCCCCCTCACCACACACACACACACACACAATTTATCGTACATTCATTATTATGAAAGTAAAACTGCCTAATATATCGTGATATTAATTTCAAGTCATATCACCCTAACCTTAGTGGTAAATACTTTTCTGGCCCAACCTTTTCATGGTTCCTACAGCTCAGGGAAAGTTAAATTCAAGACTTTTTAAGACTTTTTTTTAAAAATGCAGTTTGAAATTAAATTTAATACCAAGCCGACAATGAACCAACTGTTTATTTTAACTAGAACATGACTTTTCGGTTCAGTTACTGCTACATTCATGAACCATTTGCATCAAG
Organism: Siphamia tubifer; assembly: GCA_020466265.1. Taxonomy (NCBI): domain Eukaryota; kingdom Metazoa; phylum Chordata; class Actinopteri; order Kurtiformes; family Apogonidae; genus Siphamia; species Siphamia tubifer. The sequence goes on along the minus strand of CM035794.1, from coordinate 71,573,942 downwards.
AAGTATATATTTAAAATTTCTAAGTTATAACACACACACTATATAAACACACACTTGCAAAAAACTCAGTATGGTTAAAGGAATACTACACCCACAGAATGATGTGCCCTCATTTTCTACTCACCCTAAATTATTTTTGTAATATAGACAGCCTAAATGTTACCAAATTCAAACATAAATCTTACTAACATGTACAAATTTTTAAGACTTTCAAAAATTCAATTTAAGACATTTTAATTCCAATTAAGGCCTTATTTTTACAACACTAAATTCAATGCCTTTTAAGACTTTTCAAGGATCCGCGGGTTCCCCTGATTTAATTTTTTGAATATGCCACATGAACCGAAAGTGCTTCTGATATTAAATTATGTTACATTGTCCGCTCACCAGTGCAATACAGGTTAAACATGCGTTACCAGTCACTGCTGTTGTAACTTTAACATATATTTTTGCTGATTTGATTTTGCTGATCTACTCACATATCAATCATGACAGCACTTCAAATCACCCAGGAGCAGTCTGAGTGCATAGTAACTGGCAGAGCTCCACAAATGGATGTTTGAAGCATAAAAGCCTGAGTGGAACATCCATTAAAATGTGTCACAATATAAACAAAGGCTGAAAATTAAAACGCTAACACGGGTAAAAATGTATCAATTGAAAGGAAACTTGCAAAATGTGAAAATGAGGAAACTAATCTAAATATTGAATCAAATATACACGAAAGGGATACCACTTTCTTTAAGGCAGGGGTCTCAAACATGCGGCGCAGGGGCCAAATGCGGCCCACCAAAGGTTCCAATGCAGCCCCTGGGATGGATTTGCAAAAATATCATCCAAGGGTCCTGTGGAACTCATTTTAGTTCATGTTCCACATACAGACCAATATTATCTAGAGTCAAATTTTAGCAGAATAACCTACAAAAAACAAACAAACTTTTTCTTCTCACATTGATGTGAAAATAATTTAGATTATGTCCATAAATGATGACAACTTCAATTTACTGTCTTTGTTTTAGTGCAAAAATAGCATTAAATTAGGAAAATATTTATACTTACAAACTATCATGTAACAAGAAAATGTGGAAAAACTTAAACAAATCTGAACAGAAAGAAAATTAAGCAAAATTTAGTGTTTTGTAGTAGATTTGCTCCATAATGCATGAGAGTAAAAGATAAATTGAGGCATAATATTGATAGAATTGCATGTATTTTCTTGAGATATTCAATGGTTTTTTTTTTCAGGGTAGTCACACCTTTCTTGATTTTTTTTTTCAAAGTAAGTATTTTCATAAGGTAATAGAGATTGTTTGCACTAAAACAAAACAAAAAATTGGAATTATCTTTTTTTTTTCTAGATTATTATGCTATTATTTTACTGGTCCGGCCCACTTGAGATCAAATTTGGCTGAATGTGGCCCCTAAAAGTAATGAGTTTGAGACCCCTGCTTTAAGGGATCTCACAACAGTTTAAAAGCCTGGGTCTGATAGTCTGACAAAGGAGGCACTTTAGGCAATTGACAGACAGCTTGTATCAGCAGTTTTAGCTACTCTGGCAAAAGTGAAACACTTATTCTGTCAGAGTGGCATAGCTTTCTCATCAACATCAAATCTGTTCAGACACTTGACACGCTGCCAATATTTGGGGTGTGTTCAGATGGTCCGTAATGCCTGCGAGTCCTTAGATAAGACCTGTTGTCTTTATCAGACACATGCAATACCATCCTTCTCTTTGATTCAATGTCAAGAGCAAGGAGAATTTAATTATTTCTAAGAGATATTGATGGTTTCTGACCTAACAACTTACTTGACGTTGTTTTAATGGTGTATCTTTACTTAAAAGCATCTCAGTTGGTACACTGATGCAACGGGATAGAGTACAAGTTGGTTTTGAATCTGTGTATCATTCGTTCATTCATTTTTCAAAATGAAACCAAAAATAAGACAACGAAAAAACAACTTGTTTCTTCATTATTTGTTTCCAAAACCAAAATGAAAAAAACAGATAAGGATCCGTTTTTTCATTTTTCCTTTTTATGTTGAACTGAATAATGGAAAAAAAAAAAAAAAAAAAACGGATAACGACCATTTCCTGTTTTATCCAATTTTGATCTGAAGCAAATTGAGTAAACCAGAAATTAATCTTAACAACCAAAAGAAACATGTTACCAGATTTGAAGATCGTTATGGTATGATTAAACAGCTTTTTGGTGATGCTAAGGTTTCTAACATGTTAACACAGTTATGTATTTAGAGATCCTCGGAAATGTCGGTGAGAATTTTGTGTCAACAACAACTGGGGTGTAAATGACATATGTCAGATGCAGAAGTGGAAACTGTTATCCTGTCATCAATACATAAGGTAAGTACAAACTGTACGCATATAAAACATATACATATACACTTGTCAAATAAATATTTTTTGTGTGTTGTTATTAAAAGAACCACACTAATTTTCTCCATGGTCATATCTTCAGGTCTTAGGGTGACCCTCTTAGTTTCCTGAAATAGGACATAGGTTTCTATCTTTGTCACTGCGGGTCACAGTCATTTCTGATTTATTCAACTTGCTTCAGGTCAAAATTCGATAAAAACGGGAAATGGTCGTTATCCGTTTTTTTTCCATTATTCATTTCAACACAAAAATGAAAAATGAAAAACGGATCATTATCGGTTTTTTCATTTTGGTTTTGTAAACAAATAATGAAGAAACCAGTTGTTTTTCTCGCTGTCTTATTTTTGGTTTCATTTTGAAAAACCAATGATACACAGCTTTTTGTGCTTCTGGTTGTCTTTTAACCTCAAACACAAAATCCACCAACATCTGGCGTTTGTCTTCACGCTGGTTTCTATCCCAATGTCTTGGAAACTTGGAAGTATTTTTCTGAAAATCAGCAAAAGAAAATGCTAATTAATACACATTTCCATCTGCTCCTCTTATGGGACTATTAAAAGGATATTAATCATCATCAGCTTCGTGGTACATGGTACATCATCATGTAACATCAACCTTTAATTGAGGAGCTGATAGGTAACATGTTGTCCCATTTTGTCCAAACCTGGAGTTGGGTTTGACTTTTACTTCCAAAGAAGAGGATGATGTTGTCGCTTCGTACGTCATTGTTGTAGGAATTCTTATTGATTCATGTAAACAAACACATGATTAGTGAAAAATCTGTACAGACTCCACATATTCCCCTTAAATTTTTTATCAATATACAATTGTTCCTTTTTTCCACAAATGTAAAAAACTTTTTGTCACGTTTTTAGGTTTGATCAATAGGTTTGCATTTCTGTTCAGGGTTTTTTTTTTGTTTTTTAAAGACAGATTACACAAATCGAGAATGCAAAAATTAATTAAGTCTATGGAAACACAGCAATTGTAAAATAGTATAGTTGGATACAATCAATATTCCCTTCACATTATTCTATAGAATGGAAAATATGGGAAAAAATGTTTCCAGACAAGAAAATATTATCAAATATCTTTTTAAGGCTGATGTTTGGACTTGGCATTAAGTTGGAAGTTTATAAACCTAAAGGATGAGGATTCAGTCTGTCATCTTCTGAGCCACTTTATCCTCCAGAGGCCTGTGGGGGTGTTGGTGGTCGTACCAACAACTGATGAGCGGAGACAGGGTCCACTCTGGACATGTTGTCAGTTTAGGGCAGGAATGAAATCAAACAAACACTTACTCTGTGAGAGACTTAGGGGCAATTTAGCTTAAACAATTAACCTATTAGCACTGTACATGTCTTTAAATGGAGTACCCAGAGGGAACCCATGTAAACACAGGGAGACGATGAACCCCAGGACCTTCATGCTGTGAGACGACAGTCGACTATTCACTGCACCACGCCACAGAACAAATAGAATAATCAATAGTTCCAGAATATTATATAATATATATATATATATATATATATATATATATATATATATATATATATATATATAAAAACATGCTAACGAAGTGTAAAGGGTACATTTACACTTTATTATATAGATATTTAAATCTATATCCAGATCCAAGCCAGACTATAACATTATATGATTAACATTCAAATTAACATTATAGTTAGTATCACTAGTTGTAATGTATGTACATTCCTTAGAAATAAATAAATAGTGATGCTTAGCCTGGTGGGGGTCAAGTAAGGCCTTCATTGGGTTTATACGGAACTGGAGGAAACACTATATATAAAATAATACGGTCATAGCCACTGATCTCCAACAAAAACTGTTTCTATATAATGAAATTCTATTGTAATAATTGACTTATTCTGTTGGCATCAAGTTAACAGATTACAAAAGCAGATGACAGTTAATTGTCAAGTCAAATTTCAACATCATGGGAATGAGATGAGAGAGATTCTTCTGATTCAAGGGGGATTTCCATGGGAATCTACTGCTTGTTAGCGTACCTATGACGTCAAATGTAATAAGCAACACAAAGGCTAACTTGTCTTTTTGCAGTGTGAAAAGTGCAATTGCCTGTAGCAGGTTCAAAGGCTCGTACTAATTATGGGTTCAAAACCAGTATAAATCAGTGGTGAGAAGCCACCAGTTAGAAAATCCAGTGGCACAGTTCAGAACAGGAAATGTTCCCTCTTCATCAATTAACCCACTGGAATCAAATTAACCCACAAGGAGTCACACTGCCCTCTGGCATTTTACACCACAAACGAAGAGCGATGTGCGTTACTGCACTTGTGAGAGAGTGAAAGGGGTGAGAGAAAAAAAAAAAAAAAGCTGTAAACAGGTGTAGAAAGGTTGCAGACACTAAACAAATGCTTCTGCTGCTTTTCGCCACCACCTTTACATGGCCCCACTAAACAAGGGGCTGTCATTTGATCTGTGGTCTGCTGTAGCATCCAGCCCTGGGAGGTGAGCAAGCCAAGCGACCTAATTAGAGCAACAGAGTCCCCAGGGCTGAGTGACAGATAGACTTGCCAATCACACAGCAGAAAGCCTCCATCATGCTATAGCTTCTCACCTGACACAAAGAGACAGCAGGGGAAGACCAATGAGGACAATGGCACATTGTGTTTATTGGCAGTGCTGCATTTCAAAGGGCCGACAAGATCCTCAGTCATTTGACAAATAAAACAACACAAAGCTGCAGCATCAGGCTGCTTTGAAAGCATTAAGGGACAGGCCAAAGCAGGGGCCCTGCTTAGCCTAAATTATTAACGTGCAAATAAATAAACCATTCTCTGCTTTAGTGACATCTCTTGTGTTACTTAATTAACTGTGACAAGCCATAGAGTGGGAGAAAGGAGCAAAGATAGAGAATGAGAATGAAAAACATGGGAATAAGAAAGAGTGAAAAACAGAAGATGGGAAGAGGAGTAAAAAAAAAAAAAAGAATGAAAAAACAGTTGCTAGGCAACATACAACATCTGTAGGAATTCAGCAAGGTATTCAATTTTTGAGCTTTCTGTCTCCAGGGTTACAGTGAAAATATAACATTTCAAGCACTTCTGTGGTTCTTTACTCTGAAAATCACAGATAATAGTAGTGTATTTCTCTTCATACTGTCTCCTGACCAGAAGAACACCTCTATTTATGCTCTCACAGCTGGAATTCATAAACACAAATTTGGCTAAAGATATAATCAAGCACGTCATACATGCGTCAGGAAAGTCTTGGAATTACCAGAAGCCACACATTAACATTCTTTGTTAGGATTACTCACAGTGTATGTGCATTGAGAGGATTATTCAAATTAATTTTTTTTTAAATTATATAACAGTGCAGTAATTGTACAATTAGCCCTGCATGGAGCCCTACAAGTTGCTAATAGAGTGATTGTTCCTGAAATTGGGTAAATGGAGTGCAAGCAAGAAATATCTCATTTAGGCTATAATATCCTGCATTGATTTTATTCCACAGGGATGCCATTTCAGATTTAAATGACAACCTCGTACAAGTCAGCATGACTCTTTGTTTCATCAAACCCCTGAAAACATTGGGAAGCCACTCTTCCTCTGCTTGTATGTTTTTCTATAGATATACGTGGGTGTGGGCCATGTGATGTGGACAAAATCTTTTATCGTGGTACATGTTATTTAATATTCCATCGTAATAATGGAATATTTATCATTCAACTAATTCAACTATGCCACGTTTACAAGTAGTATGAGGAATTGCTTGGTTTGTATTGGTGGAGCTCCCCCCGACAAACAAAAACAACTGTCTCAACACTACAGTTAAAAAGAAAAGACCCTAAACAGTAAGACAAATGCGACACCCACACATACGCATTTACATTTTAAAGCCACGTTATAAAATGAAAAAGAGATTCCTGTCTACTCAGAGGTAAATAAGGGAGCCGTTTTTCATCCTGGATCACATGACGAGGTATGGCAAATCACAGATTGATATGTAATGACTCATGAATCCCAACCAGGCACAGAGTGGGAGGAATTGTGCCAAAGATGCTAACACATATTTGAGCTGAAGTCTAAGTTAATTCTCAAGATTTTGAGCTGAAGTCCAAGTCAAGTCTCAAGTTTATAAATGGGATTAATGAGTACTGCATGCAATCATTCTGCTTTGAACACACCATAGTTATATCTCTGGAATCTCTTGGGGGGGGGGGGGGGGGCTGGCGGCCTGCCAGGCTTATAATGCACTGGGGGAAACCCTGAGCCCAGGAGCGATTTCAAATAATGTTCTCATAAAAACACAAAACAGCAGGAGCAAAAGACTTTGGAGGATGTCTAGTAGAACACTGGGGTGTCAACATTCACTTATGAACAAGCTAACATTAGTGGCATGGTGCTAGTGAATGCATACCAAGTCTCAGGACATCGATTAGCCCATAAACAGTGTGGCTAATGTTAGCAACACGGTGTTAGTGACTGCAGACGAAGCCTCACGTTTCTATCTGTACATTCCCCCTGGCTTCTCAGACATATGGGTCACAATGACAACACCAGTTGTATGTACAGAGACCAGTGGTTTGAAGCATCGAGCTGCTAGCATTAGCCACAAAGCTAAAGAGCAGCATGTAGTGAAAACAAATGTCTGAAACTTCAATGTCTGGCTATAGTTTCGCATTACGTTCCACTCCAGTAAGTGCGTTTGAGCACTATTTTTTGCCTTCTCTTCACCGGATCTATTGAAAACAAATGCATATGGTTGGAGGGAGAGAGTTAACAGTGGGAAGTACAACACTAAATATGTAATTACAAACCATAGGGGAATCTTCTTGGCCATGAAAAATGCTACATAGAGAGCTAATACAAAACAAAACTCAATGAAGAATCAAAATGGTAAAAACCTTCTCTTGTTCCCTTTCAATTCCAACAAAACTGTTGGAATGAAAATGTAAATGGACTGCATATACTGCTTTTCCACCCTCATGGTGCTCAAACAATTTTACATTAGCCTCACGTTCACACACAGACACTAGTAGGTGGCTGCTGCCAGTCCTACTGGGAGCCTAATTTAAGGTTCAGTGTCTTGCCCAAGGACACTTCCAACATGTGGAGAGCCAGAGCTGGGATGCAAACTGCCGACCCTTTAGTCAATTCAGGCCCTAATAAGTGAGCCATTAGCTGCCAATACAATAATAATAATAATAATACATTTCATTTGTATAGTGCTTTTCATTCCACCCAGAGACGCTTTACATGAAGTGAAAATAGTACAATAAGAGTTGGGCTCACAATACATACAATAAGAGTCAATTATAATGAAAAGAAAAGTCAATCACACATTAAAAACAGTCAGAATAAAAGTAATCAAGCATTAAAGGCAATTTTGAATAAATGAGATTTTAAAAGGGATTTAAAAGTGTTAAGGTCAGAACAATAACAGATGTTGGGGGGAGTGAATTCCAGAGGTTTGGGGTGGCTAAACAAAAAGGTTTTGTCCCCCCAGGTATACAGTGGTGAATTGTTTCCCATGCACATGCACATAAACATTTGTTTCTTCTTCACTGTTAAAAAGCATGACAGTCAGGGCTTGGTGATTTGTTGGGTGGGGATGGGGAGGACCAGCTCCCCTATGGTTTTTACATCCCTTTTATCCTGGGGGGGGGGGCAGCTAACTGAAATAACAGGCACATTGTGACTTAATTACACATATAGCCTACATTACTGGCACTAACTTTCACCTGAACCAAAATATCCACAGTCTCATAATTAATGAATGTCCCCATCAGGGCTGGGGTGGGACCAAAAAAAAAATAAAATACAAAAAATAAAATCGGCCTGGGCATTTTCAGCAGAGACCGGCCCACCAGGTATTGAGCAGGGGTGGACTTGGGCAACAACGTGGCCAGGGAATTTGTTTCTGACTGGAACCCTCAAAACCATAGTTGGCCGAATTTCCAACTGCTAAGAACTAAAAGTCATTATTCATTAGTCATACATTTTAGCAATTATAGAAAAAAAGGCGTTTCAAATCCACCTCTAATAGCTATGTCTTCACTCTATGCTTGACTGCAACATCCATGCAAAAGCTACTCCATCACAATGTTTGACTGAAAGCTAAAACAACATGGATTATTTGTTGAAACAGAGAGTGACATTACAGTTGTTTCAAAGCTCCAATTCATGTGGCAAGGACATACAGTATGATCTGAAATACATTACATTTGCACAAACACAATATTTCCTTTACTGAAAACTTGCAGAGCAGTTACTACAGCAGGACATAACAAATTCAGTGCCTTGTTCATTTCCCCTTTTATTCTGTTATGCTTCTGCCCATTTGTTTATGGAGGTAGCATTTGTGACTTGTACAATCAGAAGTGGGAGTCAGGTTACCAAAGACTGAGAACCCCTGGGGCTGAAGGATGCATTATGTTAATGAGACATCCACACAAACATGGAATGTGTGTGTGTGTGTGTGTGTGTGTGTGTGTGTGTGTGTGTGTGTGTGTGTGTGTGTGTGTGTGTGTGTGTGTGTGTGTGTGTGTGTCTGTGTGTGTGTGTCTGTGTGTGTGTGTCTGTGTGTGTGTGTAGGATTTAGGCAGGGCCAAGTAGCTAACTTCAGCCTGGGTCACACCTGAACAGGTTTCAACTCGCAGCTCACCTGGCTGCTGCTTCTACTCCATTATTTGCACAGTAAGTAGGAGTGGCAGAGAATCTGAACTAAAACACTAAGTCCTCAAAACTTGTCACACACACTGAGTCTCATGTAATACAACTCAAGGACTCAAGTATTCCGCACCTGCCCATTAACTCTTCAGGACTAGCCACTTTTACAAAGATGATCCTACAAAACAGGTTACATGGTGATTCCACCTATTCACCAACATTGACCGATTTCAACAGTCAAGCCAAAGGAGTAAGAGGTGAGACAGGTTGGGGACCTCCAGAATCAAAGAGGTGGTAATGCAATGTATACTGTGATGCATAACTTGCGCATCAGAAACACCCCAAACATACAGTAGCGGTGTTGCTAACCTCTCCAGAGTCAGCCCAGCTTTCACCATTCCACAAATGTTAGCGTCGAGAGAGTCCTTCACCTAAAGTGAAAACAACTCCCCAGTTCTCCAGTACAATGAAAGATGTTTCTTTTACATAGCATTCTGGAATCACGATTCCACCTTTTAGCCTGGCAAGCCAGGCTATGGTATGAATGAATACTCTGGATACCATCCATAGACTGACCTTAAGCATACGGGTGGGCAGCAGTCTTTCAAACTTCTCTGCACGTAATAGGCCAGCGCTATAACCAATCAGAGCCACAAACTATGTGACGTATACAGCAAATACATCTGTCTTTAAAAGAAAAGACTTCAGTGCTTCTTCCTGCTCAGCTTTCATAGAGAAGCCCAAGTGCAACTCTTCTAAAATTAATGTTAAAGCCCCATTAAACACCTGCTGTTTCGTAGCCATCGCACTTCTGCAATCTACACCATCATGCAACCCTGTCGTCATTGTGCTAAGCCCACCCTACAATCTCGCTACACAAACGGAGTGTTGTGTTTGGATTGGTTAAATGGAACTGGTCCTGACTGAAGCTCGATGGGGTGTGGCTAGACCAACAATTCAGGCAAAATATTTTTTTGCCACTAGAGCCAGGTTAGTTTACTAGGCTATCCACCGTTATCAAGGCTCTGTTACTAATTCCAGAGATCTGTGACAGAGGTGGGACCAAAATGATCCCACCATTTTGTTTACACAGGAATAACAGTGAAACATTCCCGGAAGTTCGGAACAGAAGTGCTGTGAAAAAGGAACTACCGATACAAAGATAGACTAGCATCTTCATATCTCTGTACCTCCTCACCTAAATACATACATTTGTTTCCAATCAGACATGTACAGTAAATATTTGGTTGAACCTTTTTCTCTCTCACTGTTTTCCAGTCAGATCCATTTACTCAATGAGGCACACCAGGGCTGAAATTGAGCTGTACAAATTTTTATTACCATCTGAAAAATCATGGGTGTCTGTCTAATTCAAGATGAAAGAGAGCGCTGTTTGGCAGCACAGGGAGAATCAATTCACCACAAACGGCTGTGAATCAACAGTCTGCGTATAATGTGTTTGTTCTCATCAAGTACCCATCTGATTGGTCAGAGATAATCTCTCCGTGGAACATGAACACATGATAATTAGACTTTGCAACAGCACAGCAGACAACATTAATTTTTTTCTCTCCCTTCTTGTTTTGTAGCTCAAAAAGACACCCTTTAACCTAAGTGTGCTATAACAGCAATTGAATCCCAGCCAACCATGATATTGGCAGCGCTGTTTGGCTTACAGAAAATATTTGCCCATTTACAAGCTGGGTGATATCTCCCTTTAAAGAAATTCTCTTTGTCGAGGTGCCTGCAGTCAGGTGAAGAGACTGCAAACAGATCTCCCTGAAACAAAGCCTATAACTCCCCTGTGATGGCACAGATACCCGCAGCCTTACAGAATGCCACTTTAATCTGTTTGTAGAATTTATCTAGCGATAACGTACAAAGCCTCGAAGGAACACATCCAAAAACAGTGGTTAGATGAAGACTGATACCGATTGAGGAAAGATATGGTTTACAAGAGATAACAAAACAAGACTGGACAATAAGATTAACTAATCAGTCAATTAATTGATTAGAGAAATGACGTGGCAAAAATGTGAAATTTTTCCGCTGATAAGCTTAAAAATAAATACACACATATATATATATATATATATATATATATATATATATATATATATACATACACACACACACACAGCTATATGTCTCTCAGTCACAACAACAAAACACAAGAACTATTAAAAAAATTTCAACAAAGTATATTTGCATGTTTCCATTGACGGTTGTTCTAGGCAGGAGCGTTGTAACTCTTGTAAAATATCGTCCCGTGAGATTTCCCTGCTGGAAAATGGACCTTTCAATGTCTTGATAGCACACTGGATTTCTCTGCCATTTGCCGTCTCTAAAATTGCAGTTATGTTTTTCTTGTGAATTATTTTGAGAAAAATCTCCATCTCCTCCTATGTCCATGTGTGTCACACCATTTTGACTCTGAGAGAAGTGATCATGTGACCATTGAAATCACACCCTGTGATGTATAATTGCGGAAAAAGGGCTTTCATGAAACGTAGAAACTTTTTATCGATATTTGAGGGGTTTTTTTTTTTCGAAATTCTTGAGTTTCTTTTACCAGTTTTTTCATAGCGCTATTAACATTTTGCAAATTTCTAAAGGTAATGGAAATGCAGCTATTGAGAAGTAGCAACAACTGAATGATTAATTGTTGCAGGTCTGAGTGTGGCATCATGGAAGATAGAAAATATAGTTGAGGTAATCTTTATTCTTTATTACAATGAATGTCCCAAAATTTGAACAATCTGGAAATACCCAACATATTGTAAATATACAAGTCAAGAAATATATTGCATACATTCATACAATATATGACATAAAATAACATTGGTTTTGTCACATAAAAGTGCATGTATGTATGGGAAGTGTTTATTTCTATGCTAATGGCGATTCGTGTTGCAGTGGAGGTGAACATATGAATTTGGACTGAATTCTACCTCCACTGATATTATCTAGCATCACTAAGTTGCTGCTTATCTCAGTTATGTGCACATGCATGCTAACATCCTGGACACTCATTCCTATTGTAGCTTGATTACATGTTACACATTATGGCCTAAAAGCTTGGGTTTGATAAAATTGTGCCCTTGTGTACACTGCAATTGTCTATTTTCCAGTGTTCTTCATACATGTTGCATGCTTTACAGATATAATTTGATACGAATAAAAAAAAAAAAACTAAAAAAAAAAAAGCCAAACATAAAACACTTACTGACCAATAAAAATTACTAAATGCAGTAACGGCGAAACGCAGTGTCAGCATCATACCATCTACAAAGCTATCACAGCTGAAAGAAAGAAAACTGTGATCAACAGCATAACAAAAAATATATAAAGCCTCAATATAATAATTTATTTACATGCAGTACAACTAATGAATACAAAGAGCCATTTACTAGCTTTTAACACCGGAAAACAAAGCTTGCAGCTCTCTTTTATATAAACAGAAATTGTAAAGGGCAGATTTGACATAAATAGCTTTAACTATACAAAGCCTACAGATGAAACATACAAGTCATTTACTGACAGTAGGACGTATCAATGGAAATGAAAGATCTTAAGATGAAGAGGACACAAGTAGGTCATCATTAAAAGAAAGAGCACCAATCAAATCTCAAATGATTCAATTTTACCCAAATCACAACAATGTCGTCTCACAGGGTTTCACAAAAACACAATCAACTACAGAAATAGATTTTTAAAAATCCCAAGCGTCCCCTGTCCTTAGACCCTTCTTCTCGTCAAGAAAAAAAACTCCAAAACTCAGTGGGAAAGAAGAAATCTTGGGGAGAACCACAATGAAGGACAGATCCACTCCTATGGACGGACAGGCTATAGATGAACGTCCATTTGTAGATGGACATCACTTACTATTGTAAATGATAGAAAGTGATGTGGAAATGATCAATGATGACATACTTTCATGAAGCTGCATGGAAACTATTTTGTGATTAGCCTTTATTGGTCAGCTCAACCATTTGGTTGAGGTAATTTGAACCCTGATATCTAATCTAAATTTAAGTCCTTTGACACCAAACTTCTTAGGAGGTCAATGATATGTTCAGGTCATACTAGTATACCACCAAGGAAGACACACCTCTGCTATGATCTTTTCTTTTGGCCACAAAATTGCAGGCAAGTACAATTTTTTTTATTTTTGTTAACATTTAGAGTCTATTTTATATAAATAAACTTCATCATGTTGCAGAAATACTTTGGCATTCATGTAATAATTTTTTGAAAACATGCTCAACCAAATGGTAGAGATGATAGTAAAGAGTCATGAAATGCTAATGCTAATTGCTAATGCTAATCAGTAATGACACAAACACAAAGAGTTAATACGTCTAATTTGAACCAAGTCACAAATTATGTTCGTAAGATTAGGGAAGGAGTAATGTTTGAGTTTTAATACTTAAGTTAAATTTGGGGTCAGTAAAAAATTAATAATAATAATAAATTGATTGGGATTTTTGTAGTGTGACTAACAAAGGGTTATGCAGAAAAACCTCAAATAAGTACAATAACTTTATTATATGATTTGACAGATCTGTATATCCATCTGCTTCATTTAGTTGTTCAATCGTCTAAAATGCCATCTGACTAGTTAACTTTCCACTAGAAGCTAGCTACTTGGCCAGTTATTGCCCATTCCTGCCAATCTTCCTTTCCCACTCAGCCTTCTGTCGCCCTGCACACATGCAGGAAGACCAGCAGGTGCTAAGAATAGAACACAGCTGGCACTGCAGGGCTTACATATTTCACACTCAAGCCACCATGCTCCAAAATACGCCTGCCCATCCTGTCCCATTTCCAGCTCCAGGACCAGCGGTGGTTCCCTCTTCTCTCCCTCTCTTCTCCTCCTCCTCTTCATCCCTACTATCCGTCTTTGAATCGTTCTTCACCTCTGTGTCAGGTCCCTGACAAGCCTACTGCTCAGATAAGATCCATGACTCCACTCAAGAGAATTTACTAGAAAAGAGATGTGTAGTAAAAAGAGAAGCAGGAGTTAGGGGAGCCCTTTCCTCCCATTTCCAACCTATGCCCTACCCTACTTCTCTCGGTGCTGAACCCACACCGGTGCTCTATTTGGGCAAGGACCTGTACGCTTATGTGTCTACCATGGTGGGCTGCTGAAGTGCTCCGTTTTCCCACAAAAGATTAGCTATGGTTGTGGTAGTGGTGGTGGTGGTGATATTGGTGGTGGTGGTGGTAGTGATGGTGGTCGTGGTGGTAGTGATGGTGGTGAGGGTAGTTGTGGTCGTGATGGTGATGGTAGTGATGGTGGTGGTGGTGGTGGTGGGGGGGGGATCCAACATACAAACAGACTCAAGGTGAAGTTGATGCTCGCTAGAGCTGCACAATATATTGTTTGAGCATTAACATCGTAATGTACGTGTGCGCAATAGTCACATGACAGGTCCTGTTAATGTAGGAGACAAATGAGCTCCACATATTCTCAGTCAGAAACTGTATACTGTACTACACATGTACTTGTAACCAACAGAGGTGTTCAAAGTACTCCCATTCTCTACTTATGTAGAAGTACAGCTTGTGTGAAAAAATACTCTGGTAAAAGTGTAAGTACTGATTCAACTCCTTTGACTAAAAGTAACTGAACTGTAATAAAGTACAAAGTAAAACTAAATTTTTTTTTTGCTATGAATTAAATAATACTCACTTAAGCAGGAAAAAGTTAAAAAAAGGAAAAATAAAATAAAAAATAAAGCCAAAAATAAAGCCTTTAGAAGCGAGTTACTATGTAAACGATGTGTTTGATGAGGTCACGGTGCTCAGTTTTTTGGGGTATGGACAGGATATTGGAAAAATTTAAAATTTTAATCATAATATATATATATATATATATATATATATATATATATATATATATATATATATATATGATAAAAATCTCAATGTCAGTTTTTCTAATATTTTTTCTAATATATCATGCAGCCCTAATGCTCACTGTAAACAATCTCAAGCAAGTACTGCAGAGCCAAATGCACAGGTTGGGTGTCAGGGTGTGGACTGTTTAATGAGAAGTCACCAGATGGAACTGCTCCATAGGGCACACAGCAGAAGACTGGGGTGGGCAATACCTAGGAACTCATCTTCCCCTCACTGTGGGAGAGGACACTGCCTCCCCTTCAGTGTCATCTCAATACAAATATGGAGCAGTCTGTCAAACTACAGCACTGTCATGGTAATGAAAGAGATGTGTCAGCATAGAGGAGAAAGAGCTGTCAGTTTAGTGTAGAGGTTCTCAATCTTTTTCTGTCAGGCCCCCTTTAGAGGACAAAAAAATCTTCATGCCCCCCTAAACCCCAATGAGGTTTTAACAGTGGTACAATTATCACTTCTTTTGAAAGAACAATATGGTTTATTTTTCCTTGAACAATTTCTTGTTCAAATTAAAAATAACTTGAACACTATAAATAAACTCAGCAAGACTGCCCCCTGAGACAATATTTTTTTCCAAATAACAACAGGAAATGGCCAAAAATTAACAATAAAAAAAAGCTGAACATTTTAATATTAGCAGTTGGAATGAGCCTGTTTACATTGCACATCTCAGAACATTAAAGTGCAAACTGTACACACTGTGCCATTGCACGTCCTTTTCCCTTTCGACAATCCTGTCAAAAATGTATTCTTTGTCTATTCTAGTGTCAAATCACTGTGGCAGGTTTGTTTCTCGTAGGCCCCCAAAATGAGCACAGGGTGGTCCGTCGTTAAAACATGTAGAACAGCTGCTACATGATCTAACCTGAAAAAGAAAAAAAAAAACACCCAGGAGAGATCACATGCCCCCCTCCCTTCATGCCTCCCCTAGGGGGCCTGCTCCACAGTTTGAGAAACACTGATTTAGCGGTAGATGTTTGTTAATTAAAGTATCTGGTAATTGCAGTAAAACATTAGCATTTGGCTAGTACTGCTCCACTGATATGTAGTCTATGGGGAGCATTCAGGTTCAGACATACAATGAAAACTGCATCTGATTTATGTCACTTTTACTTCATGAGAACCAGTTTTTTTCTACATGAAATAATTACAGTGACTGGAAAGACAATGATGCAGCAGTTTGTTTCAAACATATTTTATTCATTCATTTTGTTAGATTTTTTTTTTAATGAAAGCTTTTAAAATCTTGTCGACTACAGAGGACAAATGTGCATTGCTGGGTCTCAGGAGGTTCCCAGCCCTAACTATCCCCAGTGTCTCATTAATTTGATGATGCTGCTCCATGCATTGTCCTCAGTTCACCTTTTTCATGTCAGTATTCTTTATAATAGCAAACAATCATCAGCTTCACCATTACTGTTGTGACAGTCGCATGGTTCTGCACTGTAGAATTTGCAGTGTTAATTTGGAGACAATGGGACCAAATACACTCTAGAAGAAGTTAAATAAACTCTCTAAGTGTTGATTTAACACTGCAAAATTTACTGTGATGAGAGCAGCTGACATCTATATGGAGGTTACCTGCTATTCCTGTGTTTCCCCGTCAAAAAAAAACATGTTTGTTATGTTAATTCTTTTGTCAATGGCCTTAGTCTGCAGGTACTGCTCAACAGCACCCACTTAGTATGGGGTGGTTTCAAAATTATTGTAGAAAATTAACAGTTTTGACGTGGTTTTAATCACCTGGACCTCAGTTTTACACAGATGGGTTTAAAGGCTGGTATCAGTGTATTAAATTAGATGGAACATACACAATATTGCCAAAAGTATTCACTCACCTGTTCGGAAATATAATTAAATGACATCCCTTATTAATCCACAGTTAATATGAGATTGTGTGTGTGTGTGTGTGTGTGTGTGTGTGTGTGTGTGTGGGCATTAATGACTTTAGTTTTTTTCACGTCAACTTATCCATCAAAGTCGGAGTTGAGACGATGTGTCGTAATGACATCATCACATTATCAGCTGAGGAACAACAAACAAAAAAAATGCACGGACACACGTCTGTCCAGCATTGAACAACTGTCCAGCAAGTTCACGGCAATGTAACAATATCCACTGACAAGACACAAGCATCAGCATTTTAACCCCTGCTCAATTTAACTGAACATCAGTAGGTGAACATATGTCCACATTTGGTCTGGACCCACGGCTCTAAAACCAGACTGTCTCGACATCAGTCACGGGTCCTCACTTTATATATTAAGTGCAAAAAGTTTAAGGCAGCGGTCAAGACACACACCACACTGTCCACATCATGTTTGGAAAAAAGGAGCGTGTTGTCTGCACTGCTGCTCACTCAGGTTAGCTAGCGGATGCTGCTTATATCATGCAGATTAGCTAGCGAATGCCTGTTCAGAAGGCTGTGCAGGGTTTGTTTTTGTTTTTTTATCTAAGGTGAAGTAAAACAGAGTGACAGACACACATGCGATGTGACTGGGGAGGTCTCTTTTGTTTTGTTAGCCCAGCGCTACTATCTTACCTGCAACAGCCATGTGTTGTTTAGGTCTGACTGTGTTTACGCGAAGAGAGGGTGGGGGTGGGGGGGCAGAAAGAATGAATTGTCGACTCCTCCGCATTTAAGTCGTCTGGTGTTACGGGAGTCGGTGTGTGTAATGTTCCAGCACTGTTTTTTTTTTTTTTTTTATGAGTCCTAATTTATTTAATTGTGGACAATTATTGACTGTTTTGTTGTGTACAATAGCCTACACATAAGTTTCTTTTCAGGTCGCTGATTGGTTTCCGCCGCAGCGACTATATAAACTGGACCTGCGGGTCTAGAGGAGGACGCCTTTCCTGAGAGTGCCTCACTTCCACCTGGGACGCCGGTTCTGGAGCGCGCATGCCTGCGCGCACTCAGGCGAAGCTGTTTCCGGCTGCGAGATGCCGGTTGGCCGAGGTCCTTCTGCTTCTTACTTTTTTTTCCGTATTATTTGGCCCGGTGAGTTTGGACGTCCTGTTTTCATTTAATTTCATTTAAAGGGTTTCGATAGCGGGCTGTGTTCATAGGACAGGGGTAGCGGTAGGTAAGCAGGTTCTACGGCCCTGTATAGGGTTGGTTTGCTCCATCTACCGTCCTTTTGTTTATTTGGCCAACTCACCTGGGTCCGACTTTCTTTTGTACTTTTGGGGATTGTTATTTTTTGGGCACGGGAACGCGGGGGTTTTACCTTCAATACCTTTGCTTAATAAAAATTGTGCTACAAAGTTGAACCTCTTGTCTCCTGTGCTCTCTCTCAAATATGTTGCAACCTCCGGGTCATAACAGTGTGTATGAAATGTATGGTGTGGCAGCAAAGATTTGACACAGTGCCACAGCTAAAATTTACCAGTGGAAAGGCTGAATTGTCCAAATTCAGCACCGAGAGATTTTGGACAGAGAGACTTTAGACATTTCTATGCTCCCAAGTTTGTGGGGACAGTTTGGAGAGAAGCCCCCTTCTTATTCCATCATGAATGTTCACCAGTGCACAAAGTAAGGTTTATAAAAACATGGATGAGTTTCATGTGGCTGAACTTGACTGGCCTGAACAGCCCTGACCTCAACCCGACAGAACCCTTTTGGAATGAATTAGAGCAGAGACTTGGAGCCAGGCCTTCTGTCCAATGTCAGTGTGTGATCTCACTCATGCTACTAGGAGGAAAGATCAAAAATTCCCATAAACACACTCCCAAACCTCATGGAAAACCTTCCCAGAAGAGTTGAAGCTGTTACAGATGCAAAGGATGAACCAATATTACATTAAACCCTATGGATTAAGAATAGGATCAAACTCATATGTGAGGCAGGTAGATGATATAGTATTTGTTGAAAAATAAACATTATCACTGTCCTTTGTATACAAACTTTTTGAATCCCCCTCATTGACCCATATGGATGAAATGTAGAGGTTGAATTTCCCTGTGAGGCCAAAAGGTACAATAATAAAAAAATTAATGTAATTAATAATGTAATACTTTTACAAAATTAATGGTATAAATTACACCCCTTGTATATAAATACGTTCTTAAGATCTTACATTTTTTGTGAAAACATTAGCCTAGTAAACTAGTCCGCCTCTGGTTCCAAAAAATAATTTTTGCCTGACTCATTGATCTAGCGACGCTCTATGGACCTTCAACTTAGACCTGATTTACCAGTCCAATCACAACACTTCATTTGTGTAGCGAGATTGTAGGGCGGGGCTTAGCACAAGGACGACAGGGTTGAAGAAGTACGAATTTATACACAGTCTATGGTTGGATAAGCTGCGTGTAAACGGACCCGGCTGGATATTTTCCTCCACTATTAGCGGTGTGTTAACGTTAATTAGCCTAGCCTATAGGATGTTAAAACAATGAGACGACGCTAGTTTAGACTTGTTTTCGTCACTCTGTATACATCACATTGTTCATAGTGCTGGCCTATTACATACAGAGCAGTTTGAATGACAGCCATTGATCCCACCCGTACGCTTAAAATTCACATCCTAATCTGGTTTGCCAGGCTATGAAAACATGTTATCTTTCTTAAAATGCTCTATTGGCTACAAAATGAGGTTTGTATGAACTTCATGTCCACTGTTTCTGTGCCTCTGCAGCCTACAACACACACTGTATCCATACATTACTTTTTATTTTTCCATCTTTTAGCCGCCTTACAAGGCCCACTACCATTAATAACAAGGAAATGCAAACAAAGTCTATATAAAGAGGACACCATCCCTGATTACCTGCTGCTCCTTACAAGCCACAGCCACTCACCACAGCCACTCACCTGCCATAAATCACCACGCTGTTGTTAATGGTATCCCCCCTGCCTCATCTCTTAGCACTTTATTTCTCTGCCAAAGACTAGCATCATTATTATACATGCAAGATCTCTATTGGAATAGTATGGCTAATGAGCACCTCTTAGTTGATCACATTAGACCTCCACTTGAGGACACTTAATTACCAGTGTTACACTCCATGCACCTCTGTCGAGGAGACCAAGGTAGTCCTTTAATTAAGGTCTCTGTATTCTACCTATGTTTGTGCAAGCCTGTGTCCTTGGAATATACTGTAGGATATATTCACAAGACAGACAGATGAGATAAAATATATGATGCATGTGTGTGTGTGTGTGTGTGTGTATGGGTGTGGGGGTGGGAGATTTAATATGTGCATGCGTGCTCTATTTGTGATACACATGTTTGTGTGGATATGTGGGTGTTTATTTATTTATTTCATTTATTTATTTAGTTTTCTCTTTCCACATCGGCGCCTGTGTTTC
This sequence comes from Siphamia tubifer, assembly GCA_020466265.1. Taxonomy (NCBI): domain Eukaryota; kingdom Metazoa; phylum Chordata; class Actinopteri; order Kurtiformes; family Apogonidae; genus Siphamia; species Siphamia tubifer. The sequence goes on along the minus strand of CM035794.1, from coordinate 71,553,655 downwards.
TGCATGCGGCTGTGAGTGTATTTGTGTGTGTGTGTATAATATGATAGATGTTTGAAGAGTGTCTCCTGCGTCTGAATGGTTTACAGCACACACACACACACACACACACACACACACACACACACACACACACACACACTGGGGCTTCCTGTGTCGTGAGGCTCTTAACCATCTCCTCCTTCAGTTACATATTCTAACAGAGGCTCTGGTTCAAGTCAGTGTTAAGAACCTGCATTCGCCCTCTTTTCTCCCTCTCTCATTACGTCGCTTGCTCTTTAATTTTTCTCTTGCCCCGTCTCATTCTCAGTTTCTCTCCTGAACAGGCTGGAGCCAGCAGTCAGGAAATGCACATCATTCATAATACTTTCCTAAAATGAAAACAGATTCCACTGCAGACCTTTAGCCACCCTCCGTCTCCGTCTCCTTCAGTTGAAAACATTCCTGTTTCTCCTCCCACCTCCGTCACCACTTCAACTTAGCTCACCAGTTCAGATCTTTTTTTTTTTTTTTTTTCTTCTTCCCACTTTACAAGGGTCTCGTTTGCTTTCTGTCACAGATGGATGCTCACCAGCACACAAGACAGTTGTTTTGTGGGTTGTGTGATTGCGGCGATCTCGAGTATCTCAAACTAGGCTTCACAGACCACATGACAGCAATCTGTGCCCCCATAAAGTCCCACACTATGGGCACTTATGCTTTTTAAGGTACTTTTTATTGATGCAGGTTGCTATAACAGCCAGTAAATCATAGTGGGGGATGAGGTTAGTGCATGGTGACACGCTGTTAAACAGACCATCAGATCAGAGTGCTCACTGGTTAGTCCCAAACCCTTTATGTAAAAAAACGACACCAATATGACCTGAGATACCAGACGTACATACTCTGTCTAAGCTGTGTTTGATGCCAAAATAACTATGGTATGCCTGCAACTGGGAAATATATCATTTATAACCCAACATCGATTACCATCTGGACTAGCAGATTTCACATAACAGGTGTGAAATATATGGCTCAGGGGCCAAAACCAGCCTGTGTCCCCGAGGATGAATTTGTGAAATGCAAAAATTCTACTGAACATACGACGATTAAAGGAGTTAAAATACAGAACAATTTGACTTCAAGTGGGTCAGACCAGACCAGTGAAATACGACCATGGGGGTCACAGCCGTGGGGGATGGGGGTGTTGCAACACCCCCACTTCTCCAACCAGATGATTTCATAGCCTCCACTTTTTCCTGAGTTTATATATTGTATCGTTACTGGATCCAGGAAACGAATGGAGAGTTGGTCTCACCTACTTTTTATTTCAGGATAAACAGTTACTGTCGTCACAATCACACCAAACAAACATCAGTAACATTTCGGGACTGTTACAATATCTATGGTTTAAACTGTTTGCCCGCCCGGGCGGCACAACAGCATATGTAAATGAAGCGCACCTCAGTTCAGCAGTAATGTAAACAGTTCTTCTTCGTGGTGTTAACAAACAGTTATTAACCAGTAAGTAATGACAAATGTTACTGTTGTTAAACTAAGTTAAATAAACTATGTCTTGTTCTGTGACATTTACCCTAAGACAGTGGTTCTAGAACTTTTTTCACTGATGTTCCCCCTGAGGAACATAATTTTTTACTTTTTATCTAATAATTTTGACTTATGAATTGAATAAATGTGGCCATATATTACTTTAATATAAAAATTTAACCATTAATGGATAATAGTTCGTAAATTTTCCGATGATAGATTCAGAATAGTTTGCTCATGTGCCACAACCTAGAACACCCCCACATTTTAAAATGGCTGTGACGCCCCTGAATACGAACATAATAACCTATAAATCAGGGGTCTCAAACATGCGGTCCAGGGGCCAAATGCGGTCCGCCAATGGTTCCAATGTGGCCCTTTGGGATGAAGAGCATAATAACCTGTTAAATGACTCCATATTTTCTTCTTAGTTTTTTCTTTGCCTATAAATGATGACAATTTCCGATTTTTGTCATTGTTTTACAGCAAAATCTAATATAAAATTGTGAAAACATTCACATTCACAAACTATCCTATAACAATAAAATGTCAAAAAATCTCAACAAATAGGAACAACCTCAAATTAGACATAATTTGAAGCATTTTCTGCTCCTGTTACTAACAGTTTAGTGTCTCTGTAAAACTCATCCATAATAAAACACATGGACAAATGATGAATTGACACAGAATATTGTAAAAATTGTCCTTATTTTCCTTATGAAATTTCACTTGTTTTGCATTTGGATAATTTATAAAAGACTAAAATAATGACAAAATTTGGAATTGTCATTATTTATAGGTTATGTTTTCATTTTACTGGTCCGGCCCATTGGAGGTCAAATCAGGCTGAATGTGGCCCCTGAAGAAAATGAGTTTGAGACCCCTGCTATAAATATTGACAACTCCAATTTTTTTTCTTTACACTAAAATTTTGACATTTACAAACTACCCTTGCACAAAAAATGGGAATAATCTGAATAAATAAAAACCTGAAATTTTCCTTTTAACAATATTTAACCCATTACTAAATATATTCATAGATCCACTGTGACCTGTACCATCTGTAATTCAAACGCAGAGACATAATATAGTAGATATTGCAGTTATTTTCCATAGAACATTTCAGGTTGTTCATGCTCTTTGTAATTTTAAGGAACCTTTGTGGGTTTAAACATTTTTATAATGTAATTAAAACATTAACAGTTTTTATTTTAATGGTTCCATCCTAATTGAGCTCATATTGTGCTGTATATGGCCCCTGAATTAAAATGACTTTGACTCCCATAGGGTTTAAAATACCTCTAATCGGCTTTCTCAAAGGCTTCGATTTTTCTCCATGTCAACAACATTTGAACAAAGATGATTTTATTTCAAACCTACAAGCTGTCTTTACACCTGCATACATAACTGCATCCTACTTATAATATACCCATCACCTGCACTCATTTTTAGGTTTGGAAGAAGCTACAGATTTAATCCACATATGTTTCAGGATGCTAGTTTGCCATTTCCTTATGTGCACAAGCTGCCTAATGTAGTTAGCATATGATGAAGGACATGGACGTCCTGGGATAGAGCTAATGCCAGGTTAGTTTTGGATTTTATTTCAACACAAGTCAATACCACAACTGTAAAGATATCACTGAACTGCTTGTGTTTGTCGACACTGGGCTGAGGCTCCAATCTGATAAATGACACATGAAATTATACAAATATTTATTGAATTCAGCATTTTTTAGTGTAGGTGTATGAGTGAGATCAGTGTGGCAGCTGTCCTCTTCTGTAATGATGCTGTCGCAGGAATATGTGAATTTTACCCAGATATAGCAACGCTATTTTTTTTTTATTTTTTATTTTTTTTTAAATCTGCTGTTCAGTAGATATATTATTTTTATTTGATTAGATTTTGAGGACCGTTTTTATTTATTTATTTATTTCAGATCCCCATTAGTTACTGCCTCAGCAGCAACTATTCTTCCTGGGGTCCCTCTCTCTCACAGTTTCATTCTGCAGACACACCTATGTTATTAGTGTAGGGGGGAATGGGACAATGGTAACACAGTAGCACTGGCAGTTGCTCTGATCAGAAACAACAATGGACTTAATTCATTCTGCACATGCTCAGTTTATTCTTTAACCCCAAATGGACTGAAAGTTGTAGTAATTTGAGGCAAACACATCCAATTTTGTGATGAAAAACATTCCACAGGATTCCATAGTTAGCCTTGTAGTTATACACATTAACACTCACTTACATTTTAAAGAATTATTTACCAAACTATATTTATGTCACTGCTTATAAAATATATACTCATATTTTCATAAGTCTGCTCTGCCCAGTATAAAAAAAAAACTACATCTACAAACTGTGCTTCCACATGGGTCACATATTAGTCTGATATCAGAATATTATAGTGTTTGAAAGTTGTGTCAACTATCTTTGTGACATAAACAAAGATTTATGCAACAATTTATGCCAGCTCCAACCACTGACCCTGAAGTTTTAAGTCGTTTTTATGTCAATTTAAGCTGATTTTTATTTATTTTTTTAAGCAATTTAGCTCACTTTTATCCATAAACTTTTTATGTATTTATTTATTTAGTGATTCATCTCTTGTATGATGTGGTGTGAGCTATGGGACAACTGAATTTCCCTGAGGGGATGAATAAAGTATCTATCTGATTATCCACCATTGTCAAATATAGGATTATCATGTGTAGATAAACGTTCTTATTTCATATATCAGCCGATTTATTGAATAGTACTACTACATTGATATACTATATTATTCATAAAACAGATATTAATGGTCATACCTCTGTTTTTTTACTGAAGAATCAAAGGAATCGATTCAACACAGTGAACGAATGAAAAGAATCGACTTAGTAACAATAATTCAACTTCCCATCACTACTGTATTTGGCAGATATTTACCTCAGGTACAATAGTTGCACAACCTACATACGTTAGTGCGTTTTCATGTAAGTAGATAATGCAGTGTTATTTATTTGTGCATATACTTGATGTTTTCAGTTAAAACTTTCTGCTTCATCACTATCCATTAACTTCACTTCATTGCAACTTGTCAATTTAGCATTATCTAGCTAAACCATTAGCGAGATATATTTCAAGGTGCCAGAATTTGTTGCATGCATTGACATTTTTGCACTTAGATAATGTAGTTTTACCTTTTGATCGCATTTTGAGGCCAGTCAAAATAGCAGACATACAGGTAAAATGTTTCGCTTCAGTTTTATCCATTAACTTGTTTCTGTTTCAGTGCAATAATTTAACTTCTTTGCCTGTTTGACATTTAACTACATACACAGGTCACCTTTATCAGGATTAGAATGTAATGTTAACTTCCTGACAGACGAAAGAATGGAGAAAAGTCATTTTTGTTACAGTAGGAGTAGATTAAAACCTAGATTTGGGTTCAACACAGGACTTGTATATGTATGTAATGTTAAATTAACATTAGCTGTGGTAGCGTTTACTCCATCTTTAAAAGAAGAAGAGTGAGAAAAGTAACTGGATCACCCATTATCATACCATGTAAATAACGGGTGTCACACTCATTTTAATTCAGCCTACAATGGTAGAAAGTGGGCCGAACCAGTAAAATAATAGAAATAATAAGATAAAAAACATAAATATTGTCGACTCTAAAGTTTTCTGAGCAAAAATAGTAAAATTCCATGTTGAAAATGTTTACATCTACGAACTGTACTTGAACATAACATGAACAAATATTAACCTGAAAATTCTTAAGAAAAATAAGTGATATTAAGTGATATTAAGTGATATTAACAATATTGGAGTTTAGTTTTTCATTTATATACATGTGCATCAAAACTTATTGATAACAGTGGATTTACAAATACACACATTTAGTAACATTCAAAATATTGGAAAAATTCTACATACATTTCAGGTTATTCACATTTTTTGTATCAGGCTAGTCTTTTTTATTTATTTATTCCCTTTTTTAACACTAAAATGAAGAATAAAATGTGCATTTTTTTCATAATTTTTTTATTATGATTATGGTCTGATCCATTTTAGATTGAATTCATGTCAAATAATTTTATCTTCCTTATTTATTAATATCTTTTGCACTTCACAAATTCATCCCAGGGGCCAGATTGGAGCCAAAGGCGGGCCGATATCGGCCCCCAGGCCGCATGTTTGACACCTCTGATGTAAACCATATTCTAGTACAGGGGCGTCAAACTCCTTTCAGTTCAGGGGAAAGACCAGTGAAATAATAACAGTGGGAAAAAAAGTACGATTACATTATGACGACGTTTACATCTACAACGTTTCCTTAAAAATCGTAATAACATGAACAACTTGAAATGTCTTAAGAAAATCCATATTTTGCCTCAATTACAACCGACATTACAATTACAAATACATAATAAAGCATTTAGTAACAGGCAGAATATTGATAAAATTACACTTTTCCTTAGACATTTGAGGTTGTTCACATTTTTTGTAAAAAGATAATTTGTCAATATCAAGATTTTCATGTAATTTTCCATTTTTACACTAAAACAAACATATAAATCTACTGTTTTCATCCTTTATGGATAATTATGATTGTATTTTACTGCTCTGACCCAATTGAGATCTAATTATTTTGTATGTAGAACCCAAATTAAAGCGATTTTTACACCACCGTTTGTTAATATCTTCATTATTATTCATCCACCGGGCCAGTTTGGACCCTTTGACGGGCCGCATTTGGTCCCCGGACCTTATGTTTGACATCTGTGTTCTAGTATAACTACAAGAGAAATTCAGTTGCTGGAGTAGTGTTATTGTGCATCTGGTCATGATTCATTCTATCATGATCTGTTCTGTGTTAATGTGGTTTTGACTACAAATCTACCAAAGGATATTAAATGTAAAATAATACAACAGCAGAAAAACACTATTTGCTTAAAAACAGTCAAATGGTGTCAGTGTTAGAGGTGGGGTTAATTACATGAATATTCAAATGACAAGAAATTAAATGAATATATGTGGATCCACATGCAGGTATTCAGATAATAATATGATTTTTTTTTTCATTACTGTCAACATTAGGCATAAACAACAACAAGCCTTGGTTTAAAAAGGATGTTCACCTGGGTTTCAGTGTGATGGCCAACAACCCAACTGTGTGAGTAAATGAAAGCTCATCCACAAGGGAATGCCCTCAGCTGAAAAACTGACAAAGACATAATCACTGTTTTCGAAAGTAACATGTCAGGCAGAGATAATTTAAGGAGTCGACAGCAGAGCGCTGATGCATTTATTTACTGCCCGAGCACAGGAATAGCATCAAAATCATTCTGAAAGGTATTTCCTGAGTCTGTGACAAGCTAAAGACATTATTTTTTAATCTCCGTGTTGTATCCACTTGAGGATTTTTATTTTTTTTTTAAACTAGAAATGATGACATTTGTTAATGCGGGTATAGACTATACATGTGTGCAACAGCTGCAGGTTTCTATTCCAGTGGATAACCTACACCATCACCTGAAAAGCCCCCAGTACTCCTTTGTTGTTATGGTTCTCAGCCAATGCCTGAGCTACCACATGCCATTCCACTTGGCTGCCCGTTGTAGTAGGACAGTTAACTCACTGATTACAGGATGAAAACTCTGGAAACATATCCCACCCATCCTCAAACACATACTGTAACTGCACTCGCCTTCACATTAAAACACCTTGTCTTGAATTTTTGGTTTGTTTGTTTGTTTGTTTGTTTTTTATCTGTGCAGCTACAACATACCATATATATGATGACCGTCTCTGAAGAATTCATGACACTTCCATCCTCCATGAAAACATATCAACTTTTACTATGACATGTTGAAAATATTGTTTTTAAGACTCTGCATTAGTGTCAAAATTCCACATGTAGAGACTTTTGTGAGTCAAATAAGGAGGTTAAATTTTTATATTAAGTTCTAAATCCTATTAGCTCATTGTATTCTCATTATTTTTTATGTTATAAGTTTGCATCTTCGTTGTCATATGAATAAATTATATTTGTCTTTATTTGTGTTACCATTATTATCATTAATTGTAATGGAGGTGGACTAAAACAAACCATACGCCTCCAGCACATTTGTTATTTATAGGTCATTTACTTTATTCATGTATGTGATATATGTCCAAATAAAACAAACAAAATACCTATAGAAAGAAATGTGATTTTTTTTTTCTGTGAACTGCCTGTAGAAATATTCCATAGAGGAGACAGAGCAGTAGCCTAGGCTATGCCTTCTTTCCAACTTAGTTGCTTGGCAATGCAACAGAGTTCCTACTAGAGTTCTAATGAAATTATTATTTAAAGGGAAAGAGGATAATTGTTACAGTAAACCTTGCTTCATTTTTTTTTTTTCATGAAGAAAAATGAACAGTTTATAAGCAAAAGCTACACAGAAAATTGCTGTAATATTAATATTTCTCATTCGTTTAGATATGATGCATAAAGGGCATTGTATTTCTAAGCCTCTAAAATGATGTATCATTGACAAACAGGCTAATAAATAAATAAATAAATAAATAATAAGGTGTATTTTTTTACCCCCCCCCCCCAGATTACTTGACTATGTTAATAATTGCCTAAAAACAGCAATTGATTCACCTTTGTGCGTCAAACACATTTAAAGCATCACATGGTTTTTTATGACTTGTCGATCACTACTGGCTCGCGTGTCGGGGACGAGTATGATTTATTGATACTGTACCAGAGAGAAGATGTTGGAGTGGCAGTCCTCAAGGCTTGCCCCGTTCGCCACCCAATTCGCTGTTGTAGTCATAATCGTCCGCCGTTGGGGTCGTCAGTGCTGGGCATGTCGAAATCCTACATCGGTTTATATCAACACTGAAGCAGGGCTGACAAATCTGGAGGGGTTTTTTTCCCCCTTTGCGTTTTTTTTTCCCAAGGAGTCTACTAGAAACAGGATTCTAACCTCATAAACAAGAGGTATATAGGATAATAGACACGGGATGGTCGGGAACAGAATGGGCGTATTCAAAAATAAGTGCAGAATTCATCCATAAAAGCCTCATATATATATATATATATATTTAAAAAAGGCAGATCTATTATAATGTAAGGCTCAAATAAATCCACAGCGTGTTGTAGTGGTGGAGGGGTTGAATCAAAACATTGTTGCAATCCAGGTCACACGATTCCATAGCTGATCATTGTCAAAAGAGCAAAGAAATGGATCCATTTCAATCCACATAGAGGAAAAAGAAGATCAACCCGTTTCCATAGTATATGTTTCCGCTGATAGTTTCGTGATTAAATGAGCAATAATCCATGCGGGAACGACTCCTTTCTTCGGTGAGGAACAACCTCAAGCAAACAAAAACAAAACAGGAGAAAAAAAAAGAAATGCGGAATTATCGACTTAAAACTTCTCTTCTAACCAACAAACACATATACACACACAGACACACACACACACACACACATATATACACACATACATACATACACGCGCGCGCAAAAAAAATATTAGATATTACGCGTTGGCTGCTGCGCAAAAACAATAACTTAGAGCAGAGGCATTACATGCAAGATATCAGATTCCGTCTGCTCCACAAGCTGATGCACCACTTGTGATAGTTTTCGAGAATTGCATGGGCTATTTATAGCTTTCTTTCTTTACCACAACCCGTTCCTCTCTCCTCTGCTCACAATGTAGCCCAGTCCACAACACAAAAACACACACACACACACACACACACACACAGAAAGAGAGAGAGAGAGAGAGAGAGAGAGAGAGAAAACAGGCGATACGAGCAGGAGTCTTTAATCCCTCTGTTGCTCTTGAATTAATCGGACCGCAGACGAGGGTCGCTCAAAAAAAAAGGCAAAAGAAAAAGCAAAAGCACCCCCCCCACACACACACACACACACACACACACACACACACCACCACCACCTCAGCTCTAGTCCCAGTTCTTCTGTGGCAGGGCGAACAAAGTCGAGAGCCTTCCCAGTTACTCGGGATCATGAGTAAAAAAATAAATAAATAAAAATTAAAACCCTTTAGACAAGATATTTGGTTTTTAAATAAAACACAATTCTTACACCAAACCCATAAAAACGACCCCAAAAAAAAACGGTCGTCTGTTAAACGGAGCTTTGAAAGGGGGGGAAATATCCTTCCTTCCTTTCAGTTTTATATCATTACGAAACGTCCGCAACAGCCGCGATGTTGCACAAAAACCATCTGATGTGTTCGTTTAATAATTTAATAATTTCATAATAAAAGCGCATTTTTTTTTTTCGCACAAGTCAAAGTCCACGTCTGGCGCGTGTTACTGACATAATGAATATGTTACACGCTGCAGAATTCCCTCCATAAGACACATTTTTAAAAACATTCTTTTGTGCTGAAATTATTAGATTGTTGAACTACATCCTTAAGCTCGTGTGTATAAGGTTGAGGCGCACGAGCCACTTCTTCTTCTTCATTGTTTATTTCTCAGATTCGTGCGCCGTATCGTCATATACAGTGTGTGCGCGCGCGAGAGTGTACGTGTGTGCGCGCGCGTGTGTGTGTGTGTGGTATATTCTTCACTGTGTCTATTTGCTTTACTCGAAGCAATTTTCTCCACGCACATATCGTCCAGCCCACCACGTATTGTAATGTAATGGCGGTCGGAAGCGTACTATAGAGATTCGCCTTCCCATTTGGCCAACTTTGTGCTCACGTGATCAAAGTCTGGGATTACAGTATTGTTTAGTATCTGTGACATGAGCCAGGATGCGACGCTGTGGAGACGCCTGGCAGGCAGACGCATAGATACATATTCACATCACACACTTAATGTCTTTATCCTGACACTCTTGTGCTAATATGCGCATGTGTTGTCATCTATGCAGCGTTTGGAGGAGGTTTTCTGTTTTTATATAATTTGTGTGTTTTGTCATGGCTGCGTGGTGTCATTCTGTGATGCATGGTTACATAATGTACAGGCTACTGTTCTCTCTACAGAGGATGTGACAGAATAGAGGTCAGAGTGACTTAGTGAGCTCAGGGTGTTTCATAAGACACATAGGTGGGGACTGGAACGACAAAAGAACATTTGCAGAGCTTACCATCGTTGTTTTCTGTAAAACAGGAAAGATGCATAGTTGTTCGGTTATATATACTGTATATGACAAGAAATGGTACATGTGTAGGGCTGCAGCTATTGACTGTGTTTGTATTAGATTGAATTAAAATGAAGATGAGCTTAATTGAAATATAACAGAAATCTGCAAGAAACTTGTAAATCCATATATATATATATATATATATATATATATATATATATATATATATATATATATATATATATATATATATATATATATATATATACATACATATATATATACACACACACACTCTTGAGATCCAGTAATGCACTTTTGTCCTCTGTAGGGGACAAATGTTTCAGTTTTACTTAAAAATTCTGTCCATTGTAAATTATATTCCATTGAAAAATTTATTCTAAATACAAAAAAATTATTTAAAAACACTGTTACATCATGCAGTTTCTGAATAAAGATAATTGTTTGATGTTAAAAAAAAAAAAAAAAAAAAAGCTAAACCTTTCACTTTCTTGGGTGTCAGGAGGAGATGTCACACGGATGTCAAACTGGTAAAGGTGTGTGTGTGTGTGTGTGTGTGTGTGTGTGTGTGTGTGTGTGTGTGTGTGTGTGTGTGTGTGTGTGTGGATAGACTAAGGCTATGTTTATATGGATGAAGATGCAAAACCTTTTTATCAGCATTTACATGAGCATCATCATTAAAGGTGTCATTCCATGGTTATTTCATTAATATTACTGTGTTCTCCATTATTATTGAATACATTGTGTGTTGGTTCCATTTAAAAATAAAAAAACATCCTGATTGTTTTGTTTCCAGCTGTTTTTTTCACGGTAGAAAAATGACTTGAGGTCAAACAACAGAGTTTACTGGTACTTCCTCATACATGTTTATGACGCGGTCATGAGGCTTCTCTGATTGGCTTAGAATGCGTGAAGGAACACCCTCCCCTCTCGCTGTGTATGTATTTACCTTTACCAGAGTAACATCCAGCTAGGTTTCGTGCCGTCGCTTGTACTGAAAACGTGGAGGAAAAAAAAACGAGGACACATGAACCACTTTGATCCGCCATTTTTTCCAGTTTGTGCAGCAGCTACTGTGGCTCAGTCTTCTCTTGTAGATGCTAATGCTAATGCTACTTCAGATTTGCTGCCGGGGACGGGTTTAACCCCACGTGGGTGACGCTAAAGTCCATCTGACGTCAGACGGGCCGGCTTTTTCTGGGTCCCTGGTTCCTCTTGTTTTGTGTGAATGCAGTATGCAGCCAGTGGAGGTGATGAACCACTGTCAAAGGAGCATGTGTTGGTAAGTCTGGGTAACCCATCAGATTCAAAAAGGAGCGTGGAAAAGTGTTTTTTAGTGGAATGATACCTTTAAAAACGCTGTGTATACAATGACAAGAGTGTGTAGAATTGGATTGGATATTCATGCCAGGCTGTAGATGGTGCTGCCTTGTCAACGCGCATGAGTAAACAGCAATATTTGTCACTTTTGAGCCTGACATAGAAACACGACTGTGGATAGTTTAACATTTCCACTCTGGAATGTATCTTCAGATTTTTGCGTTTTTTCAACTTGTAAAAACTAAATTCTTGTGTAAACAACAGAAACCTCCAATCAAATATTTTGTAATTTTTAGCCAAAACCAGCAGAAATAAATGAACAAAACAACCTCAGAAATAGATAATGTCCCAGTCATCCCCTGTCCTTAGGCCAGACATGTCCAAAGTATTCCACAAAGGGCTGGTGTGGCTGCAACTGAGAGTTCACAGTTTGACCAATCGACTCTGGAGACTGAGACCAGTTGATTAATGGAGTCCAGTGTGGTGTTCTGCTGCTTGGTTGGAATAAAAACCTGCACCACACCGTTCCTTTGTGGAACAGTTTGGACATACCTGCCTTTGTTCCTCATTCAGTTGTTCTGCTCCTCATCTGTGGAACAAACTACCTGAACACCTGAGGTCTGGGAAAACCTGGAAATTGATTTAAATCAGGCCTGAAAACATTACTATTTACTGGAGCTTTTACTTAGATTCTCTTTTTAAAATATGTTTATGTCTCTTATTTTTATTGTCTTTTAATCATTTTAATTTTACCCAAAGCACCTTTAATTGTCCTGTACACGAAATGTGATATACAAATACATTTGCCTTGACTTAGACCCTCCTTCTTGGCATGGAAAAATATAGTGGGAAAGAAAAAACCTCAGAGAAAACCACAGTGAAGGACAGATCCACTCCCATACAGGCTATAGATGAACGTCCCTTAGTTAAAAATACCAATTAAATAAAGGAAATAAAAAGTGTGATGGTGTGCAAGTTATATTATGTTCAGTGTGTGCGCATGAGTCATACACACACACACACACACACTATATATATACACACATACATATATACATACATACATACATACATATACATATAAATAAATATATACATATGTATGCATACACATAAGACTATTAATATAGACAATTTCTTAAAGTAGATATTAAGGACCACCCAAAAGCTGGTTTATAAAATATTTGTACTATTTTCTAATTTATTAAAAGTACTCATGAATCTATAAAAACCCAAAACAATTTGTTTGTGTTGACTTACAACTGAATTTATTTATACCTTTAATCATTATCAAGTAACTTATTAATATAACTTCCTTATATTGTATTACCCATCACATATTTACGGTGAAAATGTAGATCAGAGTAAATTCATTAAAAATAAATGTTTATGCAGTTTGTCCAACTACATGGGTTTTAAACTATGTTGCAGTGTTTCAACGTTCACTACATGGATGCATCCAAAAAAAATATACATGATGATGCCAAGAGATAAAGAGAGATAGATAGTAAACAAAGGTATGAACATAATATCTTCAGATTTTATTAAAGTTTCTCTGGTCAGTAAACATTGTACCCTGCAGTGATACAGCACAGTCCTGCACAGGAAACATTATTTATTTATACCTTTTACTATATATACACCATTTCATCCATCATCAGCTTCCTGTTGCAGGTGTTTATTTGCCTCTCAGTGCATGTTCATCCAGCTAACTAACTAATTTAATAGTCCACATCAACAGTCGAAGTTGTTTTTTCCTTTAGTCTTGACTTTAATCTAACTTTATACAAACAAGAAATAGTGAAATGAGATGTTTTTAAAGCAGTGTCAATGTGTCATCCCTCTTGTAAATATATTTAAATGTTCTTTACACTCATTTGAAGTCGGGTCTGTCGCAACATAAAATATTGATGTAAAGCTCAAATCACATCATATTAAGTAAATAATTAGACATGGATTTCAATAATGCATTTCTTCATTTGAACATCAAGTGCGTCTGTGACATTTAAAAAAAAAAAAAAAAAAAAAAACACGCAGCCTTCTCAGTGTAGTTTGTATAATTTATTTACCTTTCAAGGCTGAACAGAAGATCATTTCTACATTTAAGAAATATTGGCCAACAGTGAGCTTTATAGACAACAATATATTTATTTTGCCATCATATATCTGCAGAAAATATTTCCATATACTGACATATGCAATCCATTATGACAGGCTTCACCTACAGTTTACGCATTTATCACTTCATACACCTTGTATTTGGTGCAGAAGAGGGGTAGCTTTAGTAGTGGGGTGGGGGCGGGGGGTAAAAAGACATGAATCAGATGGATGAGTGAGAGCTTAGCTTGGCAGTTATTGATCTCTTTGCTCCTGAACTCATTCAGAGAGACCCCCCCCACCCACCCACCCACGCAACCACCCCCCTTTTTTTTTTTTTGTTCAATATATCCTTTAAAGGCCTTGAAAAGACTCTCACACACAGTTGGTACACTTGGAGCAGAGCTGATAGGATGGAGATGCTATCAGTTCGAATAAATCTATTTCAATATGCCACACATTTCCCCTGATCAGACTTCGACTGACTTGATCTGTGAGTAGAGAAGAGACGCAACACTGCTCTGATTAAAGATAATGTGTTTGTCTAGACAATCTGGTTAGACTTGTTCCAGATGAAAATGATAGGTGTGTGTGTGTGTGTGTGTGTGTGTGTGTGTGTGTGTGTGTGTGTGTGTATGTGTGTGTGTGTGTGTGTGTGTGTGGTCGTCTTTGTGTTATTTCCTGTCGTATAAACAGACAAGGTTCTGTACAAATGCAAATATACAGTAAATATTCAAGTGACAGATTACTTTGTCTTTTAAACAGAGGTGGAAAGTAACTAAGTAAAAGTACTTAAGTAGTTTTTTGGGGTTTTTTTTAGATAAGATAAGCTATAGTTTATTAATCCCCATAGGGAAATTCAAAGTAGTCACTGCTCCACACAACAAAAATACAATTATATTACATCAGTACTTAAATAAATAACTACTGGATGTAAATAGCTCTTCGATAAAAAATTTTAAAAAATCAAATAAATTAACATTATTATTATTAAAATTTGAATTTAAAGAAGCAGAGTTAAATATGGTTAAAAAATTATATATAACCCCCCCTTCTATTTAAAGTATTACACAGCCTGGTTACATATAAATAAAGAATAAAGGTATCTATACTTTACTTGAGTATTTGTTTTTCTGGGAACTTCTTACTTTTACTCCCTACATTTTTGCATGAATATCTATACTTTATATTACATTACATTCTCAGAAAAGACTCATTACTTTTTCAAACTAAACAGATTTGACAGTATGAAAAATAAGTCACCAGAGGAAAAATAAATAAGTGGAGAGAAACTGTAACTTTATATATTATAGTTATTTGACTATTATCTCACAATTTGGACTTTTTCTCTTAAAATTAGGCATTTTATTAAATCTCATTTGTAATTTTTTTAAATCTCATGATTACTTTTTATCTCAATTTTCCCTGTTGTTCCTAAATTTCCTGTCCATATCCACTAAATTGTGTCCAGTGACCCCATCACACACATTATTTACACAGTAACTCACTTTTAAATAATACATTTGAGATACTTTTGAAACTTTTCAGATTTTGTTTTGTTTAATAAGTATTAATGTGTTCATGGGAGAGAAAAAAAATGCAGTTTTACTTTATTACAATTGTACTTTTTTAGTTTTACTTCAGTAAAAGAGTTGAATCAGTACTTCTACTTTTACCAGAGTATTTTTTCACAGCAGTAGCGGTACTTCTACTTAAGTACAGAATGTGAGTACTTTGAACACCTCTGATTTCAGAGCAGAGCAACTTTGCCGTAGCAGAAATCAAAATAAGTACATTTATTTTTCAGAATTAGAAGGCGATCAATGACACCCCCCCATTGAGACATGTTATAATACCCCTGCCTTCAGAAGCAGAAACTACAAAAGCATAACTAAAAACATTTCTTGCTTTAATAATAATATTTTTTGTATTATTTTTAGTATTATAAATATTTTTTAAAATTATTTTTGTATCATAATTATTATTTTGTATTATTATTATTTTTGTATCATAATTATTTTTGTATTATTATTATTATTGTTCTTATTAATTAACCCTTTGACTCATACTGGTCACTCCAGTGGACAGTTCTTCTACAGTTGTTCTCTTGTATATTCATGAGTTTTCTTGTTTTAGTTCCACATCAGTCAGTTCATATCATTACTGTAACTTCATTAATAACTGATCTGTACTAACATGTTTACGTGTAAATCAGTTCCTTGTTATTAGACTGTAATTAACAATCTCTTCTTAAACAAAAACTGCAGTAAAAAAATATTTCATAGTGTTCTGATATTGCCTTTTAAACACACGTTTCTTTGGTTCAAAGTTTAAACACATATTACAGTATCAAGCTGAGTGGATATTTTTGTAACTCCATAAAAAATAGATTGATTAAAATAATTTTAATCACATTGAGGCTAAAGAGGGAAAAAAATGTTGACTAAGGTTCTCATACTTCATGCAGCAAAGGGTTAAAATCTGCAGTTTTCCTTATTTATAGGTAATTATGATTATATTTTACCGGTCTGACCTGAGATCTAATTATGTATATGTATTCTGTATATAGACCCTGAATTAAAATAATTAACCAATAAACAAAAACTGCATTAAAATGTTTTATTTCATAGCGTTCTGATATTACATTTTAAATACATTCTTCTTTGCTTCAAAGTTTAAACACTTGTTGTTCAGCTGATTGGACATTTTTGTAGCTCCATAATAAAAATTAAAATATTTCAATCACATTTTTTTTTTCATGCCCAAAGAGGAATAAAAACACTTGGGGAAAAAATCTTGACTAAGGTTCTCATAATTCATGCGTCACAGGGTTAATTTTAATATTAACTATTTTAATGTTAAGCTAACAGCTACCATTATGCTACAAGAAATGTCTTAAAACGTATTAAAATGACAATGAAAAGTGAATGTAAATTAACATGTCAGGCAAAGGTGTGCATTTCTACATAATCACATATCAGCTCTACATTCAAACTGAACACTGAATACAATCAATTGCATAACCTCTTTCATTTAGTTGTGTTTTATGCGTCATTTTTTTCTCTCCCATCCAACAAATCTCTACATTTGTAAGGCAAAATGCAGAGAAAACGACTTCCTGATAATATTTCAGATTGCATAATATTTTAACCCTTTAAACTTTCACTCAATTTCACTTAAAATTTTTAATAAAGTAAATTGAATGATGTTCTTGAATCATTTTAATAACATACAATTGGTGTTTGATTATATTATAAGTGAAAATATTCAGATGAAAACTGGGATATTAGAGGCGGGTCATGTTAAATGATGCAATAGATAAAACATTTGTGGATATTTATTGATGTTCTGGATTATATTTGGATTATTATATATATTTGGTTTTGGATGTTTTTGTTGGACTGTGACTGTGTTTGTTGGAGTATGGTTCCTCTGTGGATAATTATGAGACATAAAAGGTTCAGATCAGCTGTTTGACATTTGTATTTTGAACAAATGAATGATGGAAACATTACTTCTTCACCAGTCTTACCAAGATCATTTGTGACTTGGTTCAAATTCAACATATTAACTCTTTGTGTTTGTATCATTAGCAATTAGCATTAGCATTTCATGACACTTTACTATCATCTCTACCGCTTGGTTGAGCATGTTTTCAAAAATATTATTACATCAATACCAAAGTATTTCTGAAACATGATGATGATTATTTATGCAAAATATACCCTCTAAAAGTTAATAAAATGCAAAGGGGAAAAAAATTTCATTTTGCAATTCTGCAATTTTGTGTCCAAAAGAAAAGATCATAGCAGAGGTGCTATCACAGTTACCATCTTCTTCTTTGGTGGTATATATACTAGCATAACATGAATATATCATTGACTGACCAAGAAGTTTGGTGTCAAAGAACTTAAATTTAGATTAGATATCAGCGTTCAAAGTTACCTCTACCAAACGGTTGAGCTGACCAACAAAGGGTAAAAGGATTAAGAGTGTCCAACTATTTTTTTTCAATTCCTGTACGAAGGCTTCAATGTAACAGTAGTACATATATACACACACATATATATATATATATATATATATATATATATATATATATATACATATACACACATATATATATATATATATATTTGTTTATTTGTTTATTTATTTTTATTTCATTGTCATTTTTGTTGTTCTGACATAATGATTATTTATTTTAGTCAACGAAGTAAATGTCTTCTATTCAAATGGAAAAATTACCATTGTACCTACAGCTAAAAATCCTCCACTGAGAAAAATCGTGTTATGTTGCAAAGCTGCAGGACATCTACTAAAAGGACTGTGTGGTGAGACTGTTTGTCAGCAACATCCTCTACATGTTTTTCAGACTGTTTTGCATACAGCTAACTGTTGTTGTTCATTAATGATTCAGGATGAGCATATTGCAAAGGATTATGCTTGCATGGACACTGAAGGGTGTTTATCATCCATGCCCAGGAATGAGAGTCTTACAAAGAAAGAAAGGGGGAAAAAATTATAAAAAAAAAAAACTCAGGAGCTTTGCAGTATTTTCATTAGTGATTGATGGATCACCGGGTGCTAAGTTAACACACACCTAGCAGCGAATTCGCTCCATAAAATCAGATGAGAGTTTCTCGTCTCTTCACAGCTCCAATAGCTCTCTGGCATTTCCTAGAGCGCAAAGAGTCTGGCTGAGAAGAATAGATGGTGTGCATTATAATGAACATGGGCTGACACCGCCTCATCCATCATTCCACCCAGGAAAATTATAGCAGAGCCAGAGAGAGAGAAAGAGAGAGAGAGAGAGAGAGAGAGAGAGGATGAGAGAGAGAGAGATACTTTACATCATTACTCCAAAGCAACAGAGTGTCTACAGGTTCAACTCATCTTCCAATGTCATTGGTTTATTATTGTTGTTCTTTTTAACTGACCACTACACTGTCCTACAAAACACAGAGGCAATAACTGTACTTTTTGACGAAAATGAGTTATTGTTTGTTTTTTTGGGGGGGGGGGGGGGGTTGAACATTTAAATCATTCTTTGTCATATAATAAAATATCTCATCTTAAATGTCTGTCATTTTGGAGAAAATTGGTGAGTGTTTGTACAGCAAGTGGAAAATGTACTAGTAAAGCAAAACAAAAAGGCAGTAAAGATCATCACTGTGTTCTTACCAATGTCTATTTAGCATCCAATAGTTTGTGAAACACTGTATTAGACTAAAACTGATGATGTAATTACTGTATATTCCACACTGTGCACTGGACTATAAGGTGCACTGGACTATAAGGTGCACTGGACTATAAGGTGCACTGTCAATGAATGGTTTTTATGAAGGTTTTTCATATAAGACGCATTAAGTGAAGTCAAAATCACGAGATAAAAAGTCAAAATTCTAAGGTAAGGTACTTTATTAGTTATTATACAATGAGATTTGTCCTTTGTATTTAACCCATCCTTCATGCTGTTGGGACACCTGTAAAGAGCAGTGGGCAGGGGACCCAGGGACCCACCTCCAGATGTCCAGCCAGAATTACCTTGTTGGAGGATTTTACCCTAACAAACATATTTTTGAGTGATGGGGAAACCGGAGCACCTGGAGGAAACCCACCCAGACACAGGGAGAGAAACATGCAAACTGCACACAGAAAGACCTGCAATTATGTGAGAAAAAGTCTAAATTATGTGATTAAAAAGTCAAAATCATGAGGTAAAAAGTCAAAATTCTGAGAAAAATCCAAAATGATGTGATAAAAAAGTTAAAATCATTAGGTAAAAAGTCAAAAGTCTTAAGTAAAAAGTCAAAATCAAGAGGTAAAAAAGTCAAAATTCTGAGAAAAATCCAAAATGGTGTGATAAAAACCCAAAATTATATGATAAAAAAGCCCAAATTATTAGATAAAAACTCAAAATGATGCAATAAAAAGTAAAAAATCATGAGATAAAAGGCCAAAATCACGAGATAAAGTCAAAATTCCCAGTCACAAAGCACTACCAGAATTAATCCATATATAAAAGTGCACTGTGGCTGTTGTAGAACTAGTTAACATGCAATAACAATAACTGCCTCATGTCTAATAATCTACCTACAACCACTGGGGCTGAACAACAACAGAATTTAAGGTCATTTTTCTCAGGTTGGTGTCTCTTTACTTTGTAGGACAGTGTAGGAGACTGTCCACTGTCTTTGTCTCTCTGTCAGTTTACCATAAACATCCTATAACTCTTCAATAATATAGTATGATGGCCTTGAATATGCCTCTGCAATCTGATGTTATATTTTTGTAGATCTTATTTCATTTCATACATTGTTTCCTCGCAGTCAATCAAAGATGATGCCTTTAACTCTAATTTAATGCTATCTTACATCAGGACTGTCAAACTCATTTTATTTCATGGGTCACATACAGACTAATAGACCAGGATGGACCAATAAAATAATAATAATAACAGGAGTTATTTATTTATACGTTATTCAATGACAACTCACACTTTTTTCTTTGTTTTAGTTTTTTTTTTTTTTTTTTTTTTTTAAAGGAACATTTTGTTGGCCATATTTATACATTTTAAGCCAAAAATGTGAACAACATGAACATCCATGAAGCTGAAGTGTATTGGAATAAATAAGTAAATATTTGCAACTAAACATGATGTTGAAATATCCTCAGAAAAGAGTACATTAATTCTGTTTTTTTTTTCTCCTCAGAACATGTTGAAAGACAGGTCTTATTAATCCTGAACTGAGGCTACATAATAATGATCAATTATTATTACCAGCCTATTCAATCAGGTGATTTGATTTGAATGATTTATTTCGAACATGTGCAGAATGCAACAATAATAAATACAACAACAACAATAATAATAATAATAATAATAATAATAATAATAATAATAATAATAATAATAATACACAATGACATGTCCGAAAAGGAGTAGGATGAAGCATAAACTTATTTAATCCTACCCCAATAACCTGAATTCATCTTATAGTAATATAGTACATATAGTGTTGTTCAGTTTTTATATGAGGTGTTCGACTGAATTGGTTCAAATTGCAAAAATACATTTCGAAAAACAATTAGACATTGAGACTTTAATTAATCATAAAATTTTAATTAAGGTAATGTCAAATTAAATATATTAAGAATAATCCTTTATATTTTACTATTAGAAGGTAACTGACCCAAACTCTAACTCCTAAATTTCAATTAATCATAAATTTATTTCCTAAATATTGTTTTAAATACACGCATTTGTTTTCTTTTATAGGAAAGTTTAAAGTTAATGACTGATCGTATGGATATTTTTAAAATCAAAATATATCGTATCCAAACTACTGTCCCATGTTTTCATGTCATTACTTAAACAAACAGCTTCAGTTCATGGGTGGAGGCTGGTTTTAACAACACTATCTTTCATTTCTAAACTGGAGCAGCTCTGATGATCTTCAGTGACCACTTAGAGAATAAGACGTTTACATCAGTCTGAAGTAATTGTCTTTAAAGTCTGAAAGTCAACATCTCTCACTAACAATATGAATCATTTTTGCAATCAATCAATCACTGTTTTATTAATGAAAAAATATAAAAATGTTATGATCTGTGTAAACTTGTTCAGAACTGTGTAGCTGTTTTAGTCTGGTATTATTGAGTTTAAAAATTAGCTAAAAGCGTTACTACCAAAACATTTTGATGGTGACAAAAAGGTATTATTTTGATGCATATCATTATTATTATTATTATTAAATGTATACACTATATACACTAAATAATGTATATAGTATAAATAGTGTATATGGTGTAAAAAGTCTAAATAGTGTATATAGTTTAAATAGTGTATATGGTGTGCATAGAATATTTTATCTTATTATTATTAATAATAATTTTAATCCTTTAACCCCTGATGCATCAGCAATGTTGCGTTCTGAAAGGATGGTTTAGTTTAAATATTAAAAATAATAATAATTTAAAAAAAACTATGACTGTTTTTCACTGTGATTTGACTGAGTTTTGTTCATGGATCTGATATATGGAAATAAACAGGTGTCATAAAGCAACTGATTTAGAAAAAAGAAAAACTACTGAAACCAAATTACAATATTATTTATTTAGATTTAATTTCAGTTTAGTTTTAGTATTGTTTATTTTAAGTTAAGTTATTTTGTAAATATGTATTAGTTTGTTAATTTTGTTCCTTATTTTGTTTTATATTTCTACATTTAATGTTGCATTTTTTATTATTTTTCGTCACTTTTGTGCCATTCCTGTCTTATTTTGTTCATATTACTTGTTATTTTTGTTGGTTTATTCTACATTTTGGCTGTTATTGTCCATTTTGTTGCTTATTTTATTCATTTTTGACTGGAACTTAAGTCTCAGGAGTTAAAGGGTTTAAATATGAGTTTTAATTGTTTTCAATCTGTCAAAATAACATGAAGGACAAAAAGACCACAGGATGTCTGTAAAAAAAATTTTTTAAAAAGAGATAAAAGTCAGGCTTTCACTCCACCGAGCACGACCAGCTCAAGTGATGTGAAGGTGTTTAGACACTGGGGTGCAGAGGGTTACAGTTGGGGTCATCTCTAACCCTGGGGTCACAGTTCATCCTGTTTTTCTTCTGCGTCGTCATGTGTCGTTTATGTGTCGTTTCGTCCCTCCACCACCAGTGGGCTCAGTTCTGTTCTCCATGGGGGGGGGGGGGGGTTGGTATAGATATTTATGTTCCTGCCTTTAATGGTTAATGATGTGTTTCCAATTGTGCTGAGCAGGGACAAAATATATTGCAGGACCTGAAAGGTAAGATCAAATATTGGATTCTCATTCTATAATAATATATATTGGTTCATTCTATTTGCAAGTTCTCTGACTGAAATGTAAATTACAGTTTGTCATTCCAAAGACATTAAAACAGAAAATGAGACCAGCTGTTGCATCTTATAATAAATGACCACATTCTATTGATCTTGTGTTTACAGTTTTTCCAACATAATGTTACGTATAATGAGTTAATATTGAGCCAAAAGAGTCGTTACATGTATTAACTTAATGCTATGACTGAAACACTAGTTGTTTTGTTAAAAAAATAAAGGTAATGAGTTAAACTTATATTGTATAATAATGATTGGTTAGGTGTAGGCATAATTTTAACTCATTGACAAGATAATATATATATATATATATATATATATATATATATATATATATATATATATATATATATATAAAATCAACTTTATAAAATTAGGGTAAAAATGTGTTTTGCGTTTGATGCGTCACGAAAATCATTTACAAAATATATTAAAACATATTTTTATCTGTGTATACATTTCTATGTCTATTTTTATTTCTTTGTTCTTTTTTAATATATTTATCTTTACTGTTTTTTTTTCTGTACATATGACTGTTTGCACTGAAGCAGAAGAAGCTCTCCAATCTTGTACGTTGTATAATGACAATAAAAGGGCATTCTATTCATTCTATTCTATTATATAATAATGGAAACTACCTTCATTCATTTCCAACAATAGCCTCTACATGGAGAAATGTAAAAAGTATTAATAGTTTAATATAATAATGTCATTTCTAAAGGTAATGTTATGTTTCTGTAGGGATTCATTTTGAGAGAGGAAGTTTATTCCAATAACTTACACAAACAAATAAACAAAAAAAAGGAAATTGACAGTACTTTTACTAAATATGTTTACCTTAAATCTGGTGCAACATGGATATGGGCAGAGATTTTCCAAAACAACATTTCCAACCCTGTATTTGAACCAACTCAGTAAAATACTTCATATACTTTTAAACGACATTTGCTGAAACTATAGTATGAATAAAAACCAGAGGTGGAAGTAACTAAGTAGAAGTACTTCCTTTACTGTACTTAAGTACATATTTTAGGTATTTGTACTTTACTTGAATATATATTTTTCTGGCAGCTTTTGACTCCCTACATTTTTGTATAAATATCTGTACTTTATACTCTTTACATTCTCAGAATAAACTCATTACTTTTTCAAATTAGACAAATGTGACTTTTATCATAATTTTAACTATTTATCTCATAATTATTCATTTCGTATCTCATAATTATGACTTTTTCCTCAAAATGTTGACTTTTATCTAAATTTTTTATATTTTATGTCATAAGTTAGATGTTTTTTATTTCATAATTTTGACATTTTATCTCACTTTAAAAAAAAACGTTTAAATGTTTCCTAAATGTCCTGTCCATACACACAAAATTGAGTACCATGACCCAATAAAACATATCATCATCACTTTTAAAAGCTTGATTTTTTTTCCTGCTTAAATAAGTAGTATTTAATCCATACTAAAAAAAAAACAATTTAAATGCAGTTTTACTTTATTACAATTGAGAAGTTGTACTGTCTTACTTTCACTTAAATAAAAGGAGTTAACTCAGTACTTCTACTTGTACTTTTTTACACAAGTAGCTGTACTTCTACTTAAGTACAAAATGCGAGTACTTTTACCACCTGTGATAAAAACTTTTTTGTTGCCATTGTGTCTTCTTCTACCCTTTAAGACTTTATATAACAGTTCTCTGCTTTGGTAGCAGTTCCACTCCATTGGTCATGATCCTCTGTCCCCTGTGAACCCACTACACCCAGTGTAATTCATCCTCATAGTCGTCCTGCATTTTATTTGCTTTCGGCCAATTTCAGAGAGCACCGCAAATTTGTCTCTGGGCACCAAGATGCAATTTAATTAAACACACTGCTCCAGTTATAGCAGAGGTGGTGGTGTTCTTCTACCTGTTGTGGAAGCGTTGGTATAACGTCCATATGTCCTGTGTCCGTACTGTAGGTCTGTGCTCGTGTTCATTTCTGATCTCAAGCGTTTCACTCAAGTACTGTGAACACTGGTTTAATGGGGTTTCTGCAGCATATTGATTTCACGATGAGCAGCCGATGTCTTTGTAAAATGACTCGAGATGGGAAATTAGATGTTATCTCTGAACAACAGAAAACCAAGCCTCACATGGTGTCGTATCCAAGGGCGTCACAGTCATTTAAAATGTGGGGGTGTTCTAAGTTGTGGCACATGAGCAAAATTTTCTGAGTCTATCATCGGAAAATTACCGAACAATTATCCATTAATGATAAAAAAAAAAAAAATTATATTAAAAAAGTAATATATGGCTGAAAATAATAACTACAATTTATTTTTCCTAAATTAAACATTTATTCAATTCATAAGTCAAAATTATGTGACAAAAGTCAAAATTATGTGATAAAAAGTCAAAATTATGTGATAAAAAGTCAAAATTAGGAGATAAAAAGTCAACATTTGTGATAAAAAGTCAAAATGATGAGATAAAAAGGATTTTTTTTTTTAAATATCAGACACTGATGTTACAGACACTGTACCTCTTTTTTTTTTACAAAAATGTTTTGCCCAAGGGCGTCACAATCATTTAAAATGTGGAGGTGTTCTAGGTTGTGGCACATGAGCAAAATCATCATCGGAAAATTAACAAACCATTATCCATTAATAATTACATTTTTTTATATTAAAAAAGTAAAAAATGGCTGAAAATAACTAAAATGTGTGTTTCCTCAATTAAACATTTATTCAATTCATAAGTAAAAATAATGAGATAAAAAGTCAAAATTATGAGATAAAAAGTAAAAAATTATAAGATAATGTCAAAATTATTACATAAAAAGGATTTAAAAAATCTGACACTGATTTTACAGACACTGTTCCTCTTTTTTCTTACAAAAATGTTTTGTCCATGTCAGGGGAGACGACTAAAAATATGTTCCTCAGGGGGAACATCAGTGAAAAAAGTTGTAGAACCACTGTCTTAGGGTAAATGTCACAGAACAAGACATAGTTTATTTAACTTAGTTTAACAACAGTAACATTTGTCATTACTTACTGGTTAATAACTGTTTGTTAACACCACGAAGAAGAACTGTTTACATTACCGGCGAACTGAGGTGCGCTTCATTTACATATGCTGTTGTGCCGCCCGGGCGGGTAAACAGTTTAAACCATAGATATTGTAACAGCCCCGAAATGTTATTAATGTTTGTTTGGTGTGATTGTGACGACAGTAACTGTTTATCCTGAAATAAAAAGTAGGTGAGACCAACTCTGTCTGTTTCCTGGATCCAGTAACGATACAATATATAAACTCAGGAAAAAATGGAGGGTATGAAATCATCTGGATGGAGAAGTGGGGGTGTCGCAACGCCCCCATCCCCCACGGGTGCGACGCCCATGGTCGTATCTGATTTTGAAATTATGTCAAGCTGTCAAAATTCACTAATCAACACATGACCACGAGCTACAAGAAAATTAATATGGATAAACTGTAACCGCTAAAGCTAGTGCAAGATGGTGGGCAAAATATAGATTTGAATTTACATTGCAAATTGTATCTTAAAGACATGCAGGGGGGCAGCCTGAAGGTTAGAGCAAGGCCTTTAATCCCCACTTCTCCCAGTAAACCTTTGCAAAGCCCACTATGGAAACCCGGTCACATTACATATTTCAGAGTATAGCCAGAGTCATGTGCAGCACTTTCATGTAGAAAGATTACTACAGATACTATGCTTTAAGTGACCAGCCAGCATTTCCACTTGGCTGCACCCTCTGATGCCACCTGAACAGAATTCAGTAGAAGCCTTCAAGCTCCTCATACATAATGTATCTGTGAAGGTCTGCTCAGTTTTCATGTTCTCCTAATTCATTTCACAAAGAGACGGTGGGAGAGAGGGAGGCCTGTTGTGGCATATAGAATACACACTGAGGGTCATCAAATACAAAACCAACTTCAAAAATAAAATGCAATCATGTTGTTTTATGGCTAAAATTGTTTATTATATATATATATATATATATATATATATATATATATATATAAGAATCAATAGGAACCATCTATTAGGATTATTTCTGTATAATGCAGATCTTGTCTCAATTTCTTTATCTGTAGAGTTTTAAATATTGTTTATTTTTTTTGTAGTTGATTAATCTATAACTGATTTAGTTTGATTCAATTAATTCATTATGTGAATAGATAGAATGTGAAAAAGGGATGTCTGAAATGACAGACAACTTGGCTTTAATTCCAGAACCAATAACCACAATAAAAATAGAACCAAGTGTCCTACAGCCCAACAGTATATTTAAAGACATACATTGACAATAGTTTGTCTTTTCAAAGTCAACAGTCATGCCACCAAATAGAATTCCTATCTAATGTCAATAGTAATTCTATCGATATCTCCAACTGTTTCACAGATATAGTACTTTAAAAGTGTTTCCCATTAATAACCAATGGGGATTTTTTTAAAATTTCCAAAATGTATTTTTTATTTTTTTTTAATGGTATTTCTTAATTCCTTGAACAAAGGTAGTAGTAGATGTTGTCCAAAAGGCACCTCTGCTACTGTATGAATTCCAGAAGATTCCAGTGATTTGGACACAGGATTGGATTTCACCTTTCAAGATCAGTCAAGGTCAAAGGTCATGGCACCAAATGAAAGCCCATATGTGACTTCTTATCTACCAATAATAATAATTATATAAATATCAACTTTTTAAAAGTCATAGCACTTTGAAACGTGTAACATCTGCCTCCAGCCACTCGTCTGGATTATACGTTCATACGTTCATATGTTCATGTGTCATTTCCTCTTTTCTTTCATTAGTCTTTCTTCTGTCATGTCTGCTGTTTTACTTCCTCCCACTCCCTTATGAATGTGTTATAGAATCGTATGCCGTCTTTACTTCCCAGTTCCTGATTATCCACCTGTGTGTACCCCTCCTTCTCCCTAATGCGTCACACCTGTGTCTTGTTCCCCTCATCTTCGTCTGTTCTTAAACCTGCCTGTTTACATATTTCATCCATCAACCTGATCCAACCCATTTTCACCATCGATATTCATGTTCTGCCTGATCCCCATCTCTGCCTTCGATTGGTTCCCTGTTGCAGATCTACGCCCGTTTTCATGGTACCTAGAGTTTTTAATATTCCTTTGTTCCCGTGCATTAGGGTTGGTTTTTTCGAGGTTCCTTTGTCTCTAGTCTCTAGACCAAGCCTCTGGGTGTTGTGTCCATTCAATCTGAGCCGGACGTGTACCCCTCACATTTCAGGAATGTTTATTTGGGTTTACTCCCGGGTGGCTGGCCCTTGGCGAGGATTCAGTGGGCCCCCTGGGGCCTGTCCTCGGCTGTTGTGGGGCCTCTGGCTGGGCCTCCCTGGGCTGTGTTCAGGGTGGGCTCACAGTTGCCTCTCGGGGGGCAGGGTTAGATCCCTCTCTGTGGTGTCTGCTGGTTAGACCTGGTGCTTGACCCTGGGGGCCTCCTTCTTGGCCCCTGGTCCTTGGAGGAGGTGCGGTTGTTCCTCACTGAAGTCACCAGTCTTTTTGTCTTGTTCTCTTTGCTTTACTCTGATGCAGGACATTAATGTGAACAACTGCTGTTGTATGGATTTATTGCTGGTGTTATCAGAGTTGTCATTTGATCTTCTGTTTCTGTTTTCTTTTCATGTGTTCCTTATTTGATAGGTCTTATTTCTTTCTTTTTAATCTCCTATCCATTTGTTTCTTGGGCATTTTGCCCAGTTCTTGTTCTGGTTGTTGTTACTCTGACCCCAAAGGGGGGTGGGGGGGGTATTGTTTTTGAGTTAGTTTGTGTGTCTGTTGGTTTGTTTGGAAGCAGTTTTATGTAAAAACTACTTCACTGATTTGGTGAATAGGTGCAAGATGTTCCAGAATAGTCCCATAAAATTTTGTTGAATGTAGGTTAAAGGTCACAGTCACTAAAAATGTGTTTTCATAATAATGAGATAGAGCAAATCAGGTAGAGTGTGTTTGAGTGTGTGTGGGGGGTATTGTTGATAATTTTGTCTGAGGGTCTTTGACACCCATTTGAGGTTTTCATTGATATTTCAAATGTCACCCATCATAAGTAAATGGTAGGGAAAAAAAAGATTTTACTTTTCTGAAAATGTAATGACATTATTCGGTGCTATCTAAACCCAAATTTGATAGGAATTCAACCAATAGTTTTGCTACTACAGACATTTGGAATTTCACCCATTTTAAAGACCCTGTATGCAGGATTGTGGCCAAAACTGGGACTGAAATCACATCCAAATTCTTTAAAGTGTGTTACCTCCTCCACCTACCCCCAGACTGAGGGTTACCAAACTTTGTAGGATCTACAACAACGAGCTACCACAGCAAGCAATGAGTTGTATGCTGGAGTTTATACCATTTGGCTCAAGCCTTGGTTCACTCTGTGGCAAACACCCCGGTTCACTCTGTGGCCAGCACCCCGGTTCACTCTGTGGCCAGCACCCCGGTTCACTCTGTGGCCAACGCCCCGGTTCACTCTGTGGCCAACGCCCCGGTTCACTCTGTGGCCAACGCCCCGGTTCACTCTGTGGCCAGCGCCCCGGTTCACTCTGTGGCCAGCGCCCCGGTTCACTCTGTGGCCAGCGCCCCGGTTCACTCTGTGGCCAGCACCCCGGTTCACTCTGTGGCCAGCACCCCGGTTCACCCAGTGGCCAACACCCTGGCTCCGCTGCTATAGCCCCAGTTTGTTCTCCAGCTCTGCCTGGGAAAGCGGAGCGCAGCAAAGCGCTGCCCAGCCCACAGAGCTAGCATCGGTCTTTTGTTCGTCTCTATGTTTCAAAAGCCCCTCCTGTACATGCCCTTGTTTTTACCCCCCTCACTTTGTCAGGATGTACTTGAGGCTTCACAGGTTTAATAATGTCAGACATTTGTGATGACAAATGTTCGAGATGAAGCTCAATATAACTAAATGTTATTGACTCTGGTTAGTAGGTCATAGGTAGAGCATCAATAAAAACAACAAATAATTATTTAGAGACAGACACAGAGCTTTTTAAATGTAAATATTGAGGTCAGTGATATCAATATTTGAAATGAACAGGAGTCCTTAAAGGGCACCTTCCATTAGTATTTCATTTTGTTATATAATTATCAGCACTATAATCATTGGATTATCTGCAAGTTTTCTGTTTAAAAACACCCTGGTGTGCTATATAAGTGCAGTACGTTTAACAATTTCTAATGTTTTCAAATATCAGCCTCCTACTTGCTGGCGACTATGATGAACCATTTCCTTCTCCAACATAACATGATAAACTACGGTAGACTGGGTGCACCTAACTTTTGTGGTGGTTCACCGAAGGGAAAAAAAAAAAAAAAAAAGTTAGGTACACCAGTGAAAAAAATGTAGTCTAGAGCACTGTAC
Source organism: Siphamia tubifer (assembly GCA_020466265.1). NCBI lineage: Eukaryota > Metazoa > Chordata > Actinopteri > Kurtiformes > Apogonidae > Siphamia > Siphamia tubifer. The sequence continues at coordinate 71,523,302 of CM035794.1, read as the reverse complement.
TACAACAAAACAACCAAAACATGGTGTCCACACCACTAAAAACTCCCAAAGACTAGTTTTACATCCCTCAACTTCAGAAAAGAAGTACTTTGAAGATGATTAACATCTGGGAACAGACTTCCAATAAAACAAACAAAAACCTTGAGACATAATAACCCACAGAGAATTTGGCTAAATCTCATTTCACCCCTTACACCTTCAAACAGAGCTATAAGGGGTAGGGCTTGAAAACTGGGACACCCCTTCAATACTCACCTGCGTCATCAGTTCGCTCCACCAGTTGTTATATAACCAAAACTAACCTAACATGTCTGCTGCTGTAGGTGTTATGTTCTCCTGGGCAATGCGGATATTTTTACCAATATCTGCAACAAATCGGAGAAGTGCTATTATCGACCGATTACTGCCACAGTGGTTAAGCGGTTAGCACTCTTGCCTAACAGCAAGAAGTTAGATTAGATTAGATTAGTCTTTATTGTCATTGTACTGGGGGGTACAACGAAATTTGAGGGTGCTCACGTGGAGCTACAGTTACACCACAAATTTAAAAAGCAAGACAGAATAAACATAAGGGGACAGAACAAAAACGACATAACAAAAACAAAATTAGGACCTAATAAAGGCAGAGGTAACAAAAACAAGGACAGAGAGGTAGTTATTTTCTCTTTAAAATAGAGACATGAAAAACTGTGATAGTGTAATCAAATAAAATGTATATAAATATAAAATATATGTGCTGTAAATATGCTGTACAGATAAAATATATATATGCAAAAACAGATAACTCAAATTTTCTTTTTTTTTCACAAAATGTCATTTTTTACTCTACATTCCACAGATAATACTGATTTATTTGATATATTATTTATTTCATTTGGTAAGAGCCACTAAATTGAATAAATAATATATCAAATCAATGAGTATTACCTGGAATGTAGAGTAAAAAATTAAATTTTCTGAAAAAAAAGAAAAATGGAGTTATCTGTTTTTGCAAATGAACTCTTCATATATACATATATATATATATATAAATATATATATATATATATAAAAGTGCTGTGTGGAGTTTACATGTTTCTCTCCCCGTGTATGGATGTGTTTGTTCGGGTAAAAATTCTCCAGGCAGGTGATTCTGACCATTAGCCTGGTTCTACAGCTGGAGATGGGTCCCAGGGCGCCGCACATGGGTGCCCACTGCTCCTTACAGGTGCCCCAATGGTATGAAGGATGGGTTAAATACAGAGGACAAATGTCATTGTACAATGTATAATGATAAATAAAGAACTTTACGGAAATAGCGATTTTTTTTTTTTTCATGTGCGTTTTATGGAGAACATTACCATTACACATGGTGACAATGTCAAACTTTATACAACAGTTATAACTTAAAAATTGTTACGGTAAAAATAGTACATTCGTGTACGTCTTTCGTAGACGCCGCCATTTTAAAAAAAATAGTTTGCATTGTATTATGGGAAATTTCTCGTGCCCCTCCGTTTGGAGTCTGCTTTTGGAAAATCTCCATTTGAAGGGGGTATAAAGCCCTTCCCCCTCTGCCTTAATGTGAATTGAGACACCCCTACCCCTACACGTGGACGCACAAAACAGAGGGGAAGGGGTGAAATGAGATTCAGCCTTTGTCTTGTGTCTGGAACTTATCCACCACCACAGCAGAACTAAAACAACCACACATCCAATGAGGAAATGTTTGTACGTGTATATATTTCATTTGATTTACAACCATGAATACTATGCAGAGTATTCATTAACGACTGTAACTTGACCAAAGCATTGTTACTGTGGTTTTCCAACACAACTTAAAAAAAGTTTGCTTAAGGAGCGCTACCTGGACTCAAAATAAGTAATAATAATTAGAGGTGCTCTATTGGATAGGAAAAAACAGCAAAAACAAAGAAAAATTCCAAGGCACTCTCTTAAAAGTCAAGAATAAAAAGCCTTTATTAAACTGGCTTGGTTACAAAAACCTACAAAAACCTATAAAAACCCCAACGCGTTTCGGCATAAATGGCCTTCATCAGGGTGTCAACTTAACAACAACAACTCAACTTAACTTGTAATTATGACAGTTGTTCACTTTGAGCTAAATATCACCGTACCTTCTCTGACACTCTTACAGTACCTGCCAGTGTCAATCATCAGTGAAGAAATGTCAAACTATTATTCCATGCCATGATGTCAACAACTGTACAAATTGTATTTTGTGAAATAAACCAAAGATTGTGTCAAGAAAAACTATTTTAATTTGCTTTAATTACGTTAAATATAAGTTAAGTGTTTTTACCACACTTCCAAAAGGTTGAACTTTAACTGGATTCTACTCAATGACCAGACAGTTCCATCTTTTCTCTCTTTTTATTTTTTGTCTCTTTGTTGTATTTACATGAGAGTCATTCTGTTGAAAAGCCATTAGATAGTCCTTTAGTTGAAATCATGAGAGTAATCATGATGGGGGATTATAATTTGATGACTTCCTCCCGAGAGACACCAACAATAAATAAATAAAATAAATAAATAAATAAGAACACAACTAAAAGAATTAAAATAATGTCTCATTTTGTCTTTGTCAACAAAAACTAAGAGACATTCCCGTCTCATTTTTGTAACGTGATAAAGGTTCGTTGATAATATTTAGTCACTATAAGGTGCACTGTCAATGAATGGTTTATTTTTTAGGTTCTTCATATATAAAGGTGCATTAAATAAAGTCTAAATCATTAAACAAAAAGTGTAATTCATGAGACGAAAGGTCAAAATTATGAGATCAAAAGTCAAAATTCTCAGTCACTAAGCACAACCACAGTTAATCCATATATAAAAAAGGCACACTGTGGTTTTTGGAGGAAATTAAAGTCTTTTAAATTCCCTTTATAGTCCAGAATATACAGTAACCTTTTGTTTCCCAAATAGACACATCCTTATGTAATTTTACACCCATGGTTCAAATAATTCAAAAGCCATTAGATAGTTTAGTAGATCAATAGAAGGTGAAAAACTTTTAAAAAGATAAATACAAACGACCAAACATGAACAATTTTGCAAACAATTACCATGAATATTTAACACCCAGTACATATTAAAAGTAGATTTTTCCTTTAAGCCAATTCAATTGCTATATTTATACATTTAAAAAACCCAGAATCATAATGAATAAATGAATGAATGACTAAGCACTGTTAAATACCTAAACAGGAAGTTCAAACATTCTTCCACACTTATTTATATCCTATAACAAAAATAAATAAATCACATTTCAACATTGTCTTTTTAAACCATGTCCTTTGTACAAACATAAACCACATTTTAACCTGCATTCCCCCAGTAACGCTACATAAGTATTTAATGACATTTCAATGCCTTAATGGTGCAACAAGTCACATTATTTTACAGGATAGAGGTGCTAGCTTACCGGCTAACTGTTCAGGTCTTTGATGGGCACAGTTGTCTTTCAGTTTTGTCTGTGTGTCTGGTCCGTCCTGAGCCAGGAAGCTCATCCTTTAATTGTGTGCAGGTGAGTGGTGTGACCTTTACCCTTAAAGGGATAGTTCACTATTTTTCACATGAATTTGTTTAGAATCAGCATCTTTACTCTGGTGCACATACAGTGACTTAGGTCCTGTGAGTCAAGTTCTGGTCCGGTTTTGGTCAAAGTAAAAGTAGTCCCGGTTAGACCAGGGGTGTCAAAACTGAGGGTCCTCAAGGGCCGGTGTCCTGAGTGTTTTAGATGTTACCCTCTTCCATTACACCTGGAGCTCATTGCATCATTACCAGTGTTCTGCAGAACTGATGAGGAGCTGATTATTAACTCTTTAAGTGTCAGAGCTGATGCATTCTGAATGAATGATTTAGTTTAAATATTCAGAAAAATTCTACCATTTTCTTTTTAGTTTTGTGGATGGAAAAGGTGTCAAAAAGCATTTTTTTATTTAAAAAAAAATTAAAGGCAAAATTAAAACTGCTGAGACCAAATTTTAATAATAATTATTTTAGTTGTTTTTTTTTCAAAATGTTCTACATTATTTTTTCATTTTGTAAATATGTATGAGTTTTTTGTTCATTATGTTGCTTATTTAGTTTATTTTTCTACATATTTTTTTTTAAATGTAATTTTTCTTTGATTTTCTGCCATTTGTGTCGTACTTTGCTAATGTTACCAATTATTTTGTTAGTTTATTATTAATTTTTGTTTGTATTGATGCTTTTTTTAAATTTAATTTAATTAAATTTTTTTTTTTTACTTTTTTACTGATTACTAAAATCTCAGGAGTTAAAGGGTTAAATTGAATCACACAGAAGAGGGAAATCTCTAAAACAAGCAGGACACCGGCCCTCGAGGACTGGAGTTTGACACCCTCTCTACATCCAGGCTGAGTTTGTGATTTGACAATGTATGAAAAATGTCTGAAAATGCATGAGGAGGAGGAGGAGGAGGAGGAGGAGAGGGGGGGGGGTAATAAAATATGTAAAACCCACTTAGAACCTTAAATATTTACCACCAGTCACCAAACATGTTACTGCGTTATCACTATACTTATATATAGTCTATGTTTAAATAACTAGCCTGCACGCAACTCAGACCGCAAGAAATATATTTGAAAAGGACGCACCCCACCCGCTTTTTGACCCGCATTTATAAAAAGTAGTCAATGGTCTTTATGAACATCACATGACCTCACATACCTGCATTTATTTCTGTGTTAAAATTCCATGTCATTGTTTGTAAGACTTAGACTTAGACTTTATTTGTCATTGTTTCATAAAACAGGTTCAGTGAACAACGAAATTGAATGCAGTCATGTCCGCGGTGCAGTTTTAGCATGCAAATGACACAAGAATAAGATAAGAAATAAAAAAAAAGTTAAGTAAAAGTAAGTTAATATGTTGAGAAAATATGTTTGTTCTGCTTCATCATTTAAAAGTTATTAACGTGCAGCATCTGAACCAGGGGTCGACGACCTGTAACATCCAAAGAGACTTTTGAACCCCAGAAAAGAAAACACTGGGAGCCGCTCATCATCTTTAAAAATGTCAGTGAATGTGTCCCAAACTTTACTTTTTTGTTTTTATGTTTTTGGAGCTTCCACTCTCCCAACTTTATTTTCTTTTCTTCTATTTACTTTTATTTTCTCTCCATACCATAAGATAATGATCACATTGTACGTCACCTTCACAAAAAGTCAGTCAATAATCATATGTATTAATAATAGAAAATTATACCTAATATTTAAATTACAACGATTTAACGGGTTATTTTAATGTTTATCTCAAACAACAAATGACACGACCGACCGCAACTCAAATAAAATAAAAAAAAAATCAAAGACATCCCAATTCCATATTCCATATTGAAATTCCATATTCCAATTCCAAATTCCAAATTCCAAAACAGAATTCCACATTCCACATTTTCATCTATATTCCAAATTCCATATTCCAATTCCATATTCCATGTTCCATATTCCATATTCCAATTCCACATTTCATATTCCAATTCCAATTCTGATTCCATATTCCAATTCCATATTCCACATTCCAATTCCAATTCCAATTCCATATTCCAATTCCATATTCCAATTCCATATTCCATGTTCCATATTCCATATTCCAATTCCACATTTCATATTCCAATTCCAATTCTGATTCCATATTCCAATTCCAATTCCACATTTCATATTCCAATTCCAATTCTGATTCCATATTCCAATTCCATATTCCACATTCCAATTCCAATTCCAATTCCAATTCCAATTCCAATTCCAATTCCATATTCCAATTCCATATTCCATATTCCAATTCCATATTCCATATTCCATATTCCATATTCCATATTCCAATTCCATATTCCATATTCCAATTCCATATTCCAATTACACATTCCATATTCCAATTCCACATTTCATATTCCAATTCCAATTCTGATTCCATATTCCAATTCCAATTCCATATTCCAATTCCATATTCCATATTCCATATTCCATATTCCATATTCCATATTCCAATTCCATATTCCAATTCCACATTCCATATTCCAATTCCACATTTCATATTCCAATTCCAATTCTGATTCCATATTCCAATTCCAATTCCAATTCCAATTCCAATTCCAATTCCAATTCCAATTCCATATTCCAATTCCATATTCCATGTTCCATATTCCATATTCCAATTCCACATTCCATATTCCACATTCCATATTCCATATTCCTATACACCTGTGGGTGACCCACTCACTGTGGGTCAGTCCACACATCACTGATACTTACCTCATACATGACACCAATTATTTATATTTTCATTCTCATAAGGAATGTTAGAAATATCTTCTTTACTTTTTTCCCCCTAAAATTTGTCATCTGCAACAATTTACACAACTTTCCCATGAAGATTTTTTAATAAAACACAGCACCTGCCAGCCATTTTTATGACCAGCTTTATGGTTTAATGTCTCAGACAAACTAAATGATTGTTTCATATAAAGGATATTTGAAGCAACAATGTGGAGGTAATTGGCAGCTAATACTTAAAAATGTAAAACCCTATTTTTCTCAGTTTCCCTGAATTCACCACGAACCTGATCTATTTTCTGTTGCCCTTTTGTTTTAGGAAAATCAGTATTAGTGACAAGTGATCAGTCATATTAAAAGTCATGTAGAGACAAAGTTATTCATTCTTTCAAGTTCAATGAAAACACCTAAACTAATCATCCTTCTATTCATCTCTTTAAACATACTGCACTGATACATAAAAGGCTGCATCACTTCCTGAAAAAGTGTCTGCAGGTTTAAAAAAAAAATAAAAAAAAAAATGCAGAAATAAAACTATCTTTTTTTATTTGTTTAATTTGATTTGGTGCGATAGGTATTTTTTTCTTCTAAAGAGCACGACTATGTATATCAGATTCTCAAATATATTTTTCTTTTTTTCCCATTTATTTATCTCGAACATACAAACAATATCAACAAAAATAAATAAATGAATAAATAAAATAAGTAAAAAAGGGGGGGGGGTTATATATATATATATATATATATATATATATATATATATATATATATATATATATATATATATATATATATATATATATATATATATATATATATATATATATACATACATACATACAATCATGTATACATTTGTAAACATACAACATGAGCATGATCCTAAATTGTTCGAAAGGGGGCAGAAAGAAGCTCAAGGCTTATCTAGTCCTGCCCCTACCCTTTTTTTTTTTATATATTATTTTTATGGAATTTTACAAGAACATAAGAAACAAGACTTGGCTCACATATGCTTAAATACACACACACACACACACACACACACACACACAGGCAGACATTGGCTCATTAGTTGTTGGATAGCATAGAATAAAGTAAGATAAATATAAAAAAAGGAATATGAAATTAAATATTAAAACATTGAATACCAGTTGAAAAATTGAAGAGAGAGGGAAAAAAGAAAAAAAGGGAAAATTAAATACAAGTTTGGGCAGTAAACGTTGTTCTTACCAATAGCAATGCAATATATAAATGACATAAATATACAGTTACACACAGTCTTTCACACATACTCATCAAATATATGTATGTTATATAGATACACAGATGAATCCACAACAGCAACTATAAACATTCATTAACAAACCTTTACAAGCACAGAACTACCTTTAAGTTTAATTATTTTTATATTGTTTTATTAACAGCTATTTATAACATAATGTGAAGCTCTTTATGTTGTTACACGTCTTGAGTTTATCATCCACACAGTTCCACAGGGTATATGTAATATTGAAAATAACAGAATAAACTAGCTGGCTCATTATTGTTTTTTTTTTTATATGTTTTGGAAAACACTGAAGATTTATGAAATTAAATAACAAGCTATTTTAAGCTTTTTATTTGATGCAGTGGCAGTAAAACATATATATATATATATATATATATATATATATATATATATATATATATATCACCACAAGATAACAAGATGCTTAAAATAAATGGATTATTATGGTACAATAATGATTAAGACTCATTATCATATTACATTCATTCTTTGTCTTCATGTTTCCGAGACGAGGATTGATTTTTATTATTTAATGCTCAGTGACATGGTTCAGTCCTTACCCCTTCATTTTTTTTTTTTTAACTTGCCTTGCCTTACATCTTTTGTGGTATAATTTAATGTGTGGCAATTTGTCTTTTGTGTGTCTTTTGCTCACAGCATAAAATCATTCATGAAAATCAATCCAAAAGTAGCCCTCTCCTCTCCTTCTCAAAACATAGCCTCCTGTTTGACCTCAATAAATCCAGGTCTAAACATTTCAGTTAGTGCCCTTAAAGTGGCCTTTCCACAAACATAGTCATTGACTGAATGGGTGGGGTGGGGTGGGGTGGGGGTATCTGTCTGTCTGTGTATGTGTGAGAGAGTAGCCCCTATTGTACTATAATAAAATTATGCCCCATTGACCATAACTAATGATAGTGTCTGATCGTTGAGTCTATGTTTTTTGGGAGGGATCCTGGTCCGTCTACTGTTTATCCACTGGGGGGATTCAAATAAATGGAATCAAATTTGCCTAAAACACGACCAAAGGCCAATGCCAGAGATGCACGCACATACATTCACACTCATCCATACACTGAGGCTGTAATGCAATGTGACAAAAAAGTTATTTTACAGTTATGTAGGCAAGACAAATGTATTTATATAAGACATTATGTGGACAAGACAATTCAAAATGCTTTACATAAAAGATAAGAAAATTACAATGAAAAATATTAAAGGTGTTATTCCCCTTAAAACCACTTATCCACGCTCCTTTAGAAATCTGATGGTTCACCCTGACTTACCAACACATGCTCCTTTGACATTGGTTCATCACCTCCACTGCATTCACACTAAACAACAAGAGGAACCAGGGACACAGAAAAAGCCAGTCCATCTGATGTCAGAGGGACTTTAGCGTCACCTACGTGGGGTTAAACTCGTCTCCGCCAGCTAGTTTATTCTGTTATTTTCAATATTACATATACCCTGTGGAACTGTGTGGATGATAAACTCAAGACGTGTAACAACATAAAGAGCTTCACATTATGTTATAAATAGCTGTTAATAAAACAATATAAAAATAATTAAACTTAAAGATAGTTCTGTGCTTGTAAAGGTTTGTTAATGAATATTTATAGTTGCTGTTGTGGATTCATCTGTGTATCTATATAACATACATATATTTGATGAGTATGTGTGAAAGACTGTGTGTAACTGTATATTTATGTCATTTATATATTGCATTGCTATTGGTAAGAACAACGTTTACTGCCCAAACTTGTATTTAATTTTCCCTTTTTTTCTTTTTTCCCTCTCTCTTCAATTTTTCAACTGGTATTCAATGTTTTAATATTTAATTTCATATTCCTTTTTTATATTTATCTTACTTTATTCTATGCTATCCAACAACTAATGAGCCAATGTCTGCCTGTGTGTGTGTGTGTGTGTGTGTATTTAAGCATATGTGAGCCAAGTCTTGTTTCTTATGTTCTTGTAAAATTCCATAAAAATAATAGAAAAAAAAAAAAAAGGTAGGGGCAAGACTAGATAAGCCTTGAGCTTCTTTCTGCCCCCTTTCGAACAATTTAGGATCATGCTCATGTTGTATGTTTACAAATGTATACATGATTGTGTGTGCGTATATATATATATATATATATATATATATATATATATATATATATATATATATATATATATATATATATATATGTACATATTTTTCCCCACTTTATTTACTTATTTTATTTATTCATTTATTTATTTTTGTTGATATTGTTTGTATGTTCGAGATAAATAAATGGGAAAAAAAGAACTTATGTCATTTATATATTGCTTTGCTACTGGTAAGAACCAAGTTTACTGCCCAGATGTTATAAAGTTTGAAAATCTTTTAACCTCTGCCAAGGAGGTATTAAATTCAAGTCAGTTTTTCTGTTACTTAAAGCTGTCATTCCGCTGAAAACCACTTTTCCACGCTCCTTTTGGAATCTGATGGGTCACCCTGACTTACCGACACATGTTCCTTTGACAGTGGTTCATCACCTAAACAGGATGAATACCGAATTCACACAAAACAAGAGGAACCACGGACCCAGAAAGAGCTGGTCCGTCTGACGTCAGATGGATTTTAACGTCACCCACGTTGGGTTAAACCCGTCCCCAGCAGCAAATCTGAAGTAGCATTAGCATTAGCATCTACAAGAGAAGACAGAGCCACAGTAGCTGCTGCACAAACTGGAAAAAAAATGGTGGATCAAACTGATTCATGTGCTCTCTGTGGAAATAAAGCCTTGTTTTTTTCCCCAGTGCATTTTCAGAACAAGCAACGGCACGAAACCTAGCTGGATGCTACTTGGGTAAAGGTAAATACATACACAGCGAGACGGAAGGGGGGTTTGTTCTGAGCCAATCAGAGATGCCTTGTGACCGCGTCATAAACATGTATGAGGAAGTACCATTAAACTGTTGTTCAACCTCAAGTCATTTTTCTATCGTGAAAAAACAGCTGTTTGTTTTTTTTTTAAATAGAACCAACACATAATGTATTCAATAACAATGAAGAACACAGTAATATTAATGAAATAACCATGGAATGACGCCTTTAAAATGCATTAAAAGACAATTAAAAAAAAAGTGACATGAAAACATTTAAAAGACAATATGTAAAACTGTAAATGTGCTATTTATCTACATGTTCACTTTATTTTTTGCTGTTGAAACTGTGACATTTCCCCAGAGTGGGATGAATAAAGCATTCTGTTCTATTCTAATTTAGGAATACAGTAGCTTTACAATCACATTGCTATGGCCAGAGTGCTGTGACGGTGACCGTTGCACAAATGCAGTAGAGAAAGAAAATAACAACTATTGTGGAGACCTGTTCTGCTGCCTCATCATCACCTTCATCTGGTCCACCTAACCCGCACCGCTCTACATGGCTGTTTGACTTTCCCCCTTAGTCCTATATTAGGGTCTGGGTCATGTGGTGCAGGATCATTGGCAGCTGATCTACAGACTCTCATTTGATCCATTCTAGGTTTATAGTTCTTCCCTCTGTGAGTTTGTTTGTTGTGTTTGTTTATTTGTTAAATGACATCAACTATTACACTACTACTATTACTGTACATTAACCTGCCAAAGGGACTATAGGCGGAAATTAACAGGAAATGCTACAACCTCTCTCTCTCTCTCATCATCTGAACCTGCTTTATCCTCACCAGGGTCATGGGGGTCACTGGGGGCCTAATCCAGCTACAATGGGTGAAGGTGGGGTACACCCTGTATGAATCTCCAGTTCATCACAGGGCTGAACATTCACACCTATGGACAATTTAGATTAACCAATTAACTTATCAGTGCATGTCTGTAGCCCCTCCCTCCCTTAAAAGTTAAAAACTTTATGTTCATGCATCTTTTCTCTCCTGTGTGTGTGTGTGTGTGTGTGTGTGTGTGTGTATGTGTGTGTGTGTGTGTACTTGTATTTGTATTTGGCCATTTTTATAAATTATACATATTATAAATTATGGCAACAAAGTCTCGTCTCATCATCTAAACCCGCTTTATCCTCACTAGGGTCACAGGGGTCACTGGGGGCCTAATCCAGCTACAATGGGTGAAGGCGGGGTACACCCTGTATGAGTCTTCAGTTCATCTTAGGGCTGAACATATATAGACAAACAATCACTGTCACATTCACAACTATAGGAAATATAGATTAACCAGTTAACCTATCAGTGCATGTGTTTGGATGGTGGGAGGAGCCAGAGTACCTGGAGAAAACCCACGCAGACACGAGGAGAACATGTAAATTCCACACAGAAAGGTCTGGTGTGGGTGCTACAACCTGGTACAGACATGTGTCCCTTTTAAAAATACAGAAAGTCAATCTCATGTATTTATCCTTTCAGCACTGTGCATATCTCCCACTCCCCTCATGACAACTATCACATCTAGAACCTGTGGATCTACCACAGGTCAACAGCCATCAATGAACCAACACAAATATTTTAACACTACTTTTCCATCAGTCCCATAACACATGAAGGATAGCTGCCTCAAATGACTCAAAACTTTGCGTTGGTCAATGAGTCACTAACTTGAGTCACACTACCTTCTGACTTCAAGCTCCTGGTAACAAGATGAGTTTTAGCAGGAATAAATTCTCTGCCAATCGTCTGTTTTTCTGAAATATCTTCTTTCTCTGCTTTCTTTTTCACTCAGCTTCTCACATTGTTGCTTCTTTACACCATTGTTTTTATTATCCTAAATGTTTTTTTGTTAAACTCATAGCTAACACCAACATTTCATACATATACTGCCATCAGCTGTTAACAAAATGACAATCATTATTTGCATTGAAGTCCTGCCCCTTCCAGTTGGGTCCCATTGCACCCCATTTCTCATCTTATCTTGTCTCATCTCGCCATCTGACCCCACTTTATCCTCACAAGGGTCGCGGGGGTCTGTGGGGGTCTAATCCAGCTACAATGGCAAAGGCGGGGTACACCCTGTATGAGTCTCCAGTTCATCTCAGGGCTGAACATATACATATATGTATATATATGAAGAGTTCATTTGCAAAAACAGATAACTATGTATATTTGTATTTTTTGTTTTTTTCAGAAAATTGCATTTTTTACTCTACATTCTAGGTAATACTCATTGATTTGATATATTATTTATTCAATTTAGTGGATCTAACCAAATGAAATAAATAATATATCAAAAAAATCAGTATTATTTGTGGAATGTAGAGTACAAAAATGACATTTTGTGAAAAAAAAGAAAATTGGAGTTATCTGTTTTTGCAAATGAACTCTTCATATATATATATACATACATATATATATACATACATATATATATATATATATATATACATACAGACATATATATATATATATATATATATATATATATATATATATATATATATATATATATATATATATATATATATATATATATATATATATATAATATTTCAGATGTTTTCTCAATAATGTACCCCCCCCTTTTCACACATAAAAAATGTAAATAAATATAAAAATAATATAGTCTTTCCAAACCCAAGCATAAATAACAAAAACAAACAAAAGCCAGTCAGCAAATGGTAAATATAAGATGCATCCAAATAGATACATAAACAAAACTACAAAGTAAATTCTAATGTTCAATGTTCATCAGTTTATAGTTAGGGTTAACCACTCAGAAAGTTCATCAGTTTAGTTGAACATTGACTGTGAATTGAAACACATTGTACAACAACTATTTGACGGTGCATCACCAGTCCACATTAAGTATTGGAGTCTGAAAAAACTTGGAGCTCAGGGTTTTCAACATACTCAAAAAATATATTCATAAACCCTCCACCTCTACCAGACATTGTTAATCTAATTTTTTCTAATATATATTTACTTCTACCCCACTACTCTACTCTAGTACTTTATACATCACAGGTATTCAGTCAATGAGTGTCTACTTTTTAATAAAACTAGTCGTCCATCTCTAGGGAAATAAAAACATCATTCAGTTTTGTCTTATTTTACAGAAGTTATATGTTATTACGTTAGTTTTACTGCAATAAGGCAAATATTATAATCATCTTTCATTCCTCTTTACATTGTTCTGCTGAATAGAACCCCACACCTGTTGGAAATGATGACTTCTTCTACTGTGAATGTGTAACATGTTCATTTTGAAAGTATGTTTTATGTGCACGCAACAGCAGAATTCATTACTTGAGTTTTTCTGATTGATTTCTAAAATCCCACAACAGTTTATTTTTTTTTGCACCATGTTTGAGTGATATCTGAAGTTTACACATTAAGGGTTACAATGCAGCCCCTCAGTCTGTACATGAGACCTGAGAGACGGATATTTATGTTTGTTTGTCCAGGACAAAGGCTTGTTTTTTTTTTTTGCATGTGTCTGTATGAATATCAGTGTGAGTTGTGGGGGTGGAAGCAATTGAAAGGCTGGGAACTCCTGAAAAACAGTGGGAAAAAAAAGGCAGTGAGTCGACTGAGAAGGAAAGAGGGAGGTCTTTTGGCCACTTGTGGCCTTCACAACCCAGACACAAATCATAGCGGGACATGGCAATCAGAGTGACAGATGAACAATGCTCCCATTTTCCAACCCCCTGTGAACAGGCCCATCCATCACAGGAGGGGAGATTAATTCAATTCATCAGCTTTTTGTCTCCTTGGGTCCCCCTAATGCCACCTGATATTGCTCAAGGGGGACTTATAAATGTTTGTGGATTTGATCCGAGCTTGCTTGCTTGACATTGAATTAAAACATTACTCTTTACTCTTAGCAGTGTGCTGGTTTTTGCCAACAGGCCTGCCTGCCAATTGTGCCATAATTCTGATCAAGATGAACTCTTACGAGAGGAAAAATGCTTGCCGAAGGCCACTAACAAGAACATAAAATGCAGTCTGCAAAGTGTAAGGAGCACTGGCGAGGCGGGTTATTGGTGGATACAGAAGAATACTAGTGCTGTAAATGTCTTATACAAGATGCTTTTAATGAAAAACCTGCACGGTGCCTGTAGGGTTTAAAGTTTGATCTGAAATTAGACACAGTAGATGCACAGGACCTTCAGGACAAGAAGGATGTTATAAAAGGTTCTTTATGCAATGGACAAATAATGTAACTGTACAACAACATGTTCAACAAGACAGTGAAAAGCCAACAGAAGAATGAGCTTTTCATAAAAGCACACAATTATAACAGGGATTGGCTGATATATTAATAAGTACAAAAGCACTGGGAGAGCACACCTCTGCCAAGGTAACCCCCCCACCGCCCCCTGGGTCAACACCAAAATCTAATCATTTCCAGATATCACCATTAACAACTTACACTGGAAATATCAGCAAAATCCGTCCATAAGTTTTTGAGTTATCTTGTACACAAACAAACAAACAAACAAACAAACAAACAAACTCCAGCAAAAACATAAATGACAATTTCCCTGGCACATATATAATTGTTAATATATTTTTTTTATATTACATCATAATTATTAACCCATAGAAACTAAGTGCTATTTTTGTAGCTATTCCAAAATGTAGCTTTTTTGGGGGGGGAATCCACACTAAAGTTTATTCAGGTTTTTGATAAAGTACCTTTTGCATTTATCATCTCCTTTATCAACAGTTCAGTATGTCCTTTTATGTAATACTACTGCAAAACTTTTAGTCCAGTTTGATGTGTTTCACAGTTTTTCTATTACTAAGTATTATTTTAATTATATTATTATGATTTAAGTAGGGTTTTTTTTATATAAAAAGACACACAAAGTGTTTTTGTTTTAATTTTCAGATTTAAATTTTAATGTTTTAAATTATTTGTATTTTTTCCCCTTTTTTCAATTGACTGTTTTTTAAATTGCATTTGATGCTTTTAATGTTTTATGTAAAGGACTTTGAATTATCCTGGCTGTTGAAATGTGCTATATAAATACACTTGCCTTGCCTTCAATGTTTTATCTTTTTACTTAATTTTAATGATGCATGTTCATCTGACAAATGATTTTTAAGAAAAGGTAAAGAAAAGATAAGGACAATTAAACAATGCAGTGTTAGTGATGAACCGCCTGTTAGTTAACAGTGTAATAACTTATGTTAATTGTATTGCTGTTAGATTTAGAATAGAAAACTATATGGCACTGCTGCCCATGGAGGCCACAGTGCAATGAAATTTTGCTTTTATGTTCAGTTAAGGGGCCTAAATTCTAAATAAAAAAGCACATAAAATCAGTTAATCAAAAATACATATAAAAGCGGTCAAGTAAAAACACAAAATCAGTCCAATATCAATAAAATGATGCTACATGTACAGGTGTTATGTTAATTTTTTTTTATTTGTTTATTCATATATTTAGTCATTTTAAGAGTTAGGGGCAGGAATTCTCTACCATGGGATTTCTGAACATAGAACAGTGTAAATTAAAACACAAACAAACATTCATCTTCTTTCTTGAGCTTTGATTCAGAAGGAAACTCTGCCTTGAATTAAAATAAATTTCCATTTATGGTGATAATACCTACTGTGATCATCTCCTATAAAAATTCACATCACATCCAACTCTGTACGGTCACCTTGAATGTCCTGAAAGGCGCCTATAAATAAATTATTATTATCATCATCATTATTATTATTATCACACTGAATTATTAACAGGAATGTTGACTGGTAACTGTTACAGCAACTAATTATTTTCCTTTAACTGTATTCATGTAAAGTTATGGCACATGTTCAAGTAAATGACTGGAGTTGGAGTCGTGAAAAGCATGCAGCAAAAGACATAACAACACAGACTAAAACTGTTTTGTTTGTTTTTTAATGTATTTCTTTTTTATTTTCACCCTGTCTTAAAATTGTATTTTGATTTTTAATCAATGTGAAGCACTTTGGGCTACAGTGTTTGTATGAAAGGTGCTATACAAAAAAATAATATTATTATTATTATTATTATTATTATTAAATGACACTAAAGTAGCCAATAAACCATCAACATATTATATCATTTATCCATATCATTAAATATTGCAACCAGTGCAATGGAATGGAGCAGATGGAGCACAGAGGACCTCTAGTGGCCATCTTTAGGAACTGAAGAGAGAATTTGTCTAAACCTAATACATGTAAGCAGCAATTTGAATGTATTTAAATAGAGGGACAAACAGCACCTGCAGCTCATTAAAGGCAGATATCACATCCTGTTAAGTGTAAAGGTGATATTAATTAACATCACAAATAAACAATCATTATTATGTTTGATCACATCTATTAATTACAGAGGTGGTAAAAGTACTCACATTCTGTACTTAAGTAGAAGTACAGCTACTTCTGTGAAAAATACTCTAGTAAAAGTAGAAGTACTGATTCAACTCCTCTACTTAAGTAAAAGTAAAAAAAGTACAATTTCGCAATTGTAATAAAGTACAAAAGTAAAACATGTTTTGCCATGAATGAAATAATTATTTAACCAGGAAAAATCTGAAAAGTTTAAAAAATATCAAAATTAAACCATTCAAAAGTGAGTTACTGTGTTGAAATTGTGTTTGATCACCAAAAGATGCACAAGGTGCTTTCCAAAATTAAATAAAAAAAAAAACTAAAACAAGTAAAAGTTATAAAACCAAGATAAAAACAAATTATAAAACCATAGCAACAACATAAAAAAAAGACATGGACAGTCGACTACATGCTACAAACGCTCGCCTAAATAAATACGTTTTTAACTGAGGTTTACAAACAGCTAGCTCAGTCGTTGATTGTAGTGGTGCAGGAAGCATATTCCACAGCCTTAGGCCGAAAACTGCAAAAGAACGTTCATCATATTTTTTATATTTGAATTTGGGGACAACCAAAGAGACGTGATTCTGAAGAGCGCAGCGTCCTGCCTGGTTTATGGATGTTTAGAAGTTCAGTGAGGTAGGGCGGGGCTCGACCATTGATGACCTTGAAGATGAATAACAGAACTTTGAACTGTATTCTGACCTGAGCCAGTGAAGAGAACGTAGAACTGGGGTGATGAGGGAGTGTTTGGACGTGTTGGACAGAAGACGAGCTGCTGCATTTTGTACAAGCTGTAGTTTATGGAGGAGACGGTGGTTTAGTCCAGTGTAAAGGGTGTTGCAGTAGTCCAACCTTGAGCTAATAAAAGCATGTATGTAATGTAGGAGTAATCCTTCTTTTCCTTCACTGTGTACACACTCCAGGATTTGGACTTATTATTGTAGCATCATCTGTAACTGAAAGAAGAACAAATATTAGAAAACTCTTGTTTTACAACCATCAGGCAAACACTGGGATTTCATTCAGGAGTTGTCCTTAAATATGCTAACAACGCACACGTGATAAACATCTTTGTTTTGTGTTGTAGTCTAACACAGTAAACAGAGTCTGTGTGCGATAAGACTGCTGGAGTGTAGAAGTACCACTTCCCTAAATACATAAAAATGTGATTCTGGAAGTTTTCCTGATCTGATGTCATCCTGTAGAGCAGTGTTTAACAACCCTGGTCCTCGAGGCACACTATCCTGCATGTTTTAGAACACACCTGACGGTCATCATTCTACTGCAGAGCTGGATGATAGGCTGATTATTTGAATCAGGTGGATGGAGAGAGAAACATCTAAAACATACAGGATAGTGTGCCTCAAGGACCAGGGTTGGAAACACTGCTGTAGAGAGAGAACATATACAAACCAGTGTATACAGACCACCTTGTAACGGCCAGGTAGCTGAGCTGCTCGCCTGGTCCTCTGTAGTCCTGCAGACACACAGGTGCAAGAAGAAGAAGAGGAGGAGGAGGAGGAGGAGGAGGAGGAGGAGGAGGAGGAGGGGGTTAGCTCAGTTCAGTAGGGGGAGAAAAAAAACTGGTGAAATGCTCTGAAGCAAATCTGCCAGCAAATGTCATTTAATGGACTTTTTAAATGACACTTTTAACAAAGTATTATATATATATATATATATATATATATAAAAAACAAAAGAAAGTTTTGTCCACTTTCTTTCGGACCTGGATGTGAAAGATGAGCGATAGAAAAAATATTATTATTAATCATAGTATTTTGCACTACTAGACTTGATCTTTTATTCTCTTTTTATATTTATACTTTTTTATATTCCCATATCTTGTACATACTACTTTACCAAGTCATTATTTTGTATTTCTTTTTTAATTATTGCGCACTTGCACGAGAGGTGAGAGGTTGTAATTTCATCTGTGCTGTATGTTGTACAATATGTGACAATAAAGTGACTTTGACTTTAACATATACAGGTCAGAAACAAAGTGGATAAAACTCATTTTTATCACAAAAACAAAACGTCCCAATATATGGCAGGGGTATGAATCATTTCGAGAACACCTGTATATATAATATATACCTCCAGTCGTAAACAACAATATAGTGTGTTTTTTATTCTCTCTCCATTTTCCTTACCTCTGAAGGCCGACGAGGCTGTGGGGAGGACTGGTCCAGCGAGCGGAGTGCATCGACATCAAAGAAAAACAACAGAGCTACTAACTGAGACTACAGGCCACGGCACCGAGGTCATGACCCTTTTGTCCTTGGCCTGTAGCTCACCCGGGTCCATGGAACATCGCCCCAGCAGGGACAAGATGGCGACCGACCCCTTGGAGGAGGCGGTGGTGGTGGCAGCAACGGTGGACCTGCCTCCGAAGGGAAGGGAAACGACTTTGCCGAAGTGTCGGGAGTCGGGCCAGTGCCGCTGCTGCTGCTGGAACCACGGGCAGGGGCCGAGGATGTCACTGTTGAATGTTCTGCGTCATGCCGGGCGATGTAGGCCCTGGTGGCGTCCATGGCAGTCCCATACTGCAGCGTCTTCTGGTGGAGCCACTTGACGTATCTGCAAGACAGATGGGTGTCATGTTAGTAAACGATACTGACGCGGTCAAACGCACGCTCTCTTGACGTGTAGCGTACGCAGACTCACCCTTGGCGTTCCTTGTCAGTAGCCTCGTACAGGTACTTCATGGTGCTGTCTTTGTACACACCAAAGCCAGCAAGGGCCTTGTCCTCACGCCCGAGCTGACTGGCACGAGCCAGGGCTTCATCGTATGCCCAGTGGAACCGCAAGTGCACAGTGCATTCTGGGTGGGCCCACAAGTAGTCTGTGAGGACGTCCTTGTTGGACATCAGGATGCTGGTTGAGGTGCTGATTTCCCACTGGTGGCTCTGGACCAGCTGGACTGCATAGCTGGCGTCATTCTCCAGCAGCCACTTGAAGGTCTGACCCTAGTACTTTCCAAAATGGACGCTGTGACCAGTTTGGCGTTCCCAGGGTCAGCGCCCTCAGAGATAACATGGGTCCCCGCCTCCTCCTCCTCCAGCTTCTTGGACCTGGCGACAGCTGTTCCCGGGCCACTGTCAGCCCTGGTGGCACAAAAGGACAGAGCCTCAGCAGAGACCCGCAGGACCTCTGAGGCAGTGTACCTCAATTTTGCATTATCCATTTTACTGGGCAGACACAAGGGAAGATTCATTAGTACTAGCATGGGAATATAGCTGCTACATATACAACCTATTGAACTAATACTGTGTATTTGTAATAGACTACTATATACATACAACATAGTGTAATAATATATGGGACATATAATATGTCTATGTAATAGACTATATATATAATATATATATATGTGTGTGTGTGTTTTGTTTGTTTTGAGTGACACGCATTTTACGAAGCTATCCAGGTGATCAAGTGATCATTTGGTCATTACAATGTAAAACACTCGTTTACAAAGGGTGAGGTGATTTTTATTTTTGCATCAGGCATGGCCGAGCTAGTAAAGGAGCAGAAGTTAGCCGGCTGTATGAACTGTCTAAACGGCATCAATTTGGGAAGCATCACCTCAAATGGTGACATTACTTTCATCACGGACTACTTAGTTGAAGATGAAGATGGGAATGAAAACGAGTTGGATGAATCTGATGAAGAGTATGAAGGGTAGTATTGCAGAAACAAACTAAATGTGGCTAACAGTAACTACACTGAAGCTAATAAGCAGTTAGCCTACCGTGTCCAGTCAATCTACTGTCCCCATGTTTTATAATGAATTAGATGAAAATGGTTGAATAGGTGAGACTATGAACAGATTTGTTAGCACGATAGTGTGGTGCAATGTTTTCTTTTTTTGCGATGGCCCATATTACACACGTGATAAAAACAGATCTAGTTAGTAAAGTTAAGCTAGCTATCTTACTTTGTGTCACACTAACTGCACTTTGTTTACATTCCCTCTGGTCTCTTCTCATCCTATCTTTACTCTCCATGACATGAGCAAAATACAATTGATAATATCTGGTACTAATCATGTATCTACATTTATTGATTACTAAATTGGTCACTAAAGATCGGATCATATGAAACAACAGAAGGAATGGAAGCAAAAAGCATTCCTTTTTTAAAATGTGATTTTCTCAAAATACAGATTTTCTGAGCCTGTATGAAGCACAATCTTTAATATGACCATACTCTTAATATTAAAGATATCAAGATAAAACAATTCAGAATATATTATTTACATTACGTCGAATCGTAAGTATGAATAAAGTAGAAATTCACCAAAAATTGACTTGAGCTGGGTTATTACAGACAGGGTCACATATATACACATGGATGCAGTTCAGCCACCCTCGCTCCTCCACCGCACAGGTCCAGGAAAAAATTATTGTATAATATTAAAAATAATTGTAATAAGTCACTTGAAAACAAACAAGGTGACATACAAAAAATATTGGGTGATCCCTTTCAGGTGCTGGAATGGCTGGCTAGCTGCTGGAACCACGACTAGCCGTTAGCTTTAGTCTAGCCTGTTTGCGATGAGCTAATGCTAAATAGGCCTTAGTTGTCTAATTTCAGTGAGAAAGCCGACACTTTGAAGTTCTTGTGTGGATTAATGCTCATGTTGCCGCAATGGTGGATGACTTGTGGTGAATTGCATGCAGAAATGTCCCGCCCTTCCAGCTGTTGGAAGGGTCCACTTCCTCTCCGAAATTAGACAAGCAAGGCCTATTTAGCATTAGCTCATCGCAAAGAGGCTAGACCTAAGCTAATGGCGAGTCGTGGTTAGTGGCCACGGTAGACCAGGTCCAGTAAAAAAAAAAAAAAAGTATAATTTTAAGAATAAGTTACTTGAAAAACAAACAAGATGACACACAGAAAAAAATGGGCGGGGTGGACTAACCAACGACTAATGCCTTTGGCTGCTGTAACACGTAACCTGTCATGCTAACGCACCCAGCCGACACTGGAAGGGTGGGGCATTTCTACCTGCATTTCACCCCCAGCCAACCACTGTGACACGTATGTCACTGGTGTTTACACAGAGCAGGTTTGTTGTTTGGCGATTGGTTGAATCCTACGTTTAGGACGCCCTGGGCGTCTGGACACCGGACCAATTGGTGTCCTATGATTAGACGTACTGTACGCACCTACGTACATTGCACTTGCGTACTGCGGTGCCGGCCGCAATGTACCTTGTATGTACAGCACCTAGGCCATGATCTACGCCGTAATTTACGGCGTATTACGTATGCCAATCGAATCCCTGCTAATGCACATGCCCTGTGATCACTAGTCCGTGGTTGGCGCTATCACACTACCACTACCCCAATAGCACATATACGGCTCACCAGTATCTATACCACTCCAAAGTTCTACTCATGGTTCCAACTTCTCCAACTGTGTTTTTGCGTTGGTTTTGTTTGGTTTGATAAAAATTATTATGAATTATATTATTATATTATAAATTATGCACAATATGCAGCACAGAAGAAATTAAATTCGCTCGCCTCTCGTGCAAACAGGCAATAATTAAAAACAGAATACAAAACAATTACAAGGTAAAGTAATATGTATGATATATGAATATAAAAAAAGTATACATATAGCCTAAAAGATCAACTCTAGTAGTGCAAAATAAAAACTCAGGTGTAACAAAACATGAAATTACAGACAAGGCAGAACACAGTTAAAGATAGTACTGCACAGTTTGTTTCAATGGCAACCATTGGTTTAGCTATTATTCATGTTATATGACAATGAAAAAAATAATTAAAAAAATCACACATTCATCATCATCTTTTATTTCCATTCATTTCACATAGATTTACAACATTTATTGTTCAGTGTTTCAGGAGGATAGTTGTAATACTAGATGCATCAGCTTTCACATTTGATAAATCTCCATTTTGTGAACTTGGGTGGAGCATGAAACAGACTTTGAGGAGTTTTTTTTCCAGTTAAGGCTGAAACTATGACTCATGAAACACACTTCCAACATTCCTATGAAAATATCAGCAACCTTTTAAAAAGTAAACATGTCCCTTTCTCATGCATCAACAGAAACACTACAGCGAACAATATCCAATAGTACAGTTTGTGACTATATAAACGTTAACCATCTGTGACCTTTCAACTTGTGTCAATTATTATGACATCCATTACACTTCTGTCACATTTCAATGCTGTAGTTATTAAAATCTAATTTACTATAACAATCCCACATTAAAAATGCACTGTGCTCTAAATGCATAGTACTTTTAATGTGGTCTGTACACATTGTACCATGTTAAATTTCTGCCAATAACACCTATTAAACTTTGTGACCTTGTATGTTGTGTGAAATATGACAACCATCAGCAGGGTAACAGCAGTACTCTCTCAATGTTCCATTTCTTTACATGTAAATCACAATCAACACAGTAAATGTGGTTTGACAATTGCATGTGTAAATAAATGTATATAGTAAACTGATGGATATTGACAATAAATACCAATGACAAACATTTCCCTTATAGTTTTCCCATATATATTATTCCCAAATAGCATCCCTACATGTAGAGGTACATTTGGAATCGTACATCCTTTCTAATTTAAAGTTATATCTCCCCGTTAAAGTTCAGTGTGTGAGATTTTGTATTATTTACCACTGAAGTTACAGATTACTAGCAAGTGAATACACTGTAAACTGAGCAGTTACAACCAATGTTTACTTGCCATTTAGGGTGTATGGGGTATTAACTATGGTCCACACTTAAAACACACTAGGTGACAATAATGTACTTTATAAGCCCCCATAGAGGACAAAAAAAAAAAAAAAAAAAAAAAAAAAAAAAAAAAAATCTATTCAGGGCTACTGTGCAAACAAACCATGAACAACAACCTGTTCCTATTATAGATAGAAATGCCTCTGTCAATACTAATGTTTGTGTTATACACCAAATTAAAACATGATTATGTATTACATACCATCTTTGCTATTATATTAGCAAAATTCCATTAAATCTCCCACATTGCACAGTTAGCTTTGAGGTAAAAGACAATAGATGATTCCCTATATTGTACAGTATTTTGTAGATATTGCATAGTTCGACACAAGATACAGTATATTACTTGGCTCTTCAAAAAAAAAAAAAAGGTGTCAGCCATATTAATGTAAATGTACTTACAGCTTAATCCCTTTAATCGTTTTCCCACTTCGGTACTACACTAATCTTGACAGTTTTAAGAATACCAATGCACATATGCGTAACTAGAAACCACCAGGAGCTTTAAAAGTCTTACATTTTTGTAAAGTTATATGAAGCATTGTAGAATATAATATCTGATTGGACTCTAACGAACAGTTTACACATTGATGCTGGTTGGTGATAATCAGTGTGAGGCTCACATTTCATTACTCAAAGGAGTAAAACTAGATGTTTTTTCAAAAGGTTTTTAGTTGAAAGCAACACTGTTGAACTTATGAGCCTTCAAATATTGTCTCCACAGTCTGTTCAGTGGAGGTCAGTGCTGTAACAGTGAGAATGGTCTCTCTCCCTCCCCATTCTTCTTAGGGACTGTAACTTTCACTCCTGTCACAGAGACATATATTGCTTTATGGCACTATGCAATATCTGGTTTCCAGCCAAAGCAGCTGGTGTTTAGTATGTAGTAGTAGTAGTAGTAGTAGTAGCCATGGCATCTGCGAAGCGTGTAAAGAGGACTTTTCCTCTGGATTCAAGGGCCAAAAAGGGACAGTTGGACAATGCAAGGAACAACACCAGAATATTGGAATAAATTAAATGGAATAATTATTGCAATGGTATATTTTTATCTGGTTGTCCCCCATTCAACACTTTGTTTCAGTTTGTGGGATCACTGCTCTATAGCATTGCATTTTTTGTGGGTCACCAAATGCTACCAGTGGTTATTTGTCGGCTAGTTTCTCAGATTGCAGGAGCCAGTCATTGTGCTGTTAACCTCTGTCATTCACTATTTTTAAGTCCTGCAGTCTGTGAATGTGAGGGACGCGACATAACCACATCCAGCGCCGTTCATTTCGGCAGGAAAGAGACGCTCCCAGGTTGTGCATACATGTGTAGAGCAGTCACTCGTGTGTGTGTATGAAATTTAGAGTCAAGAGATGTTGTGAATGTGCATAAAAGTGATATCCACCTGCAACTTATCTCAGACTATGAATTAAAATGTCATCTATAGTGGCGATTAACCTGTCAAATGTACATACAGTAGCTCAAAAGTCGAGTTTAGAATGTAACTCAATTATAATTCCATTTGTATTACAGCTTTGAACAAAGTAAAGCAGTGTGTTACAGCTGACTATGCAGAACATGCTTTTGCATAAAGCATGTTCCGCATTTTTAATCTGCGCTAAATCAAGGCAACAAAAGGTAAAATTCAAACGTGCAAAAATATTGTAATATTAATGTAACTTGCTGCTATATACCAGTTTGTCGCCACTGTGCCTCCATCTCAAACAAATACACGCCGGCTGTATGCGACCCTTTGCAGCAGTATTGTGCCATTTATGAAAGACCATTGGCGGCTGCTAAAGATAGTAAAATGCTCAGCAGTGCCGCTTTAAGACATCCATATACCCCACTGTGCTTTAAGGATGAGTGGACATAAAGTCTACATACCAGCTTTTTGTGATGTAAAAACAAAAATGACCAAGATAAATCATTTCAAAACTTTACCATTAATGTAACCTAGAACCTCTACAATAGAAAGAAACAAATCTTTTATCAGGAGAGTAAAAATCAACTAAAACAAATGGTGCCAGTCACAACAACCCCCACCCCCTCACAAGTTTTACCCAGTTATCATTGTGGAAACATTTGGGATGAATGTGACCATGACCTTTGACATACATTCGCCAAAATTTAATGGGAGTTATTCTGGACCACTGTGCACCTTTCTTGAAAATTTCATGGAAATTGATCAAGTAGTTCTTGCATAAAGTTGAAGACAATCAAGACTAGAAAAAAAACAAACAATACCCCTCTCCCCAAAAGGGAGAGAGGTATTAATTAATCACATCCTCCTTTAACTGGGGATGTGGTCAAAATGAATCAGTCACATTTAATCTCATGTTAAATAGTAGTCAAACACCTGCCATCATTTTAAGAGCATCTGATGAATAAATTCTAGTAGCTTTTACCTGACATTTTTGTAATCTTATCTTACAGGACAACTTCTAAGGCCTTAAATATACCATGGAACACAGTGAAGAAAACAAGTGGAGAAGACATGGCACAACTGGGACATTACAGAGAACAGGACATCCCTCTTTAACAGATGACAAGATGAGAAGAAAACCGCTCCAGGAGGCTGTCAACAGGCCGACAGCAACACTGAAGGAGATGCAACCGTTTCTAGCAAATAGTTGCAATGTAGTACATATGACAACAATCTCACACGCCTACTGTAGGCTATGGGGTAGGATAGATAAACGAGACAAAGACCTTATTAGTCTGTGAGCTAGAATGGTTGGTTGTTTCCAAAAAAACTGACAAGGCGACTATGCCTTTACTGAAAGCCTGGACTCAGCTTTTCAATGATGCCCGATGACCATCTGACAAGAGTAGTGGTTTTGAGTCATCACATAATGTAAACGAAGGTTGACAAAATCATGTGTATTAATCAAGCAGAACACTGACATGGCTGAAAATCTATATTAGACATATTTTATTCTGTTCTGTCAACTTGACATATTAACAAGTAAGCCTAGGGCTAATAGTACACGACTGTCACTCATCTTCTGAACCCACTTTATCCTCACTACAGTCACAGGGGGCCTATTCCAGCTACAATGGAAAAAAAAGGGGTGTACAACCTGGAAGAGTTGCCAGTTCATCACAGGGCTGACACATGGAGACAAACAGTCACTCTCATGCCTATGGGCAATTTTAAGATAAGTGTATGTCTTTGGATGGTGGGAGGAAGCCAGAGTACCTGGAGAAAACCCATGCAGACGCAGGGAGAAAATACAAACTCCACACAGAAAGGTCCAGTGTTGGAATTGAACCAGAGACCTTCTTGCTGTAAAGTACGGATGCTAACCACTGCACCACCCCACTACAGTTTCTCTTTGAAAAACAAAAAAAACACCATTTAAGAGTGAAAAACACCCCCTCCAAATCAGATAATGCGGGTAATTGATACATTTTCTGAATCTTTAGGGTCATGCCAGTATTTAAAGGTTTGAATTGTATTTCTCTGATGCACTCTGGTGGTACAGGATTAAATGACAAGAGATGATTTAGGTGAAAACGGCAGTAAAATGTGTGTGATTAAAAGTTTGAAGTACTTGTACTTATCCAAAGTGTTCACAAAACAATTTAGATGAAAGGTCAGACATAACAATAAAATATTCTTATATGTCAAATATAGATTTTCAACCATGTCAGTGTTCTGTGCGATTTATACATGTCATTTTCTCAACCTTAGTTTACGTTACGAGTCATAACTTTGTCAGATGAACATCATACATCACTGAAAAGCTGAGATTCCAGTCTTTCATAAAAGCTATGGTAGCCTTTGCCACTTTTTCCATAATAGTTTTCATATTTTGGGGAACTTGCTCATGGTCTATACATGTTGTAAATAAAAGCACCCAGGCCTGGCTAAATTTGTATTTTTTTTTTTAAACGAATATTAAATTTCCCAAACATGTGGGAAAATGTGTTATGGTTGGATGAAACTAAGACTGAATTTTTGGCCATAATTTCAAATGGTATATTTGGCACAAACACTGCACATCAAAAGAACACCATACCTACAGTGAAGTGTGGTGGTGGCAGCATCATTACTTTGGGGTGTTTTTTTCTCTTCTGCTGGAACTGGAGTAGGAGGGAATTCTGAACAGTTCTAAATACCAGTCAGGCTTCTGCTAGAGAGATAAAAACTAACAGGAACTTCATCTTTTAGTACAACAGTGATTTAAATCCCACATCCAAATCAACAAAAGAATGGCTTTGACACAAAGATAAAGGTTTTGGAATAAACCAGCCAAGGTCCAGACCAGAGTCTGTTCTGAAGAGGGCCAAGTGCAGGAGGTTCCCTCAGTCTGACAGACTTTGATTTCTTCTTCTTTTTTTAATAAAGAAAATATAAAAGATGTCACATTGACTCTTACCCCCCAAAATTGAGTGCAGTAAGAAAAGCCAAAGGTCCTGCAGCAAAGTATTATTTTAAGGGTGAGTATATTTATGCTACCAAGTTATTTAGTCCCCCCCCCCCCTTTAAGAAAAAAGGGCAGTTTACTTATCAATCAAGTTGCAGAGGTTATGTCTCATTAAGTGTAGAAACTCTTTGTTGAAATTGTTTCTTGGTTTCATTATTTTACATCACAAAAACCTGGCATTTTAACATGGGTGTGTAGACTTTATATCTACTGTATATGTATGTAGTCAGACCTAAACAGAGTTAGAATGAAATTAAAAAGTACACAAAAAGATAGTTTTCAAAAACACTAACTCTAGGTAACAAACACTTCCGAAATAATATATTAAAATTAATTTTACACAAGGATGCTTTCATACCTGCTTTGTTGGGTCCAGACTATGGATTGGTCAGTCTGGACAAAATTTGTGGGTGTGAAAGAGTCCCTGTACCACAGACCAAAACAAGTCGTTTCAGTCTGGACCACATCAAACTATGGCTCACTTCAATTGCAGCGTCAAAAGACATCTTAGACTGGACTTTCTGTATTACACTGGTCTAAAAGTACCTTTATTCTGGTGTAGGTCTAGTTACTTGTATCTACAAGTGCACATAAACCAACATATATGTAACAACACACCAGCCTATCCACTGGATTTACACTGAAAACATGCGCTAACCAACATTTGTCATTTGTTTTCCAATTCAACTCATTGACTGCCAGCAATGTTCAAAATAATTTCCGAACAGATATATACGTCTTTGGCAGTAAATGAGTTAAGTATGTAAGCTTTATTAGCACATGTAATCTCCAAGGAAGATTATTTCAAAAAGATATTTTTAGACCAGTATTACAGGAAATTATACAGAGCCAATAAACAAAAGATGAAGACAAATGAATCAGACGCATGCTCGTGTATAAGAGTAGACACAGCACACAATGGTGAGAGTAAGATGCATCCGTCGCTCTACAATTGAAGTGAAAGGAAACCAGACCAAATATACACTGTGTACAGAAAGATTTAAATGAAAAAAAAAGGACCTTAATTGAGATTTTAAGGTGTGAAAATGCCCCAAGTAGTCAATAGAAAGGGACATCGTGCCCTTTCATTACAGTACATTTTAATATGGCTGATAAACTCAGCAAATTCACTTCTGCACTTAACATTTGGACACGAAGTCAAAAAAAAAAAAGACACCTCTCAACCATAGCCCTATGAGTCATCTTTCTTTGTCATTACTCCTCTGCAGCAAAATACTTAAAGGACCTTTAAGAGGAGTGTTCAAATAAGTCTATGATTGCTACATTCTGGTTTACTCCGTTTTTTGGCGTCACACCCCACATTACCCTGAGAGACTACAGTGAAACATCCCTCGGGGGATATTTCACAGAACAGGGTGTCATTTTAACCAGCTTAAATTTAATATCTATCTTAAGGATCTTGCCTCATGAAGTCCTTCATCATCTAAGGTTTCCCCAACGGTGTTTTCAGCAGCACAAGTCAATGTAGACTGAACTAGGGGACAACCCAGTCCTGCAGGATCCCAGGTACTACTCGTGCTTCTCTCCCTCACCATAGACTTTCCGAAGGCTGGAGTCTAACAGGAAATCCACAGATCTACAAGAGAACAAACAAATCATGTCGATAAAAAAAATAAATAAATATACATATATATACACACCATTTCATAAAAGCAGTGTGTGCATATAGGTTCTTTGTTGTTAAGCCATTTGACAGTTTATCAACTTAAATCTATACTAGCCAGGAGCGACCTGATAACCTCATAAGTTTTTATCTTCCATTAGTATAGTGTCTCTTTTCAGAGAACTGCTGAAGTTACACAATACAAATGGTACAGACTAGATTCACAATACAACCTACTGAACCACAAATACTTTTCCTGTTCCATCAACCCCTGCATTTATGACAAGTGTTTACAGAATTTTTTTTATTATTTATGTGTTTTTTTAAATGTCTGACATATCTAAGAAGAGCATGATGGAATGTCAGCATCAAGCTGAACATACACATTTTTTAAATCATTTAGTTACTGTTGTTGGACCTAGATTACTTAATAACAATTTCCCCCATTTTTAACTCTTTAAAAAAATCCAATTATAAACCAGTAAACCTTGGTATTAAACTGCCACCAAATGGCACTATATATTAGGAGAAACTTTTCTCATGCGCCAAATGTTTAGGGAAATAACCACTGAAACTGCCACAATTTCACAATACTTTGTGTCTTGTCATCTGAACCCGCTTTATCCTCACTAGGGTCACTAAGGTCACTGGGGGCTTAATCCAGCTATAATGGGTAAAGGCGGGGTACACCCTGTATGAGTCACCAGTTTGTCTCAGGGCTGAACATACATAGACAATCATTCTCACATTCACACCTATGGACAGTTTAGATTAACCATTAACCTATCAGTGCATGTGTTTGGATGGTGGGAAGAAACCAGAGTACCTGGAGAAAACCCACGCAGACATAGGGAGAACATGCAACGCAGCCAATGGCAATACACTTAGAAACTCAAAAATCGGCTCAATATATCAGCCGGCCGATGTATTGGTCGACCCGTAGTGCTAACCACTGTGCAATTTCACAATGCTTTGTGTGTAGATGTAGAACGCTTGTCCATAACACATTACTGAGACAACCCTCAAACCACAACACCCACACCCAAATTAACTTTATGTTAACTAGTAGCAGCACTGTCTTTTGTTTGCCTTTATCATTTGTCATTATCAGTCATTTGGCGTTATAGTGGATAAAGCTCTAGATAGCAAACAAAGTCACTAAAAATAGTAATGCTTTTTTCCCCTTCAAAAACAGACAGTTTCCTCAAACATCTACTTATCAGTCATGCTTATAGTATATAACTCCTACATTTATTTGCTGTGTTTGTTAAGCATAGAAGCTGGTCTGTGCTTAATTTGATTCTGCTGAGTTTATTTCGTTATGATGTGAAGTAGAGCCGTCAACAAGAATGAAAGTTAACTACCATGCCAACAGACGCACTGTGCCTAGGACGACGGTGGCTCAGATGGTAGAGCAGGTCGTGCAATGACCAAACGTTCAGCGTTTTGAAACCACACACTGAACCCTAAGTTGTTCCCAGTAGGGTCTGGCAGCAGCTGCCTATTGGTGTAGGGGTATGTGTGTGAATGGGCAAATGTGAGGAAACTGTAAAACACTTGGGGCATCATGGGTTCTTAAAATGCACTATATTAGTTCGGTCCATTTACCATCCTATGGTTCAGCAACGTCATGAAAACGTGTCATTAATAACACAACAGTAAAATACTGTGACTTTATATTTTGGGTTAATGTGGTTTCAGGTTGTAAATATGCTCTGGTCTCTTCTAATCTGATCTTTATTACATGTTATTTTTAAAATGTAATGGAAAAAAATGAAAGGGCTCTTATGAGGGTTGATGAAAAATGTAATCTGACATAATAATGTTCACATACACCCAAACACAGTTGTTCCCACCTGTCTATAGGAGTAATAATGAAGGGGATGGTGGAGAGGCCAATTGCTGTGGTGGTCCATTTGCGGACCGGCAGAGGCCACTTGGTGGTTTTACCCAACAGGTAGAGTGACCCTGCACACACACGGTTGATGGTGAAGCCAGGGATGATCACAGAGGCAAGGGCCTGCCACACAAATGTGTCAACTACTGCCACCGCCACTCGGGCTGTCTTCCCAGGTTTGTCTCCATGAGCCTTGTAGGATAAGACAGAGAAGAAGGTCATGAACACAAAGGTCATCATAACTAACCAATGTATAATGAAGTGCAGACTTTAGTGACAACTGTTTTCATCTTACCGCAGCAGCTTTCTTCCCTTTGTCTACAGCGTCTGCAGTAACATAGGTTGTGGCTACAGCGTAACTGCCCCACACAAAACTCACAGGAACCAGAGCTCGAAATGCTTCCCCCACCTCATTGGCGTAGCCTGCATGTATAAACACACATATATACTTTGAATTAATTATCACGTAAAACATTCAACTCTGGAATGAAAATTAGGTTAAGGCTAACAGTCCATAAGCATTAATTTAAACTAATGCCATACCAAGCAAGAGGAGAATTATTAAATATACAGTTATATTATGTCTGCAATAGGGCATTAACAGACACGTCGACTTAATTTGGAGGAGTCGACAAGTAGCACATTATTCTTTTTGTCCCCCTCTCGGCGTGTAAACACAGTCCGACCTAAACAAGACTTGGCTGCTGCAGGTAAGACAGTTGCGATGGGCTAACAAAACAAAAGAGAGTGACAGACACACATCACATGTGTATGTCACTCTTACTTCACCTTAGATTAATTTTTTTTTATTTTTTTTAAGAGCCGTGGGTCCAGACAAAATGTGGACCTATGTTCACCGACTCATGTTCAGATAAATTTAACAGAAAGCTCTTTGCTAACATGAGCTTTTGTTTTGTTGGAGTTAAAATGTTGATGCTTGTGTCTTGTCAGTTGACATTGTTATGTTGCAGTGAACTTTAATACAAGTTGCTCATTGCTGGACAGACGTGTGTCTGTTTTTTCTCTTTTTTTTTAGCCGCATGTCTGTGTTGTTCCTCAGCTGACAATGTGATGACGTCATCACAACACGTCAATTCGCCTCCAACTTTGACGGATAAGTCGACTTGAAAAATGCCCCAGTCTGTAATCAAACTACAGTAAAATATTTGAATTTAATTGCAATTCTTGATGACATTCATTACAGTTTTTGCAGGTACACAGATCACCAATCTGCAATGATATCTTGAAAACTTATTAAGATGTTTTGAAACAAGTAGACACCCTCAATCTTATACTGTCAGGCGTTTAAAAGATTTATGTTTTTTTTTAATTTACCATAAAATTTCATACTAATTATATTTACAGACAAAAAAAATATCAGTACTTAATTTCCATTTTAAGCAGAGCTGTACAATATATTGTTTGTGACTTGTGTGTGCAATAGTCACAGCGCAAGTCCTGCAATGTAGGAAACAAATGAGCTCAACATTTTCTCATCAAATTTCAAGGGTACCTGACACACACTGAGCACATCATCATTCTCAACCAGTTTGGTTTGAGTCACTGGTAACAAGACTGAAAAATGACCAATGAACAAGAGAAAAATCACCAAAAACCCAAGGCTGGGGACCAGAAAGAAAATAAACATCAGTTATGTGAAAGTATTTCATAGAACATCTGGTTCACAGCTGTGATACTCAAAAACTCAACAGCCAATAAAAACACTATCCTCAAAGACCCCACCCATGAGAGATTTGTGTCAAAAGAATAACAAAAAAAAATTTAATCAAAACCAAAACGCTGAGAAGCAAAACCAAAAGAGAAAGAAGAGAGAGTGAAGCAGTGGAAACAACAAAAAAGTCAGTTTGCATGATGAGTGAATTTTTTGCTTTTAATTATTTTTGTATTTTTTTTTTTTTGCTTCTATCCATTTAATTTTGTTTGTTTTAGAAAGTTTAGTTTTAAAGCTTTGGAAGCAAACCTAAGTGTCAGACCTTAAAAAAAAACATGCATTGAATATTCTACATCTTTCCTTGCTTCACTTTTCTACTTTAATGGTTCAAGAAACAATAAGTAAAATAAATAAATATGGAGTCTTCAAATGTGTTTGTGTAAATTAGTGCTGAAGTAAGTTTTCTGATCCCTTTTGTGTTTCTCTTTTTTTTTTTTTACCAGTATAATTTTACAAACCTCACTCTGAACAAGCACCCTCTAGAGAATTCTACCAGAGCTCTGAACATTTTATTGCAAACAATGTTCTTTACTGGTAGATAAGCCTATCTAGCCTCAGGTGTTATGGTGCTTACTGTACAGCTTGTATCACTATTTGCTTTGATTAGCTTCTGGAGCTCCAGATACACAGAGCAACTTAAACAGTTTGCGCCGAGTATACCTTCACACAGTGTGAATTTTAATATTGTTCAGATAGATTCTATTGATTCAAATACATGGTGCTAAACACTCCTGGTGACTCTTTTTACAGAGTCATAGCAGCCATTAAAAAGGATGGGTTAAATGCAGAGGACAAATGTCATTGTACAATTTGTATAATGACAAATAAAGTACTTCCTTCTTTTCTTAAACTGGAAAGAATTTTTTCCCACATCAATATCATCGGATATGAAAAATTGTATGTACGGTTTTATTATACGTTGATGATGGGGTCCTAACATGAGCATTACAGGCACCTTTGTATTTGTATCAAGCCAATTTAATTGAAAATTGACCTATAAAGATGCTACCTTTTCATTTCCTTTGCCAAACACTATGCTGTTATGTGAATAATGAATTGGTGGTTTACCTCAGTACATAAAGTGCAGTGTTTGCATTTTACAATTACAGCAACAGC
This sequence comes from Siphamia tubifer, assembly GCA_020466265.1. Taxonomy (NCBI): domain Eukaryota; kingdom Metazoa; phylum Chordata; class Actinopteri; order Kurtiformes; family Apogonidae; genus Siphamia; species Siphamia tubifer. The sequence continues at coordinate 71,488,843 of CM035794.1, read as the reverse complement.
AGCAGATTCAGTAACATTGAACCCAAGGTGATGGTCCTGTGTGACTGGACTTAATTTTATCAGTGACTCAAGTATAGCATGGTATTAAGTAATGAATGGTATATGAAATGCTGTTTGTGTTGTGGCTCCATTACTAGTTATGAAACAAACATCAAATATACACATTTTCTTTAGTCTTATAAAAGGTGGTTATGGTGTGTAAAAGTATGTTCAAATATCTTTTTTGCAAGTTTCATTAAAAGTGAAATATACACACACACGTGTGTGTTTATATATATATATATATATATATATATGGACTCATGTGAAGATTAATCTTTGCCATTTCTAAAAACAGTGTGAAAATCTGTTCATGATAGTAATGAAATAAAATAAAAGTGACATACAATAAAAACATGTTACTTTTAAATTTTAGACAAATCAATAGTATTGTGAAAATGTGGCAAAAAGTCAGTTCCAAGAGGTGTCAATAAAGTTACGTTTGTTCTATGACTTGTAATTTTTTTTCTACTGAATGAATTGAAAATTGATCAGCCATTTAAAAAAAACCTAGGGATTGGAAGATAAATAATGAGTCTACGCAGTATGTCCTAAGAAAAGGTTTTTCATCATACATGTTCACTTTCCCTTGACCTGACGCATTAGTACAGGGGTGACCAACCCTGGCCCCCAAGAGTCACAATCCAGCATGTTTTAGATATATCCCTCTTGTAGCACACCTGACGCTCATTATCAGTCTTCTGCAGAACTTGATAGGCTGATCATTTCAATCAGGTGTGTTGGAAGAGGGATACATCTAAAACATGCTGGATTGTGGCTCTCGAGGACCAGGGTTGACCACCCCTGCATTAGTACCATCAGCCAAAATAATGCTTCTCTCTTAAAGCATGCAGAGTATAATTAAAGGAGCAGACATAAGAGTTTAGAAATATAGAAACTTAATATAAACAAATGCAAACATTTTGGGAAAGGCACAATAAGAGCTCCGTGACTTAAGAGTGATTCTTAATGCAGTGAATCACAAACACATGGGATGTCCAAAAACGTTTTCCACCACTGGTAGAATATAAAAATGTAAATAAAAAGGAACGGAGGTCCTCCAGGGAGGTTATGTTTTCGCTGGAGTTAGTTTGTTTCCGTCAGCAACATTACTCAAAAAAGTTATAGATGAATTTTCAGGATGTGTTGAGAGTGTTATAGGGAACAAATGATTACATTTTGGTGTTGATCCGGAAGAGATTCTGGATCACTTTGAAATTGTACATGGCGGTAAATGGAGAACACATTTCAAAGTGATCCAGAATCCAAGATCTCTTTCGCATCACCACCAACATTGAATCATTTGTTCCCCGTGACACTCCCAATACATCCTGAAAATTGTAGCAAAATTCATCCATAACTTTTTAAGTAATGTCCAACTCCAGCGAAAACATAACCTCCTTGGCGGAGGTAACCAGTTGTGGACACGTTTGCAGATACGAATGTCTAGCTTCTCCTTGAAGCAATACTCACATCTGACAAGTAGATATATTATTGTATTTATTCATATGACATTAATGTTCCGTGGTGGAGTAATAACACCATACACCTGATTAGAATGTGTGGGAAACAGTCTGTCGATGTCCTTCACTGTGGTCACAAAACGTGTCCTTCAAAGCCAGTAATTGCAATGAGAGTCCCTGAACGCAGCATTACAGCAGACAATGCTGAAGCCAGATTTCCTGATAGTTGTGTTTTCAGTTATGTTACGGGCGTTTCTTTCTTTCTTTCCGTGACTCACTGTCATTGTCTCAACTTGCTCATAAGAGGGTATAGAGACATTTTGCTAACATTAAGCGTAGTTTAAACGCAACCAAGGACTACATAAATAATTACCTAGCTATCTCTTAAGGCTTGGTTTTCGTCCATTCCGTCCTTGCTTTAACAAAGTGCCCTTTAAATGTCTATAAATAGTTGGTTTGTAACAGTGAGTAGCCAGCTATGCTAACAAACTTGTAGCTAGCTAGCGTAGCTGAGGTCCGGGGTCATAACAGTATCATTGAACACGCTGTTCTGTTATGGTCTATTCATATGAACACGGGCTTTAATGTTCAGAAAACACACATGTAGCTGTGAATACATACCTAGGAAGCGGACCCATGTGTCGCGATAGATGTCCACCGTTTTGGTCGGGTTTTCTTCAATGGGATCCATGACTTCCTTACTCCATTCCAGGTACTGTACAAATAGTCGGCTGAAATAGTGTGCGAAAAGCCCACGCGCAGCACAGAGCGTGAAGGGGGCGTAGCCATCCATCTGGTCATTGAAAGGCCCCACTCTAGAAAGGGACACAGGGGTAGAAGCACGTGCATATTTAGTTTGTCACATTCAGTAGCTATTTTAATTAATAAAAGTATTTCGTGATAAAAAAAAGTGGTGAAAACACAATCTGACATTCCCTTCATGTAATGTTTATTTATCATGAAAGTGGTAGAAAGATATTAATGTTTCAAAAGCGACACACCTGATTATAATAAATATTAATTTGACAAGATCGATGCCACATTATCACTGGTTCAGCCTTCATACTATGGAATTTTAATAAAGACATATTTTATTTAATTTTTTTTATTGGTTGGTTTTCGCTTGTCTGTGCAGATGGTGGTTTGGGGGCTGATATTTTGAGTTTATAATGTGATATTTAATATAGTGACTTCTGCAACTACCTTTGCACGAACTCAGAACTCTGCACCACCCCCGTAACATCCACCCCCCACCACCATCACACACACACACACACACACACACACACACACACACACACACACACACACACACACACACACACACACACACACACACACACACACATATACACATGCTGAGTTTTAGCTTTGAGTGGACAATATTGTTTTCTTGTATGTTGTATTTATTATGTAATTTTTTTACTATTAGTTATATTTGAGATTCCAATTTTACTTTTATTTCTACATATCAGAATCAGAATCAGAATCGTTTTTATTCGCCAGATACATTTGCATATACATGGAATGTTTTGCATAGTCGGTGTCGCAGCAAATTAAAATAATATATTATATTATATTCTGCATTTTATTCAACCGTAAATATATTAATAAATATGAGGGCATCATACGCATTTCATCATTTGTTTCACTATTTATGAGGCATTAAAAACCTACGTGTTTATACATCATAGTTTTTTTGTTTTGTCAAATATTATTTTAAAACTGGTCTGAAATTATGACTCAAGCTTCTCATATGTAATTACTATATCCTCTGCATCTCGGACAAATCATACACAAGGTCTCCCTATGACCTTATGTATGGGATGTGTGTATAGACTTCTATACTTGCAGCTGTAGATCGTTCTGGAAAGACATATGAAACAAACGTACATACATACAAAAGCAGAAAACACCTGCTTGTCGGTTTTACAAACTATGAATACAGCATACGGCAAATAAGATAAAGATTGCTTCTATTTAACATTCTGGCGTGTTTTGCCACTCTTGCAGTGGTACCAACATTTTTTATTTAATTCATTCTTCCTCCACTATAAACAGCAGAACCAATGATAGGCGCATATTATGATTGACATTCAAAAGAACCAATGGCGTTAAGCCATGCAACATCGTGAACCAATAGGAAGGTCGATGGCATCACAGTGGGATGAATTTTGATCTACGATGGCCGCCGACAGCACGAGCGATAATTTGAGACACTCAAAACCAGTGTTTAATGTTCTTCTCAGGCGTAAAAACATGGCTTTTACTGTATACTGTACATTGTTTTTTCTTATTTTTACCCTCGGCCGGTGTTTTGCCGACGATGACCACGAGATGGAGGAATTTTTGAAGCGGGAGCATTCCCTTTCCAAGCCTTATCAAGGTATTCCTGAAACCGTTTTGACAGCAGTGTAACAGTGATGATGCTGCTCAGGGGTAGATGTTTCTAGAATGCTTAATTTATCCATGACATGACAAGAGACGTGAAGTGTGCCTCTTCATAAATGTTTTAAATTGTCTTCAACAGCTTTCATTATCCTGTTAGAGGATTGTTGTTTTCGTGACAGCCAACCAAATAAGCAATAATGTTATACGTGTATCTCGCTCCTTTCTCTATATTGTACATAATGAAACGCCTACTTGAGTTTATTTTGTCATGTTTTATTTGGTTTCACCTGTGGCCTGTGGTGATTTAGATGGCGTTGACAGATTCAGCTGTATTGTGCTTTGTCAGCTTGAATCATGATGGTGGTACTCTTACTGTATATGTACTCAGGTGTAGGATCTCTAGGCTCCTCCCACTGGGAGCTGATGGGGGATGCCATGGTAACCACTGAACAGGTGCGCCTTACACCTGACATGCAGAGCAGACAGGGGGCAGTATGGAGCCGCATTGTGAGTATAAATGAATATAAAAACTGACAGCCATCACTAGAATCATTGTTTAAAAGTTGTCGTTCATCCATGTTCAAAATAAATTGTTTAGGAGATTTTGTGAATCATGATGGAAAAGGGCACAAGTTGTGATTAAAGTCACTGGCAGTTGCTAAATTTGGGCTTCACAATTTGGCAAAAATGTTATAATACAATTATAGAGAAATCTTGCAAAGAAGAAAATGCACAGATGACTAAGCTCTTTGAAGTGTGTGTTATGTTCTACGGTAGCCCAGAAGTGCAACGGCCCAAAAAATATCCACTATAAGAAAAAAAAAACAGACCACAAAATTATCCACTAGCCTGAAAAATAAGCCACTACAAGAAAAAAAAAGAGAACAGTCCCAAAAAATTATCCACTAAAAAAACAAAACATTTTCAATTAACAGGGTGCTATTTAAGAATGGTCAGTTGTTTTAAATTAAGGTCATCACAAAAAATAAAAGCATAGGCTAAATGTTTAAGGCCTTCAGCCAATGTGGCTAATGTTAAAGAAGTAATCCATTGGAAGTGTAAGTTGATGTGCTAAAAATAAAGTTATTTTAAAAATATTTACATTAATATAGTTTGTAAAGCAGTTAAATATTTGATTAAGGTTCCTGTGTCTGCTTAAGGTTAGGACAGGGTGTGAAATAGTTAAAGTTAGGGTTTGATTGGGATTAGTTTTCATTGGTAAATGGACCTTGAGCACATTGTGTGAAGGTTCATAGCTAAGTTAATATTAATGCAAAATGTTGACTGACTTTTTATTACCAGTGTGATTAAACAATTGTGTGATTATGGTGTTGAAATGTTCAACTGCCTGGTATTTAATATTATTTTTGATAAATATTAACTACAAGAAGTTTTATTATTACTCCATTCTTTCTTACAGTGGACAATTTTTTGGGCTGTTGCACCTCTGGCTCACTGCAATGTCTAACCCAAACACCCAAATTTAAACTACTTATAAAATGTTTTTACATTTCTGATAAACTATATTAAATGTGGTGACTTTATGTATTTTATATGGCATACCTCTCTGCTCAGTGTCATTAAGTCAAAAATGTCACCATAGTCAACTTTCAAGTTGTACCCTTTCACACAAAATAAAATGTATTAGTCACATCTTTTTACATCATTATAAGAAAGCAACAAAACAGATTGGTAATCAGTAATAAGAACTGTTAGTCACTTTTGTAAAAGCCTTTAGCCTGGGTCTACAGCAGGAGATGGGTCCCCTGATGCATTAAAGAAAGGATGGGTTAAATGCAGAGGACAAATTTCGTTGTACAAGTGTATAATGACAAATAAAGTACTTTAGCATACCTTTAAAATCCATACCAACCTAAAACACCTGTGATTCACCAATGTTTGCATCATAGGGTAGATTTTCCACAGCCCACAGAAGTGGCTCAGGACTAGCAAATAAACCACTGATGAGATTTTCACTTTTTCACTTACCATCACTGGTTTGTTTATCTGATTGTTAAACAGTCCATGCTTTTATGAATCAATATATATTCATCTCCATTTAACACATTTTAAACCCTGTGTTATGATCTGTACTATTTGTAAAAACTGTGTAATACATATAAATACATGTAACTTTTAACATGTCTTTCTAGCCTTGCCATCTTAAAGACTGGGAGATGCAAGTGCACTTTAAGATTCATGGACAAGGAAAGAAGAATCTGAATGGTGATGGCCTGGCTATTTGGTACACTAAAGAGCGTATGCAGAAAGGTAAACTAAACTACATTTAACGCCATCACACACAGTGAGAAACTTTTTCCGTCTCATTAACACTATATAATTATACTCAATCACAGGTCCAGTTTTTGGAAATAAGGACAACTTTACAGGTTTGGGTGTGTTTGTGGACACATATCCTAATGAGGAGAAACATCTAGAGGTAAGTTACACAGAGATCACTCAGTTTTAATCTACTTTAAATTCAAGTACAGTGGGCATTAACAGCCTTTAATGGACAAATTTAAACTATAGACAAAGTGCTTTGTAAATGTGTGTATAAGAGTCTTTTGTGTTCTTTTGTGCAACCACTTGGAAACAGGCACAGAAGAAGAGATACACTCCTCGCACACAGGTAACCAGTAGCTTTTTAATGATTTTGGAATGTAAATACTTGAAGATTAATAACGCATGGTTCTGTGGTGTAAGAAACTCCACACACTTTTATCTATCACAAAAAAATAAATTAAGTAATCTGACCTACAAAGCAAAAAAGCAGTAACTGCATTATTTGACAAAAATGAGTTATTATGTTTTTTGTAACATTCAAATCATTCTTTGTCATGTAACAAAATATCTCATCTGAAATGTCTGTCGTTTTGGAGAAAATTGGTGGGTGTTTGTACAGTAACAGCAAGAAGTACTCGTAAAACAAAGCAAAAAGACAGTAAAGACCATTATTAGGTTCTTACCAATGTCCATTTATGACCCTGCCCCAATCGTTTACAGTGAATCACTGTATTAGACTGAAACAGATTATGTAATTACTGTATTTTCCGCACTATAAGGTGCACTGTCAATGAATGGTTTTTCATATATAAAGGTCAAAATCATGACATAAAAAGCAAAAATCATGAGATAAAAAGTCAAAATTCCCAGTCACTAAGCACTACCAGAATTAATCCCTATATAAGGCGCACTGTTGTTTTTGTAGAACTAGTTAATATGCAGTAACAATAACTGCCTCATGTCCAATAATCTACCTACTGGGGCTGAACAACAAGAGAACTTTAAGGTTATTTTTCTCAATTTAATGATGTGTGCAGTTACTGTGTTTTTACTTTGTAGGGCAGTAATGTATAAGTATGTTGAATACTTAACCTATAAAGACCCAAACAGCTCCTGGCATCCAAAACTTTAAACTGATGTAAAATGTGCAATACCTGTTGATCCACTAGTCCCAGCAATACATCTAAATAATTGGTGTAAAATGCAGTTTCTTATACTTTCATAGTTGTCACATATGACTCATTTGGATGTTCAGAGGCTTTGTAATGAACGTGGAAACACTGTCAACTTCAATATTGATTCACCAGTAAAACCCAAGGAGTTTGATAAAGAGCAGTGGATTGACATGTTTGGTTTATGTTCAGTTAATGTTATGTTTTACTGAAAGTCCGTTTTTTTTTTTTTTTTTTCAATTTTCTATGTCACTGACATAACAAATCTCAACTATAACCTGAGCTTTTAAGAACATCTGCACCATAAATGGAGTAAATATAGGAAAAATACCATTTTTTTTTTTACTGGAAATATAACAAAATACAGATGAAAATATGATAAATCACTTCAGAAAGGTGCCATAAAAGTAGCACAGGGTCTTTATGGGTTAAGATAATAGATTGTCCCATTGAACTTTGAGATGTTTTTTTTCTTCAAGCATCATCATTACCAATTTACATAACTGAGGAAATATAAATGCATAAGTATTTAAACTAGTCAGTTGTACCATAAAGACATCTTGTAATTATGCAGATTACAACATTTAAGTTTCAGTGGAAATGTAGGGAGTTCGGTAAAATTTTGACAAGTATCATTATCATTGCTGTAGTGACATACTATGATAATCAAGTCTTTACCTCCTTTCTGTTCCATTTGTGACCACAAGAGGATTTTCCCTTTTGTTCTGGCCATGGTGGGGAACGGCACCATCGGCTATGACCACGAGCGGGACGGTCGTCCTACAGAGCTGGGTGGCTGCAATGGCATGGTGCGCAACCTCAAACATGACACCTTCCTGTTCATCCGATATGTTCGCCGTAGGCTCACGGTATGAGACACATTGATTTCTTCTCTTTAATTCAATTCTGTAACGATGCAAATCAGAACATAAGTGCTCAGTTCCTGCATGGCCTATGCAGGTCCTTAAAGGGATAGTTCACTATTTTTCATGTGAATTTGTGTAGAATCAGTGTCTTTACTCTGGTGCACCCACAGTGACTTACCCCCAACGGTGTTCTGTGAGTGGAGTTCTGGTCTGAGTTTGGTCAAAGTGAAAGTAGTCCCAGCAGGTTTCCTGGGGTCAACAAAATAAAATGTGTACCTTCTCAGAACAATATGTGTTTTCGCATAACAAAACCATCACAGAACAAAACCTCACACCTCGTAATTGCTTGGAGCTACTTTCTCTCAATGGTGATCAATGCACGTTGTCACTGCTAACAGCTGTGAGTCTTAGCAAACTACTTTCATTAGTTTTTCAGCACTGTTTGCGGCTGCTATGTGCAGGCGCACAGCTGTTAGCAGTGACAACATGCATTGATCACTATTGAGAGAAAGTAGTTCCAAGCAATTATGAGGTGTGAGTTTTTGTTCTGGGATGTTTTTTTATGCAAATAAATCACTCATTCAAACACATATTGCTTTGAGAAGAAACATGTTTTATTTTCGTGACCACGGGAAACCACTTTCGCTTTGACCGTAACCGGACCAGAACTCAACTCACAGGACACTGTCGGGGGTAAGTCACTGTGGGTGCACCAGTGTACAGACAGTGAACCCATACAGATTCCTGTGAAAAATAATGAACTATCCCTTGAACAAGTCTAAGGCTCAAAATGCTGAAAAATTATTTACACATGTCTTGGCTGGCAAACACTTATGGTTAAAATGTAATATGGATCTGTATTTATAAAGAAGGTTTAAGGTGAATGGGGTTTAAAAAGTCTTCAGAAAATCAGAAAGATGTTTAAATCTGTAGACCTTGTAAGTTTTATTATGAACAAAGTTCTCTACATGAATATCAAGTCAGGTATTTATATTTAGTATTTGTCAATAATATTTCTACAGTCTGATCAAAATAATGCTGATCAGAAATGTCATCTTAAGCTGTTACGTCCACTGTGTTTATGCACATCAGTGTAAGTAGGCCATTATGTAAACCACCTATCCTGATTTCAAACTCGGTGTTCTAGTCCCTACATGTTTATGGCAAGTGAATCCTGAATGTATATCCTGCCTTATCCTTGTTTCACAAAACCTCGATACTTGAACTACTTAACCTCAATAGTATCAGGGATGCGGTTACATGTATCTTCTCCCACTTCCTGGCAGTTGCAGACTATTGCAAAGGAACAAAATGACATAACAGAAATACAAAAGTGACAATGAAAGTTGTCGCCACAGGAGCCATAAAGGCACAGACATTTGTGTTTCAGTAATAAAATTCGACAAACATCAAAAAATCGAAAGCAGATTATTTATAAAGTCATGATGGAAAACACCACGTATTTAATATTTGTATTAACATTAAAATTATTATTGAACTCCATTATGTTACAGTCACAGCTGTGGACCTTCTTCATCCTCCTTTTTGTTCTACATGATGACAGCGACAGAATAACAGCTGCCAACATGTTTCTGTCCCTCCTGGAAACTTGTCATGTGCCCTGTTGTTACCCTCACATAAAACAAATAAAGCATTTGCAGAAACAGAAAAAGGATCAGATCCAGTGTGAACATGGTTAATATACTCCTGCTGAATGGCCGATCAAAAATGTAAGACCCCCTCATGAGTGAAGCCTCTTCTTATCAGGTGATGATCGACATTGATGGTCAGCATGAGTGGAGGGACTGTCTGGACATCCCTGGAGTCCGACTGCCTCAGGGTTACTACTTTGGAGCTTCAGCCATCACTGGAGATCTCTCAGGTAAAGTGGTCACATGATCTGACCAATGTGTAAATGACCGACTAATGCATCAAATGATCAATTCACTATATATTCATTATCTCTGTGATCAAGAGTAAATACACCAATACATAGCTTTGTGTGACGTTACCGCATCGCCTGGTAACACATGCCGCCATTTTGAGAGGGGAAAACAACAGTGTAGCAACACTAGACAGCTCTGTTACGATGTCTTACGATTATTTTGATAAACTTCTGCCCTCCTCAAAAGGCCGGTATGAATGGAAATGAACAGGGATCAACTGGAGCGCTGTCCATATAAATTACCGGCAGGTTCTTGGCGAAATGACCCCATGACGTGGTCTAATATCGAGTGGCCAGCCATCTACGAATATCTCGTTGAAAGTTCTGGCATATATACACGAGAAAAAATGCGAACTTAGAAGAGCCTGGAAGCATATGTTTTGTTTGAGGTAGGTTACTTTAATGTATTTGAAATATTTCTCTGCCCTTCAGAGCACTCCACTATTTTAGTTTTACTTCCACTTTGATTTCAGACTCCAGGAACTGCTATCATCTGCAGATATTCTTCACAGCGGCTGAAGCCATGCTGCACGTTTTTTACCATTTTCTGTCAGTACGCAGAAAAAGACCGCTACTCTTCCATCCAAGCATGGTTATTGCACCCGAAGGCTGCACAACATTTGGGCATTTTACACGAAGCTTTAAGCGTTCAGGACAGTGCAGTGCAGTTCATGCAGCGGTTGCTACTGTGTTGTTTCTCTTTTTTACGACTGGAAGTGACGTCACCGCGAAGCTATGTATAAGCTTAGATAGAGAAAGTGATGGGGATGTCCGCATACTTATCATTTCAACTGTTCTTTGTGTAAGAATTAAGGGGGGGGCTAATTACAGAAATGAATATGTTATCTCATTCTATTTTCTTTAGTCTATACTTACAGAATGACCATGTGGTGCCACTTATTTTTGAGTAGCTCTGAATTGATCACTTTTACTTTTCTCCATTTGATAGGAGATGTCAGAGTTGAGGTGCATTGCTGTCACGTAATATATTTAAGGGTCAAAACACAGCATTTGACATCTCTTTAACAGGACATTTTAGAGACAATTTGACAGATTAGTGTTGCTAAATGGCCCACATTCTTAGTTTTAAAGTAATTTTTGCTTTAGTTGGAACATAACGGATTATCCAAACAAGGAGCTGCTTTATATTTAAATAAATGTTGAAATGCAATCAATTAAACTTGTCTCTGGTGGGACATTTTTAGCCCTGGTATTTTAGGCTAAAACTCCAACTAAAATTCCTCTTTGGAATTACATTTAGTCTATACCGGTGTTATGTTGCAAGATATAAGTCTTAAGAAGTAACTAGATTTACATTGACTTTTATCCCTTTCCTGTTGCCATTACCTCTCCCTCTTAAACAGTTACGTATTAATACAGCTAGCATGTGGGTGGGTTTGGGATGCAAAGACAGGGTTTGCACCATCTATAATTGGTAATGAAAAATGGGAGCAGGGAATACAATCAAAATCACATTATCATTATTGGTACTGGTGTAGAAATGTTTAGAATGATACTTCTGCCCATTTACAGGGCTACATTTTACTTTTAGTTTAGTTTATTATATTGTGGATAATCCAAATTGATTAACCGTATCAATAAAAGTAAAAAGGGCAGCTTTTACATGGCTAGCATCCTGCTGTCGTCCTCAGCCTGATGGCAACAGGCACCCTAAAAATTATATATTACTGTACATTAATTAAAAAGAAAGTTACGACAGCTAAATCAATAAAGATAAATGGACTGTACTTATATAGCACATTTTATACACCTTCATGGTGCCCAAACTGCTTTACAACTCCTCACATTCATACACTGGTAGGCAGCTGCTGCCATGCAGGTGCTGCTGACCCTTCTGGAAGCAATTTAGGGCTCAGCGTCTTTCCCAATGATACTTTGACATGTGGACGGTTGGAGCCAGAATTGAATTGCCAACCCTTTGGTCATTGGATGACCCACTCTACCAACTGTGCCAGTGAAGCATCAGGACAATTATACAGACATTCTTTTTAAGCCACGTTTTAGGACTCAGGTCCAATGTGTACTTTTATTACTTGTGGACGACAAATTTTTCTCACCAGATGAAATGTTAATATTGAAATAGCCAGTGTAGTTTTATATGTATAGCAAAAGAATGAGACCTATCACTTGTCTCATGTTTTTCTTCACAGATAATCATGATATAATCTCCTTGAAACTGTACCAACTGACGGTGCTGCGGAGTCCAAAAGAGGAAGAAGAGGAGGAAGAGGAGATAACTATACCTAGTGTGGACAATGTGGAATTGCTCAGATGTAAGAGATACTCAACATATTTATACAATATTTTCACTGTGTCTTAATTTCCATTATCATTATTAACTGTGGGTGAAGGTTTACGTGCTTATGAGAGGTTGTTTCAAGTTCCTTTATCGACACCTTTCAGTAAACTAGGTTTATAATCTGGGGATCATAGCCTCCATTACTGCCTGTTGTATGGGCACAGAAGTAGTAAAGTTGGCGCATCACAACAACATAAATGCATCTATATTTGTATGTATAATGATGATTTGTTTTTCTTCTGTTAGTCATCTCTCAGGGCAAATAGATGTTTTGTCTGCCATGTTGGCCTTTGATGGACAGGTGCGCTGAGTCGTACTTTCAGTTTATTTAACTAAACATTGCTTCTTGACACAGTTTGTCTGTAGCTGCCTTTAATAGATTCCACTAACACAGTAAAATGACTGTGATAAAAACAGCTTAACAAAGTTTACCATTTTCCTGAGTCTATAAACTAATACTCAGCATTAGGTAATATCTGACCCCACGGGCTCCTATAGTTCAATCCATCAATCAATCTAACCAAAACCAGACTCTTAGGCCAATAGGGGACTTCCATTTGTCGTTGAGTCATAGAGCACCTCCATTTTGATGGTGCTAATGCTAACTACTGAACCGCCAGTAACATTAGTCTCCTCCAGAAACTGTAAGAAACCAACAACGCCTGAGCGTTGTTAGAGTCAGATGCAATCAAAAACGTGATCCTGCTAAAGAAATAGCCTTATATCGTATCCCAAAAGAAACAACACAGAGGAACAAGTGTTTGTCTGCAATTAACAGACAAAACGCTGATAACAGTGTTCCACATGAGGCTTTACAGTCTTAGTTTTGGATCAGGTAAATTGCACTCCTGAAAGTAATTAAACGAGTTCTCTGCAAATATAGTTTGGCATTGGAGTAAAATGTTTGAATCTTCTGTTTGTGTGCACTAGCAAACATTAGCATTAGCCTGATCCAGTCTAGTCAGTAATGAAAGGAACCTGGAACTGCTGTGAAAACTGCAGCACACTGAGTGGACAAACTACTACTGAAATGTGGAAAGTTACCTCATTAATGTTGTACCCTAAATAGTACTAAAATATATATATTCAAAAGTACTTATTGTTGAAATGGAAAACCTATTTAGCATAGATGTCTTTGAAGTGTATCGCTGTGAAATTTTAGGCTAAACTAGGGCTAAATTTGTAAAAAAAAAAAATTAAATTAAATTAAACAAAACAAAAAAACCCTAAAGCTGAACTAACATTTGACTAAACAAAATTACAACAGAACCGATCTAAGAATAATTTACAACTAAATTAGGAATTTTCACAGCTGACTACATGCGGTACATACCGTCACTATGGCAACACACCAGGAGGGGTCACGTGGGTGGGAATCCCCTGTACCAGTGGTTCCCAATCCTGGTCCTCGAGGGCCACTATCCTGCATGTTTTAGATGTATCCCTCTACCAACACACCTGATTCAAGTGATCAGTCTGTCATCAAGCTCTGCAGGAGACTGATAATGACTGACAGGTGTGTTCAAAGACAGTAACATCTAAAACAGTGCTTCACAACCCTGGTCCTTGACTATCCTGCATGTTTTAGAAGGTTCTGTCTCCATCCACACCTGATTCAAATGAGTAATTAGTCCCACAAGGACTACTATTGGGCACCCCTGTTTTTAGATGTTTCCCTCGTCCAACACACCTGTCAGTCATTATCAGTCTCCTGTGCAATAAATATCCAACCTGCTTTTATGTATATGTGACCCGCCACCACGAAATCAGGCATAAGTCGCGCTGAGCCGTTCAGAGCTACAGCCAAATTTAGGCTGGAAGGCGATTTCTTATTTGTGTTTACACCTTATCAAAAAACGGTACCGTAACACCTCTATTTTCAGTTCCTGTGGTCATTACATTGAAATCCAATCAATAAAGGTGTTCATTGAGTCAATTATTTAAGCGGCGACAAAAGTTCAGGGATTGCTGAGCAAAGACAAAGCCGACTTCCACCTCTTTTCGCCGAACAAACCGATCTCCGTTCCGTGGGTAAACACCCAAGTGTTTGGTACGAGGTAAAAGCTTATATTGAATGTTCTTGTCCAATGGTGTAAGCCAAATGATTATAATACGTTGCAATTCTGTCCTATTATTATAATATATAAAACTTCTGTGACATGTCCATCAGAGTGTCCTTTAACATCTGTGATTAATTTTTGTCAATTGGATACAAATTATTATGCATTGCTAAGGACTTCCTACCCCAAAACAATCCAAAACTTTAACGGACAATATCTAAAAATATGCAAATTGCAAAATATGTCCAAATGTGGATATTAAAATGACCATAACTTCGGTTCTACTTGTGATAGAAACATAATTTTTTCACCATCTTAAACCTTAGTTTCCACTCTACCAAGCTACACAGTTAACTCAGTTTGGATTTCCAGACACTTATGCCTGGTTTCGTGGTGGTGGGTCACATATAGTATACAGTAATTCAGTAAGTTATAGCACTTATATTTATCTGGTTATTCCTATTGCTTGTTTTATTTTTTAGTTTTCTTATATATTTCTTGTGTGCTTTCCTATATTTTCTGCTGTAAACACTTGAATTTCTCCTGCGGGAGACTAATAAAGGATTATCTTATCTTATCTTAAAACAGTGCTTCCCAACCCTGGTCCTCGAGGCACACTATCTTGCATGTTTTAGAAGTTTCTGTCTCCATCTACACCTGATTCAAATAATCAACCTATTGTCAAGCTCTGCAGAAGAATGATGATGACTGTCAGGTGCGTTGGTAGAGGGAAACATAAAACATGCAGGATAGTGGAACTTGAGGACCAGGGTTGGGAACCACTGCCCTATACACAGACATATAGAAACTTCTAGAACTCATTGAGGAAGAACTTCCTCTTAACAGGTATAAACTCCAGCAGACCCTAACCCTGACACAGCCAGTTAAAGGGGTACAACAGTGAGGGTTAAAGGGAGGTGGGGGCACATGCACACCAAACTGAAGTATAACTTTTTAAAACTACAACTGCTATTGCTAGCATAACTGCTAATAACTGCAACAAACACCCATGTCTGCTATCACTACAAATACACTACATCACCAAATACAAGTACTAACAGTGAATATACTAGTACTGCTGGTATAGTTTTTCTTTGTTCCAAATGTTCCTTAACCCCCTGACTGTTCTATGTTCTCTTCCAGTGGGTCAGACAGAAGAAGGAATGAGTGGGATTGCTATTTTCTTAACCGTGCTCTTCTCTATGCTGGGCTGCATCTTCCTCATAGTCATTGGTTTAGTGGTGTACAGCCATTGGAACGAGAGCCGACGCAAGCGCTTTTACTGACGACGGGGGGAAAAAAAAACCCCATGAACTGACCAGTGGTCACTCTGTGCAGTCTGTGGACACAGAAGTGAGACGCAGCTGTTTGACTCCATAACACAAAGACCCCGACACAGAGGAGATGAATTTGGAAGCATCACCTGCTACAAAAAGCCATTCTCCAACTTTGCCGTCGGTTGTTATGAAGCAGTAGGAACATTTTGTCGCCCGTGGCCCCCCCCACCTGACTAGCACCAAATCAGCCTTACCATTTCCACCTGTTACCGGACTTCTTCCAAGCAGCTCCGTGTGATTGTTTCCGATCGCTTTTATTTGATAAACACGGCATCATCTTCGACTAGATCTCAAATTCGTCCCACTATTTTTCAGGTTATTGAAGTGTGTTTGTAGCTAATGCAGGGGTGTCCAAATCCAGTCCTCGAGGGCCGGCGTCCGACATGTTTTAGATGTTTCCTTCTTCCATTACACCTGGAGGCCATTACATCATTATCAGTCTGATGAGGAGCTGATTATTAACTCTTTAAGTGTCAGCGCTGATGTGTTCTGAATGGATGATTTAGTTTAAATATTCAGAAAAATTCTACAGTTTGACTTTATTTTGTGCATGGAAAAGGTGCCATAAAGCAAGAGTTTTTTTTTAATTTTATTTAAACATTTTTTTAAAGGCAAAATTAAAATTGCTGGCACCAAATTTCAATAGTAGTTTTCTTCTTTAGTATTTATTTTTCAAAATTTTCCACATTATTTGTCATTTTGTAAATATTTATTACTTTTTGTTGCTCATTTTGTTTATATTTCTAAATTTTGGTTTTTTTTTTATTGTAGTATTTTTCTTTGATTTTCTACCATTTGTGTCTTTACTTTGCTCATGTTACCAATTATTTTGTTAGTTTTCAGGAGTTAAAGGGTTAAACTGAATCACATGGAAGAGAGAAATATCTAAAACATGCAGGACACCGGCCCTTGAGGACTGGAGTTTGACACCTATGATCTACATGATTCAGTTTAACCCTTTAACTCCTGACATGTTAGCAGTTCCACAGTAAAAAATATTTAAAATAAGCGAACAAAAATAGCCAAAGTCTTCAATGAAAGGAACAAAAATTAATAATAAACTGACAAAATAATTAGTAACATGTTGCAAAGTTTTTGTTCATTGTTTATTTTTCTACCTTTTACTTTTTATTTTGTTCTTTTTTTCTTTAATTTTGCTCCATTTGTGTCTTACTTTCTTCACGTTACCAATTATTTTTTCAGTTTCTTATTCATTTTTGTTCATTTTGTTGCTTATTTTAATTATTTTTACTGTGGAACTGCTAGATTTTCAGGAGTTAAAGGGTTAAACTAAGTCGTGTCGACGAGGGAAATATTGAAAACATGTAGGACACCGGCCCTCGGGGACTGGATTTGGACACCCCTGATCTCATGTATCCTTCTAGGTCTGAGTTTTATCGACAGAATAACTTCTGACACGAAACGAATCTACATGAAAGATGGATCTGAAATTCTTTACATAGAATAAGTATCTTGTACTCAATCATTTGGACTGTGTATATACACCAGTGAATATTCTGTGGTCGCTGTAGTTTGCATGTTTAGAGTTTTTTTTATGAATAATGGCTACCACAGTTCTTCACATGATGCTTTACCTTTTGCATTTACTCTAGGGCTGGATGTCACCAAAAACATTTAAAGGTGGAAAAAAAACTGATTTATAGTTTAAAATTATTCAGGAAAAACACAATATAAAACTGTGTAATATCCAGAGGTGTTAAAAGTACTCACATTCTGTACTTAAGTAGAAGTACAGATACTTATGTGAAAAAGTAGAAGTACTGATTCAACTCATTTACTTAAGTCAAAGTAAATAAGTACAACTTCTGAACTGTAATAAAGTACAAAAGTAGAAAGTAAAACTTTTTTTTTTTTTTGCCATGAACACATTAATACTTTCCAAAGTATCTAAAATAAATCCTTTAATAGTGAGTTACTGTGTAGATAATGTGTTTGATCAGGTCACAGTTAGTTTTGTGGATATGGACAGAAAAAATGAAAAGAAAAAAGTCACAATTGAGATAAAAATTCATTGTGAGATAAATATATATATATATATATATATATATATATATATATATATATATATATATATATATATATATATATATATATATATATATATATATGTATGAAATAAAAAATGCATAATTTTAAATGTAATTTTAAAATGTTAAAATTGTGAGATAACAGTCAATATATAAAAACATGTAATACACAAAGTCACACTGATTTCTCTCTGAAGTGACTTATTTTTCGTAGTGTCACGTCTGTTTAGTTTGAAAAAGTCTATTCTGAGAATGTAAAGAGAATAAAATACAGATATTTATACAAAAATGTAGGGAGTAAAAATAAAAAGTTGCCAGAAAAATACTCAAGGAAAGTACAGATACCTAATAAATCTACTTAAGTACAGTAATGAAGTACTTTTACTGAGTTACTTTCCACCTCTGGTAATATCATATTAAAACCAAAACACAGCTGTAGTTTTTAATAAACCAAGTTTAAACTTTTTTAAAGGGCAGAACAGTTCAGGAATATTTAGGTAAAATGGTAAAACACATATTTATTTAAGATCAAATATAAAACATTTAGTGTCTTTGGGTGTTTTAGCTCAAAATATGAACAAATTCAAGTGTCCAGCTCTAGTTTACACATTTTATTGAAGCATGTGTTCACAAATTATTTGGTTTGTTGAAATATTTAACTACAGGGAGTTGGAATTTCTGCACAGTTTAAAATCGATGAAATAACCAAGGTATCTTTAATACTTCAGAAGTTGAGAAACATATTTACAGATAAGGGTGGATTGAGGACGTCAATGAAATTAAATGACTATTTATTTGTTAATTTATCACTTTATTTATGACATTTTTCCACAGTTTTATTCTGCTGAGAAGAATGACATTTTATTTATGTTTGTAAGCAAACATCTGTTATTGTGTTGAATGTGTTATTGTGCCTCCTCCTCCTCCTCTTCCTCCTCCTGCTCCTCCTCCTCCCCCTCCTCTTCCTGCTCCTCCTCTTCCTCCTCTTCCTGCTCCTCTTCCTCCTCCTGCTCCTCCCCCTCCTCCTCCTCCTCCCCCTCCTCTTCCTGCTCCTCCTCTTCCTGCTCCTCCTCTTCCTCCTCCTGCTCCTCCCCCTCCTCTTCCTGCTCCTCCTCCTCCTCCTGCTCCTCTTCCTCCTCCTGCTCCTCTTCCTCCTCCTGCTCCTCTTCCTCCTCCTCCTCCTCCTCCTCTTCCTCCTCTTCCTCCTCTTCCTGCTCCTCCCCCTCCTCCTCCTCCCCCTCCTCTTCCTGCTCCTCCTCTTCCTGCTCCTCCTCTTCCTGCTCCTCCTCTTCCTGCTCCTCCTCTTCCTGCTCCTCTTCCTCCTCCTGCTCCTGCTCCTCCCCCTCCTGCTCCTCCCCCTCCTCTTCCTGCTCCTCCTCCTCCCTCTCCTCCTCCTCTTCCTCCTCTTCCTGCTCCTCTTCCTACTCCTGCTCCTCCCCCTCCTCTTCCTGCTCCTCCTCCTGCTCCTGCTCCTCCCCCTCCTCCTCCTGCTCCTCCTCCTCCTCCTGCTCCTCCTCTCTTCCTGCCCCCCCTCTCCAGCTGCTTTTGACATGTTTCGTTTTGGAAATGTTTCGAAGCTCTTTAACAAAATCACGCATCTTTCTCAGTTTATTTCTCATCTTCTCATGTGTGAGACCTTCATCTTTTTTTTTTTTTTTTACTGTAGACACTTTGACAACACTCTACCTTGTTTTTATTCTGTCCACTGTGTGCCTCATGTTTCTACTCAGTGACCTGCAAGTTCTAACTTTTTTATCCCATATTTATTGAACTGCCTCATTAAAGACCAAGTTAACATCGCCTGTCCTTGTGATATCCCTAAACTTAAATATATTTATTTATAATATTTTGTATCTATCTAATATCTGTATCTGAACATTTAATTTGATTGAGTTGTGAATTTCTTACTTTTCGTTGCATTAATTTGTCTGAAAATCAAGCAACTGAGTTCAAACTTTTCACAAGTGTCTTGAAAAATCAAATATAAATGAAACAAACAGTGTTGAATTCGACTCCAAAGTCAAATGCATTTAGGATATTTAACTGTATTACTGCTGAAGAGCCATCAATGGTGACTCGGACAAAGTTCCCATAGATTTATAAATAAAAATAAAACATACTCAGTTTTCTCTCCAGAATCATTTGGTCTTTCTAAATATTATATTGCCTTTTTCAAACGTGTTCCTCCACATTTTTACCAAGTTGGACTTTTGGAGGTTTTATTTATTGAATAAATTCATTGTTTTCCATCCTTTATTCTAGTTTTTTATTAGTTCGTAAGTTATTAAATATTAACTCGTGACTTTGAAATGTTTGTTTCAGGAGTGTCAGTGATATTCACAGTGTGGGGGGGGGGCTCTGTTCAACCACAGAGGTGTTTAAAGTACTCACATTCTGTACTTAAGTACAAGTACAGCTACTTGTGTGAAAAAATACTCTGGTAAAAGTAGAAATAATGATTCAACTCTTCTACTTAAGTAAAAGTAAAACTGCTTTTTTGTCATGAATACAATAATACTTTAGAAAATAAAATCAGAACAGTTTCAAAAGTATCTAAAATAAAGCCTTTAAAAGTGAGTTACTGTGTAGATAATGTGTTTGATCGAGTCACATTTACTCAGTTTTGTGGATATGGGCAGAAAATTTACAAAAAATGGGGGAAGAAAAGTCATAATTGCGCTAAAAAGTCATGAGATTTGAAAAAAAAAGTTATAAATGTGAGATAAAAATGCATAATTTTAAGAGAAAAAGCCAAAATTATGAGATAAAAAGTCAAAATTGTGAGATAATAGTCATATAATTATTGTATGTAAAGTCACAGTGACTTATTTTTCATTCTGTCACATCTATTTAGTTTGTAAAAGTAATGAGTCTATTCTGAGAAAGTAATGAATATAAAGTACAGATATTTGTACAAAAATGTAGGGAGTAAAAGTGAAAAGTTTCCAGAAAAATAAATACTCAAGTAAAGTATAGATACCTAAAAAATCTACTTAAGTACAGCAATGAAGTATTTTTACAAAGTTAAAAAATATTAAATTATAAAAATAGTTTTGTAAATGATCCAAACACAAGACAAGTTATTTCATAAGGAAAATAAGGACAATTTTAACAAATTCTTGCCTCAATGTATCATTAGTCTGTGTGTTTTATTATAGATCAGTTCTACAAAGACACTAAACTCTTAATAACAGAAGCAGAAAATAGTTCAAATTGTGTCAAATTGTCTTTTGACATTTCAAGTTGTTCACATTTGTTCAGATTATTCACATTTTACTGTTACAGGACAGTTTGTAAATGTAAGTATTTTCATAATTTTATATTATTTTGGCAGTTCACATCACAGAACAAGGTTTAATACCCCATTCAACTGCCCCCTATCACCTTTAAGGGTATTTTCCACCCGAGTGATAAAACAGCTGTTAATTCTGATGTGTTTGTGTGTGGTTTTAACCTATTGGTGTTCTGCTTCATAAAGTATTGATCCAATCAGATCTGTCGTCCAGTGACGCAACGACTGCTGTGTCCTGGGTTCCCAATAAAGCAGTGGTTCTCAAATCTGGTCCTCGTGGCCTCGTGTCCTGCATGTTTTAGATATCTCCCTCTTCTTCTTTTTAAATAAATAAAATAATTAAATTAATATAAATAAATACTTTTATAAATAAAAAATATTTTAAAATTAATTACATTTCAAAAAATAATTAAGAAAATAAAACAATTGAAAAAATTACAAATAAATTAATTTAAAAAACTAAATACTTTTACAAATAAAAAATATTTTAAAAATTACATTAAAAAATATTTAAATAAAAAGAAATTAAAAAATTTAATACTTTTATAACAAAAAAAATGAAAGATTAATTACATTAAAAAAATTGAAAACATTTGAAAAAAATTACAAATAAAAATAAACTTTACTTTTACACCCTACATTTTAGTATAACTATCTGTACTTTATAATATTTTACATTCCAGAATACTCGTTAATTTTACAAACTACATAGATGTGACAATACGAAAAATTCTTAACAGATTTAAATTCTGCTTTTAGGATCTATTAAAGACGTCCCTTTTATTGACAGTAAAACATCACAGCTGTGAGGTCCAGATGAACACAGGGACATTGACACCATCTTTTTTTGTCCCAGTCCAGTCGTGCTCTAGAGTCTAGACCACGTCCTGTATGAAGCACATGTGGTGAAATGCCCCAAAAATAAAAGTGACAGTAAATTAAAGATAAAAAAGTAAGCAGTACTACTGTCTACAGTCAAAACACAGCTGTGTACGAAGTAAACAATAGTATCAAAGTAAAATAAAGAAATGGAAAGAGGCTGTACGTTGAGTGACAATGTTTATTTTATTAAAAAAATAAAATACAAATGATGACCCAAAGAGTACACAGCAGACTTTTTTTTCTTTTCTTTTTTTTTTTTTTTTTACTAAAAACCAAAGCATTTCACTCATTCAGTGCTTTTTTTTTTCACCTCTTTTTTTTCACTTAACTCATTTTGGCTTCATTAATGGGTTTTAAGAAAAGTAATGTAGAAACATTCTGGTTCAAAGATGCCTTGATGGGGCGTTTCTTATTTTGGCAAAAACAAAACTAAACAAAAACATATTTAATTTCTCAACCGCGGCACATTCATGTGTTTGGTAGTAACTATGGTTGAAATTTAATAGTACAGTTTTTAGATTATTTTGACAGACAAAGCCAAAAAAATAAAAAATAAAGAAAAACATGCTTCTGGTTTGACCCCAGTGTGTCCTAATATGAGATGACTGTGTTCCATGTTGAGGTCATTCATATGTATAATATAAACTAATTTAGAAACTGATGGTGGTGGAGTAAGTGAGTTAAAGGCAATAGTTAAATATTCATTTTGTTAAAATGCATCAAGACAGGAAAACAAGTTTAAAAGTGAGATACCAGACATATTGAATGACTCCAGCAAAAAAAAAAAAAAAGGATGAACGGAAAAAGTGTTTGACGTCGATACATAAACACACAAACATAACATCAGAGTTTAACCCTTTAACTCCTGAGACTTTAGCAGTTCCACAGTAAAAAAAAAAAAGAATAAAATAAGCAATAAAATGACCAAAAACAGTCGAAGTGATCAATAAAAATGAACAAAAAAAATGAATAAACCAACAAAAAATAATCAGTAACATGAACAACGTCAGACACAAACGGAATAAAATTGAGGAAGAATGTTAAAATAAAAAACAAAATGTAGAAAAATAAACAAAATGAGGAACAAAAAAAACTGATAACTAAATAGTATGAAATAATTTGCAGAACAATTATGTAAAAAAAAAAAAATTTAAATTAAAAAGAACTTATATTGTAATTTGGTTCCAATAGTTTTATCCTTTTTGACATCGGTTTATTTCCATGAACAAAAACAGATTCAAAAAATTAAAAAAAAAAAAATCTGAATATTTAAACTAAACAGACCGTTCAGAACGTGTCACCGCTGACACATCAGGGGTTAAAGGGTTAATAATGGCATTAACATTTTCCTTCGGCAAGTTCATGATTTTCACGTGAAACTGTGGATTATTAAGTATTAGCGGTCGAGGACACAGATACAAACCGTATTTCTGACAAAAACAAAAACAATACACAAACTACATTTCCTTGCATGTTTTTTTTTTTCTTTTTTTTTTTAAACAGATGCATGTACGTAGACCATTCTAATTAGACGACAGTACAGTGCAGTTCCACAAGTACCCAGAGTTATATTGCTAGTACTGGTGCCCGGTCACAAACAGACAAAAAAGACAAAGGAGGACGCAGCATATAACAGTAAGTGTATAGTTTTTTTTTCCTCTTTTTTTTTTTTTTTTTTTTGCATAGCCTAGTTGAGTGAAATACAATAAACTACAGAGATGCATGACGCACAATGAAGCCTGACGAAGACAATGATCAAATATCTGCTTTGGTTTTTATGAGACCGGCGGTGTTCAGACTAGCACTGATTGTTAGAAGATTACCCTGAGAGTGGGAAACCAAAGAGATATACAGTAGAATGATGACAAAAACACTCATGTTATGGGAATGGCAGCGGCTTTGGTAAGAACATTAGCCTTCGTTCTCCACGTGTTCCGTAAATTTGAGGACAGCTTAAGTTTTTTTTTTTTTTTTAAGCTTGGTAGTCAACAGGGTCCCAAGTCCATGAGGGGTTAACGGAACAAAGCGGAAACTGATGAAAGGACTAGTTGTTGATGGCTGTGGGACAGAGCGGGTGTTGCATCATGCACCTCCATTGAGGCCGACAGAAAGAAAAAAACAAAAACAACAAAAAGAGGCATATTATGCCTATTGAACTAATCATACATTGTTGTATACAATCTGCTTTTTTGTGGCTACCGTATTTTCTGGACTATAAGCAGCAGCTGTATTTTTAAAAGTATAATAAAAAAAAAATATATATATACAAGCCGCACTGGGTTGTAATGTTGAAAAATCAGATATTTACTGCACGTACAGAAGGATTTTAAACTGTAAATGTAGTTACATGTTTGTACCTGAACACATTTGTCCCTAACAGTGTCTTTTAACACGGCAGCAAATTTGCGGATTAAGACGGAACAGAACCGAGAGGAAAAAAAATAACCAGCATTTACTGTATTTATCTTCATTTCCTTCGTGTTTTAAATCGCTTTAATTATCTTCGCTGAACCCCATGACGTCGTCTTCTTCTGCGTCACAGTTGAACAACCTCAGAAGCTTCGTCACGTCTGCTTAAATGATGAAGGGCTGAGGATTTGACATAATTAACAGTTGTTCATTTGTCGTCCGTGTTCTATCTGCTAAAGAAAAAGTAGGTATCTTCCTTTGCATTGATTGTTGTTTGTATGTTTTGATTCTAATTCTGGTTACAGCGCCCCTCGGCTGGTAGAGCGGGTCGTCCAATGACCGAAGGGTTGGCGGTTCACGTCCCAGCTCTGGCTTTCCACATGTCAAAGTGTCCTTGGGCAAGATACTGAACCCTGACAGAACCTTAGAAACCTACTGGTGTGTGAATGGGTGAATGTGAGGCTAATGTAAAGCGCTTTAAGCATCATGAAGGTGGATAAGAATTATATAAGTACAGAACATTTACTCTAGTGGTGGAAGAAAAATCCACACAACAATAAGCCTCATGGTTCAAAATATATGAAAAAAAGTAGCGGCTTATAGTCCAGAAAATACGGTAATTGTTAAATATAAGTACAAACACACCAGAAGAAAAAAAAAAAAAAAAAAAGGGAAATCCAAGTCCAAACAACCGAAAAACAAGTCGACTGCAACTGAGGCTTGCAATGAAAAGAACAGAAAGCAGACGAGTTACTAAGTCAAATTAACACATGTCTGTCTACGTCACATTAGCCCTTTAATCTAAGTAAACATGACATTTGTGGAGGCATAGCTGTTATTTGGCAATGGGGTAAAACTATGGACCTCCTGTACATTTTAAACTAACCCTCCCTTATCATCGACACCTCTACACTAGTAAGCAAAAAAAATGCATTTTTAGCCAAAAGTTACAAAAAGAAATCTTTTTTTGTCTTTGTATATTTGTTTCCGTATGAATGACAACAAAACGTAAAAGTTTTTAACCCCCCACCCCCCCCACCCCTCCTCATACTTTCAAGTCATCACAAACTAATCTCCACTACATTTAAGAACAATAGCAGAACAAGCACAGAATCAAACTCTGGTCTTTGACAATTTCCATCAGTGCCATAACTAACATACATGGGATTTTTCTAAATGCAGCTAAAAGCACCCAGACACAAAAACCCAAGTCCATATATGTCACACTCTAAACAACTAAACTGAAAGTTTACATCATGTGGCTTTTTAAAGGTTTACAAAGCGAGCACGGATTCTGAAAACCAGAGGTAGAAGTACTTCATTACTGTACTTAAGTAGACTCTTTAGGTATCTGTACTTTACTTGAGTATTTTTCTGGCAACTTTTTACTTTTACTCACTCATTTTTGCATAAATATCTGTACTTTATAAACTTTACATTACAATAGGCTCATTACTTTTTTGAACTAAACAGTGTGAAAAATAAGTGGCTTTACATCATAATTATGACTTTTAATTCATGATTATGACTTTTTAGCTCAAATTTCAACCCTTTTTATCATAATTATGCATTTCTTATCTCATACATATGACTGTATCTCATCATTTTTACTTATCTTAACCTTTTTACTCTATCTCATAATTATGCTTTTTTTTTAAAAATCTTGCACATGACCTGTTTATGTTATAATGATGGCGCTTCATCTAAATTGTGCTAAATTTCTTGTCCATAGCCACAACATTGAGTAACTGGGACCTGATCAAACACATTTTCTACACACTAACTAACTTTTAAAGGCTTGACTTTTTGGATACTTTCAAAACTTTCCTGTTTTTTCCCTGGTTAAATAAGATGCATTTCCTCCATGGCAATGAAATGCAGTTTTACTTTTTACTTAATTACAGTTGAGAAGTTGTACTTTTTTTTTTTTTACTTTTACTTCAGTAAAAGGAGTTGAATCAGTACTTCTACTTTTACCAGAGTATTTTTTTCATAAAAGTAGCAGTACTACTTAAGTACAGAATGTGAGTACTTTCAACACCTCTGCTGAAAACAAGCAGGTTTTTTTTTTCTACTGACACAAAATCATCCCTTTGCAATGAATGCGACTCCAAATAAAATGATTCAAAGTCACATGGTTACCTCTGTTGTAAGGAATGGGCACTTCATGTTTCTGCTCACAGAGGTTTTTACTGCGCAGCTTCATGATCAACACATTTTCTCTGTAGCTATGGAGCAAGGCAGCATGGTCATCTAACTCTAACGGGTGTGTGCAGCCACATTAACTACGTACGACAAGTTCAGGAAACGCCACTGTCATGTAAGTACGGTCTCATGTCAAGCCCCTGGGAAACTACGTGACACTAGGGCAGGGGTGTCAAAGTGTGGTCCTCGAGGGCCGGTGTCCTGCATGTTTTAGATGTTTCCCTCTTCCATTACACCCGGAGGCCATTACATCATTATCAGTCTGATGAGGAGCTGATTATTAACTCTTTAAATGTCAGCGCTGATGCATTCTGAATGGATGATTTAGTTTAAATATTCAGAAAAATTTTACCGTTTTCCTTTTAGTTTTGTGCATGGAAAGAGTGCCAAAAAGCAAGATTTTTATTTTATTTAAAAAAAAATTTAAAGGCAAAATTAAAATTGCTGGGACCAAATTTCAATACTAGTTTTCTTCTTTTGTAATTTTTCCCCCAAAATTTTCCAAATTATTTGTCATTGTATAAATATTTCTTAGTTTTTGTTGCTCATTTTGTTTATTTTTTATTTTAGTATTTTTCTTTGATTTTCTACCATTTGTGTCTTACTTTGCTCATGTTACCAATTATTTTTGTTAGTTCTCAGGAGTTAAAGGGTTAAATTGAATCACATGGAAGAGGGAAATATCTAAAACATGCAGGACACCGGCCCTCGAGGACTGGAGTTGGACACCTGTGCACTAGGGTGTCAGTGTACGTTGTTTTTGCCAGTCACTTTTGCTCTCTTGCACCTTCGCCACAAGGCTATGTGCTGTTGTACAAGAGACGCAAACCACAATGAGAACAGAGGGTGGGGCTGTGACACGGTAATGGAAAGATGAAAAGCACTTCCACGGGCCACCGGGTTCCGTCTGTAACAGTAACTTTCAGAGAGATCAGAATGTGTGGAAATCCCCCTTAAGCGAGTGACATGATGTGACGTAAAGCAAAACAAAGACAAGAAAAAAAAACACCTTTTAACGTCATCACAAGTCAAGGCTGCAGGGACTCACCACAGGCTGCTTTTAAAATATTATGTTATATAAGGGATTCCCACTTGTCATGTCATAGAGCGCCTTCATTTTGACTGTGCTAATGCTAATGCTAACTACTGAACCTCCAGTAACATTAGTCTCCTCCAAAAACGGGAAAAAAAAACAACAAATGCTTTAGCGTCGTTACTGTGCTAATGCTAATGCTAACTACTGAACCTCCAGTAACAGTCTCCTCCAAAAACGGGAAGAAACCAACAATGCTTTAGCGTCGTTACAGTCGGATGCAATCAAAAATGTGATCCTGCTAAGGGAATAGCCTTATATCGTATCCCGAAAGAAACAAAACGGAGGAACAAGTGGTTGTCTGCAATTAACAGACAAAACGCTGATGACAGTGTTTGGTGGCAGATGATGACTGTGTTCCAACATCACATGAGGTTTTGCAGTCTTAATTTTGGATCAGGTAAATTGCACTCCTGAAAGTAATTAAATGAGTTCTCTGCAAATATAGTTTGGCGTTGGAATAAAATTTATGAACTTTCTGTTATCAAAGAATTCAGCAGGTTTGTGTGCACTAGCAAACATTAGCATTAGCCCGATCCAGTCTAGTCAGCAGTGAAATGAACCTGGAACTGCTTTTCACAGCACACTGAGTGGACAAACTACTACTGAAATGTGTAAAATTACCTCATTGGGATTCTATCTAAAAAGTACTAAAATATATATTGTCAAAAGTACTTCATTGTTGAAATGGAAAACCTATTTAGCATAGATGTCTTTAAAGTGTATTGCTGTGAAATTTTAGGCTAAACTTGGGCTACATTTGTAAAACAAACAAACTAAACTAATATTTGACTAAACACAATTACATCAGAATTTATCTAAGAATAATTTACAACTAAATTTGGAATATCCGCGGCTGACTACATGCGGGGAAGGGGGGGGTAGACCGTCACTATGGCAGACCCACTTGGGGGGGGGTCACGTGGGTGGGAATTCCCTATACTGTTTCAACTGGATTGGAGTTTGCCTGTTACCATGAAACCTTTTCTCAGTAAATTCAATAGTCTGTTTTCTCATCTTATAAGAGGTGGCAGTAACTACTGTAAAAACAGACAGGACATATTAATTATTATTATTGTTATGTTTTTGTTGTTAAAACAATATCAGGAATGCAGCTGTAGTAAATAATGTAAAATCACT
This sequence comes from Siphamia tubifer, assembly GCA_020466265.1. Taxonomy (NCBI): domain Eukaryota; kingdom Metazoa; phylum Chordata; class Actinopteri; order Kurtiformes; family Apogonidae; genus Siphamia; species Siphamia tubifer. The sequence goes on along the minus strand of CM035794.1, from coordinate 71,459,895 downwards.
GTCATTTATGTTCAAAAATATATTCAGCTGCAGAAAGGTTTTTAAAGCTGACAGAATGGGAGGTATGGACAGGTCATGCTGTTGAATTGACTTGGTTTTTTTGTTTGTTTGTTTTGTCAGTCTGTACTGGCAGATTTTTCAGAATAATGCTGACTGGGGTGCTTCTAATTCATTCCATTGTGAATCTTAGTCTGACCTGAACTTTCTGTCGACGCTTACATGGTCTGGTCCAGACTTCCTGACTTGTCAGTTTGATCCGGCCCAAATTCACTGGATGGTTTTGAATAGTTCGGAGCTTAAGAGTTAAGGTACACAAGTCAAAGGAGAAATTCACTTTCAGGTGTGTAAACACGTGTTTTAACAGTCTATATTTGAGAACACTGTTAATTAGGTTTCATTCAGATCCATATTAAACAGCGTATCAATGACTCAAGCAATTATCAAATATAAAAAACTAAAACCTACATTTTGTTTTTTAACTCCAACCTTTCTGGCTGTAAAACACAAAGTTGTACTGCAGACTTTACACCCTTATCAGGGTTCTCGCCAGCGCAACATTATGTTACGCTGTCAGTTCAAAATGTTACACTGTGATTAGCGACGTTACGCTGTCAACTTAAAATATTACGCTGTGACCAGGGCCGCTACACTTCCTTTCCAGTTGTCGGATTGTGTTTTGAGCCCATTTGCTTACGTAATATTTCCATATTTATGTGAGAAAATGTCTTTATTGGGGCAGTTGTTGCTGTGAAAGAGTTATTTTGACAGATAACACCATGTGCATTTGTTTTTATCGACTGGGTGCCTATCTAGGTTAATTTATGTCTCGAATCAAACTGAATTAATTTGGTTTGAATCGAGTCGTTCACAAATTTTCATGAGTCGCCCTCAATTGGATCGTAGTCTGTGAATTGAGATTTGAACCGGGTCATTTTGCCAGTGAAAGCTTCACACCCGTAGAGAACAGTGGCCTGAATCATGAGCATTTGGAGCCTCTGTGTGACGCTCACTGGCTCACATCTGTGCCGGCCGCTGGCGAGATTTAATGAAGGCTATTGTGCACGGTGTCGGGCCGTCCCAGTTAACGTTGCGCTGTACAAAACTCCTGCTGAGAACCCTGCTTATAGTTCGCCAAGTCAATCAGGAGCATTTCTTTGTGTGTACTTGTGCGACAAAACAATCAGTCGTTACAATCCGTCTATTGTTACACCCAGTATCAGTCAGTAAATTAAAGAAAATGTTGGACATTTGACATTAGTTACAAACTGCTTTTGTAGGAAAGCATTAACAGATACTGTAATAGTATCTGTTCAGACTGTTGTCTTGTGTTTTGCGGTGTGGATTTCCTGTACAACAGTGTCTGGTATTACAACTCTTCTTTGACTACATATATTACACAGGCAACATGCAACGCAGAGGAGCATACGACTAATGACAATAGATTCTGCAGCTGTGCCAGCACACGAAGACACTATAGAGCAGTGCCCACATCTACCTCAGATGCACTCGCTCTCTGCTGCCAATGGAAAATACCGCTGAAAATCCCCTCTCAGTGCCAAGAGCTGCAGGAGCCACAGCAGAGGCCACACCACACCAGCTCAACTACCAGCCCTGCATTACAGCAACACAACATACCAACACAACATACAACCCAGGGCATCAAAGCCTAACGTAGGACTGTTGTTTTTTTTCCCAAAAAACATGTGGGTGAGGAGTTGAGCGGCGAGTGTAGCCCGTTGTTAACCTTAGAGTTTGATGAGCAAACACAGCAGTGACATCTGCTGCAAACAAAACTCAGAAATCAACACAGAATCTCATGCCTCATGCAAAAAAATTTAAATACCAGTGCCTTTAATTGTTTATCTAACTCAGTGCTGAGCATCCACCAGACGCTACAAGACTTCGTAGATATAAATATGCAAGACTAAACCTATTCCTAATGCACTAAAATAAAAATACACTCTAGTTCACACTACAGCAGCTCCTGACAGGAGCTTTGTTGCAATTCATGGTGACCCCTGTGGTGTTTCCTGAAGCCAGCTGGTTATGAAACGAAAGACGAGCTCAACCCTCCTTTTGAACATATGCAGAATGAATCAAAAAACGCTGCTAACGGCACTGCTTCGCATTCATACCGTGGTAAATTAACATGAAGCCGCCACCACAAGGCTTTCTATTGATTTAATAAAAGTTGGCGGCCAAATTGCCCTTCGAGATATCTATTAAACTGAGTGAGAAGCTGAAAATAAAAGAACATCGCAATCAATAAATCATGTAAAGCAAAGACTCACCCCATTCATAGTCATGTTAATTGTAGTGGTGACAAAGAATAGAGGATTTAAAGAGGAGGATGTCAAGACAACACACTTAACCCTTTCCTGTTTCTTCTGCTATGTGAGGGCATGTGTGTTCCCTGCACAGTCATTCTGGGTGTCCCTTAGGCTTGCCATGACCTCATAGATGACATCATTATGCAGCTGTGCCCTACATTTCACAGTACAAAACACACACACACACACACACACCAACTTATGCACAAACAAAATCCGCACTATCCTCTACTTGTCCGGCATTGTCTTTAGCCTTGAAGGCATTTGTTTTTGGACTGTTTTTTGCTTCATTGTAGTGTGTGTGTGTATGTGTATGTGGGCGGGCGGGGAGTTGGGGTGAGGGTGGAAGGGGTTGACCATGTTGGCATGCTCCAAGTGGAAGGTCTCGCCAGAGGGGGTAAAATATGAGACGGGAGGAATGGACAGAACAGCTCTGGCCAAAAAGGAGAGCTGGACCAAAACAGAAACATGACGCATCATCCAAGGACAGGACAGGAGGAGAGGAAAAGAAACAGAAATGGCGGTCAGTTCCAGTAGGTCACAATCGGTTGACAACTTTTTTCCAATTGACTGGAGCAAAAAAAAAAAAAAAGAGAGAGAATAAAAAAAAAAAAGATTATCAACATGTGTTTTGCCGATTCCCCATCAAGCAGAAGCAAAGCAGAAACACCCCATATCTTAAATCCTTTAAAAATGTGAATTTTGTCCACACAATGCATTATCCCCTTGCCTAATCTGGAGTTATTAAAGATTAGTTATCGTCACCATCATGTCTATATACAAGTTAAAAATAAAACAAAATAAAGACAGTCCCTCTGGTGGTGACGGCAACAGCTGTTCCTTCTCACCCATTGTGGTGCAGAGAGCTGCACTGCTTTGCTGGTTAGTTGGTAGGTATGCTGTGGATCACACCATGTGGTCTGCGGTGCTGGTGCTGGTGCTGGTGCTGGCGGTCTGGTTGGGCAGCTCTGGCGTGTGCTCCTTCTGTCTGAAGGCTTGTTGCTGCTGCAGCTGCTGCCGGCGTGCGGAGCAGCAGTCCCCGTTCGTGGCCCTGCACATGCGGTGCTCCTCGTCACTGTCCTCCTCAATCCCGGAGCCTTCGTCCACATCTAGCTGGCACACGCACACTTCAATCCCTGAATCGCCAGTCACATGACGCCGCCGAGTGATGAGCTCTTCCTCGTCCTCCTCTGGTGCCATCACGGAAGCAGCCACGTTCTCCTCCGCGCGACACTGCACTTGGTCCGGCATGGACACCCCCTCCTGGTCTGTCAAAGAACCTGAGCGCAGAGTGTCCAGCCTGGGTTCCACCTCAGCAGCATCTGGCTGGTTCCCTTGTGGAAGGAGTGCTGGAGCAGTCTCAGGAGGGTTTTCAGAATAAGGAGGTGGCGGTGTTGGGGGGTGGCCCACCACTTCTTCATAGTCAGGAAGCTTGCAGTCGTTCCAAAACCCTAGACATGAAATCAACATCTTACTACACAGTAGAGCTGCACAATATATGGAAAAAATATTGTTATCAAGAGAACACACTGTGCAATACAGTGGTACCTCTACTTGTGAAATTAATTCGTTCCAAAAGTGGTTTCGTACCATGAATTTTTCATAAATAGGCCTGATTCCTTCCAAGGCTCCAAATACTACCCCTCAAACCCTTTAAAAATGACACAAATTTACCTATTTTGTATGAAATGTGTTAAAAGTAAAAGAAACCCTCACCCCTACCATCCATCATCAGATCACTGAATATGGCAGATCCTTTTTCTGAAACTATCGCCTCAGTCACTGTATCTCCTGCAGTTTCTTTCTCTTTTATCCAAATGAGTAACAGTCTCTCCATATCGTTGTTCAGTGATATCTTTTTCGATATCACAGATGCCTTTCGAGGAGTCGCTGCTTTTAAGGTATCCTTCTGCTTCAATATTGTATTGATGGTAGACGGTTTTTGGCCATATTCCTTTGTGATATCACTGAACCGTGTGCCACTTTCATCTTTTTTTTAATAATCTCCTGTTCCTTTCTATTGATAATGCAGTCGCTTCTTTTCATTCGCACCAGGAATCACTTTCTTTGAGCTCATAATAAATAACAAATACGTACTGCAATAAAGTTTCAAAGAGCACACCGGGAAAAATTCAGGAAACTGTAACTGTGATGGAGGGTCATGAAAAGCATCATGGGTAGCTCCCTCATAACCAATGGGATGCTACGAACAGTACATATATGACGCATTTACGTAGTTACATACAGTAGTACAGTAATGTACATATTTATGTCTTGGGGGTTTCGTTTCATAAATTTTATTTTTTTTATATTCAGAGACAAAAAAATTTAAGATTTTTTTCATTAGATTCATTAGCTGGGTCTTTCATAAGTAGAGGTACCACTGTATTCATATTGTAAAGACATGCAATAATTTATTTTCTTTTTTTTCATTAGCTTTGTGTTTTACATAGAGTGGTTTTCTCTATCACTCCAAAATAAAAATAAAAACTATCTGGCAAAAATACTGAAGCAATGCTACTGCTGAATGTAAGTTTAGTTATTAATGTTGAAAAGATGTGAATATTTTCAGAGCACAACTTTGGGCAAGGGTTGAGCACATCTATTTAAATATTTTATTTTTCTATGCAGTATTCACTAAACCAGGCAAACAATTGAATATTGTTTTATTAAAGGTCTGAAGTAAATGGTGGTACTCTGGCACTTTTGTTATTATGAAATACATCCGTGTCATTTACACACTGATATATGTGAATAAAATGACTAAATATTTGACCATGTTTGTGTCTGAAAGTCCACAGTCAAAGGTCTACATTGTGTCATTGATTATATTAGAACAGTATTTTCAACTTAAATTATACATAATTGACTCATACAAACAATTGGCTCATTTTAAAATTGTTGAGGAACCTTTTTCTTGGTAGATGAAATTGGTTTAAGTAAACGGGAAATAATACTGTATTATCATTATCATAATGCTGTGCACCTATATCGCAAGTTTTACCAATATCGTGCAGCCTTACTACACAGTCAATGTTTAAGTGTCTCCACTAAGTGCAGGGTATGTACCGGGACCTGTCTGGTGCAGGTGAGTCCTGTTAGAGCTCCCAGATTCACCCGCCACGTGGAGGCAAGGCCGTGGCTTCTGAGCTTAGTGAAGGCCGACCGCTGAGACTTTTTGTCTTCTCCACAAAGGACATAGTAATGCAATTTTAGTAGTAATGTAATTTTTCTATCTATATGTTGATATGAACACAAATGTAGGGCATTGTTTTTGTTGGCTATATGTATTATATAGTGTGTGCACTGCTTAAAATGAGCACACTTTTATGGATCATTCTGCCCTTTTTTGTTTGTTTTTCTACAGTGTTACCCATTACCTCTTGAGGAAAAATCGTTTAAGGTCCAGTGTGCAAGTTTCTCCCTGAGTTTAATTTTTGCATCTTTAGACCACACATTAATGCAGAGTAAATATCCCTATAACTAAAAACAGAACTGTGATCAGAGACTTTCATATTTTTTGCTGGCTGTCGCTCAATATTACAAAGTGAACCTTTAAGAACACATGTGGATCTCACTAATTTAGAGCCATAGGGAAAAGCTAAATATGTATACAGTTCAGCTTTTAGGTTTAGTATTTGTTTTTCTAAGTATTATTATTATGTATGTAAGCAATAATATTATTATTATTATTATTATTATTATTATTATTATTATTCTAGCTAGTCATGGACCAAGCTTCTGAACCTGTTCCAAAAATAAATCCTGGCACACTTTCGGGAAAGTCACAGAGGGTTACTGCTGAGGAAGACGGCAATTCTCATAATGCTACTTACAAACAACCAGAATAACAGTATGACAGATGTGCTCATCTCTCTGTCATAAGAGGAACCTTGAGAATATTATGAAAAAGAGAAACGCAAGAGATTCGCATGACAAGGAAACTGACAATTTGAAAAACAGTTTCTCCCTGGGGGTAAATGAAGTCGGTCTGTATTTGTAAGACACGCATTCGTTTGGAATTTTATACGTCTGCCATTTCAATATTCTGGAAAATAGTGAATAGCGAGCTGCATTAACTTTCCCTTCACAGCTCAAGTGTTTATATTTTCAACTTTTCACTTCATTCTATAAAATAGTTTTTACATGTATTTGTACAAGTTGCCATGGTTACTACCATAACTATGCACTTAAGAGAATCCTTATGAGTTGTGTTCACATTCTTCACATTAAGTCATTCGTGCTCACTACGGACCTCAGGCTCTGATAGCGTGCATTTTGTCGAGCTGTTTATGATATTACTGGTTACGAGATCACATTTCAGTCAAAGTCTGGAGTGACCACTGACATTAGGATGGCATCTCTGTTGTCTGCTGTCCTTTTGGCAGCATTACACCATGACTACCAATATAGATTTGAAAAAAAATTTAATCTGGCAGCGAATGAAAAAGAAAACTCAAGTAAGGAATAGCCCTTTTAATATATGAGCAATTAGTTAACTTTACTAATTCATATTCACTTACAATATTGTTTTCCAAAGTACATTCACAGGCACTGAGTTTCACGTCTGGCACACTTTGTAGATAAAGTAAAACTGAACTGAGGGCTTAAAATCATCAACCCAAAACTGGCTTTAACAAAAATACTACTTGTGCGACAAGATTAGATAGAACTACTTAAACATGAAATGGTGTATAATTATTTACTGTACCAACAAAACTGCACTGGAATTTAACTATCACCACAAGGGAAAGTTCAAGTTCAGTTAAAGGGATTATCCGGAGTAAAAATACGTTTAGTAAATTTTTTAGATAATTGGGAGTGCATACATAACCTGACTAACATCATCTGGCTGTGTTTCACTATGCTGACGCAACCATCTGAGTACCGTGAGGTTCAGGTTTTCTTCAAAAGGAAGGAGCCAATCAGTGTCTCCAGGTGAGACTACCCCATGACTGGGTTGTGGTTGTGGTTGGTGTGATGTAAAGCGTCACGGCTTGAGTTCAACGTGAGTGGCTGTAATGGCGTGTCAGTCAATATGACAAACAGATTTTTCATCTAATCACGTGCAAGGATTTTATATAAAGCCCCTCCTTTGAAAACGGATCAATTGTGAAGGGTCCCCTCAGATGGTATCATGAGATACCGTCTGACGACAGTCAGGTTAGTACTTACATATAGATGACATCATAATCATACTATTTGGATGTACATTGAGAAATGAAGATGTTTCTGTTTTGAGCCAAACTGAATTAGCATGATAATGATTCGGGCATGTCTTTTTTGCTGACACGAAACACAATTTTCAGACATCTTCTAAAGCTCTAAACAACATCACACTTACGTGGTAGTAAGTAGAGGGTCCCTAAAGGCAAACCAAAGTTTACTGAGGTCTTCATGTCATTGAATATTGTGTCCAGAGTTTCTTATCTCAAGCCATGTACCTCTCTGTATTCATAAGACGTCTTTGGAGGAATCCCAAAATAGTCGGCGGCCGAGTGCAGAGTTAGACGCTCTGGAAATTCATGATTTCGCTGCATTCTTATTTGAAAACAACAACCTGTTAGTAGGCTAAGCTTTGCTGTTGCATCCAGCTTCATTTCCATTTCTAATGAAATACTAGACTATGTTTTTGAAAAAGAATGCAACAAAATCAGGATTTTCCAGAGCATCTAACTCTGCTCTTGGATATCGGCTATTTCAGGCTTCCTCCTAACACGTCTTATGAATACAGAAGTACTGGCTTGAGATAAGAAACTCTGGACACACTGATGACATGAAGACCTCACAACACTTCAGCTTGCCTTTAGGGACCCTCTATTTACTACCACATAAGTGTGATGTTTAGAACTTTAGAAGAGGACTGAAAATAGTGTCTTGTGTCGGCGAAAAAAACATGCCCAAATCATTTCCATTTTAACACAGTTTGGCTGAAAACGGCAAAATCAAAATTTCTCAATGTACATCCGAATGGTGTGATTTTGATGTCAGCTATATGTATGTACTCCCAATCATCTAAAAAAAAAATTGCTAAACTTATTTTTACTCCAGATAATCCCTTTAAGAATTATGATGTTCCTCAGAGCATGAATTACTCACTCAGATTAAGTGGAGGAGGAGAAATAAAAGAGCTGGAAGCGCCCTGGTAGGCCATGAGGCTGATCTCACGCTGACGCTGCTCTTGTTGCAATCGCATCTTAACCCTTCTGTGTCTGTAGGCACAGCAGCAACTAAGCATGATGATCAAGGTCCAAACCAGCCAGAACCCTGAAAGAGGAAAAATGGGTCAGATCAACCAGTGACACATTTCATGTTCAATACGTTCTGTGTTTAATTAACTTATCTCCATGTTTATTTAATATATGTTTGAATAGGTCTCAGTTAAGTACTTTCACATGACAGGTTATAGTTTAAAGAAATTGAATTTTGAGGTAAAAAGACTATAATTACTGCTGGGGAACTCAAAATGAACAACTTTTTTTTTCTCCACTTTACGCAAATGTCTTGTTCTCATAAGGACTTCAAAACCAAATGAAACATTAAGACTTCAGCTATGATATTAAACTACACTTGTGATCAATACCGAATAAATATGTTTAAATGAGCACAAATATGTTGTGATTGCAGTTTATCGGTAGTAGCATTCAGTAATAATAAGTGGTATTATGTCTCTTCTTATACTCCTCATCACATCACCACTGCTTCTCTGCTGCACGGAGCCTGACCTGAAGATTTTGTTGAATGTGAATTGACATGAACTGTAGTTGATTATGATACTGTCTGGACTGGACCTACTTATATAGGCAACAACTAATAAAGCCACTAATATGTGTGTGTGTGATATTGACTTCCTGTCTACAACACCTCAGTCATCTCTGTCCTTCTGTATGGCACCAAAACTTGGCGGCCAGGTTTTAACTCCAGGACCCTCAGAAGGATTGAAGGCATCAACTGGAGGCAGTATGTTACAAATCAGACCCTATGGGACCAAACCCAACAGCCCGCAGTGTCTCGTTTCGCAGCAATGCGGCGACTACGCTGGTATGGCCACATTCTCCCACTGCCTGTGGAACACCCAACAAGCACCATCCTGGCCTTTAATCCCCAGTTAGCTGGATGGAGAAGACCTAGAGGTGCACCCCACACCCGCTGGCTGGATGTAGTGGCCCAGGACCTTAGGGACTGCAATGTGACCCTGGCACAAGCCCAACATCTTGCTCGTGACAGAACCAAATGGAGAGACCTGGTTGCCATGGCTGGCTATATGTGCCTTGAAGAGCAAGAGGACTGAGATGAGACAGATATTGACTTCACTTTGACAAAGAAGTCATTACTAAAGATCCTTGTCTGTAAAAGGACATTTCCTTAAGTGCAAAAGAAGAAGCCATCACTTTAAAGAGGTGTGGAATGCACCAGGTTGACAGTCTCGAGTGAGAAGCCACCACTGCAACATATAGTAGTCAGCAATAAAGTCAAGGTATTGTATAAAAGTATACAAGAAGTCTCTATTACTGAAGATTAATGTCTACATTAAATTAATATTGGTTTACAGTGTTAAAAAAAAACATTTCTCTAAGGAGGCCACTACTACCAAATAATGTGATGTACACCCTTAATGTATTCATTAATTCATCACAGGACTGACATATAAAGACAAAGAATCACTTTTACACCTATGGACAATTTAATTTAAGCAATTAACCTATAGTATCAGCGCATGTCTTTGGATAATGGAAGGAAACTGGAGTACACAGACACAGGGAGAACATGCAAACCACACAGAAAGGACCCACCCCCATTGACTGGTGTGAGGCACAAGTGGTAGACCACTGTGTCACCTACACTTAATGTAAATTCTAATGAATTTAAATAAATTAAAGGATTATTTATGATAGTTTGTACAGAGGTTTGTCAACTTTTTAATAGTCATCAGATATGACCCACAGGTTCCACAGTGAATGTGGAATTACCTTCATCTTCTCTCCATTTATTCACCAGTAAAACTTGTGTAGTTTGTAGTTTGACAGTGGATGGACACACTTATTTATACACTTAGTTATTGACATCTTTGCTGAAAAGAAATCTGTTTTTATTCATTTTTTTTCCTGTTCAAATGAAATAATTCTCAACTTTAATCTGAGCTTTTATGCACATCTACTAGATCAGTAAATTAAATAGTAAATAATGATTACTTATTTAAGAAAGGTTGAGTGGAAAGAAAAAAATATTTGTGAACCATCACAAAAGTAGCACTGGGTCTTTATGGGGAGTATTATTATTATCATAATGGTAATTTTTGTGCTAGTTTTAATGATATGACGGTAACAGTGAGAGTGAAACTTGTCAGTTATAAAAAAGGAGTCAGCTCAAGAAATCTAGAACAGAAAAATTAAACGAAAAACTACATAAAGACTTTAGAAAATATTGGTGCGATATAAGGTCATATGGTTTATCTGAATAGAGAATTAGGCAAGGAATAGGAATAAAGTCTAACTTACACCAGAGCTCATAGTAGTAGGTGCAGCACTCTGTCTCTCCACAGCAGTAGCCCATGTCACAACGGTACTGCTCATTGTTCACTCCAAAACAGAACTCCTTTCCCTGAAATACACACAGAACGTGGACAAAGTTAATGACTTCTGTCAATCCTCAAACACACAATTAAGCACAAACAATCCCATGAGACTGCTTAGTGTGAAGTCGCTATGAAGTGTCACTTTAGCGTTTAATTTATGCTTTTATATTTGACAGTTTAAAATGTAAAACCTCACATGTAAGATTATTTATGATTTAAATAACCTTACATTAATGACAGCTGCTGTATTACTATTTGATCCAGAAAGTACAGAACAGATACAACACAATCCTTCATAGTAGACAAATTAATTCGAGTAATAAGAAAAATATATATATACTGAATGTATGACTTAATAAGATGTTTTCCTCTGCTGCATATAGTGTCATCTTATTAGCCAATTACACTTTAATCATAACAATATGGGCTCGAGCATTGACATTACACTGGAAACGTAACGAAGTCAGCTGGTTGATAAAGTGTAGCTACTATTAGGAAGAGAAATAACCTACACGCTTCTCATTCTTATTTATTTTAAGAGTAAAATTGATTTAAATGACTTCGCTTCCTCGATAGATTCAAAATGAGCCTGAAAGTCCTGTTTGACTAGCTTCTAACTACTGTGAATAAACACGTACATTCACCGGGTAAGGTTATCAGTTAGCAACAGCTAACGTTAATCTCGACAGCCTTAAAACAAAGTGGGTTAACTAATAAAGCACCCCCGTTTTGGATTTTAAATAATCGAAATCTAAATTAGCTAACGGGTCAACATATAACATAAATGTCTTTGCCAAACTGACGTCATCCTGCGAGTATTACAGTAGCGGACCATGCCCTATTTCCTTTGTGGAGAAGACAAAAAGGCTCAGGCCTTCACCAAGCCCAGAAGCCGCGGCCTCGCCTGCATACGGCATCCGACCCCGGGAACTCTAACGGGGCTCACCTCCACCAGACAGGTCCCGGTACAAAGCAGTCCTACAATGGATCCCAGTGTTTTCTGCGGCATCTTTCTGGGTTGTCGGCCGTTGACACGACAGGAATCATATAGCAGTCGGTCGAATCGACGACTTTTAAAGTGACTGCTAGTGGCTGTAGCTCATTAACGGTCCAGCTTTCCACACTATGTTTTTGTTGTTCCTGGGTAGACGCTACGAGTAATATGAAACTGTAACAGGCTTTTGACCTGAAGAGGGCGCTGTTTATGTGTCCACCTGAACGAACAATTTCCTATTCATGCTTTCTTTCAAAAAACTGAAAAAAACGGAACCAAATGTAATAAAAATCATTACTATAATGATTTTAATTAAGACGATATATGCTATGCTATGCTATGCTATGCTATGCTATGCTATGCTATGCTATGCTATCATATCATATTATATTATAAGGGAAGAGGACTTGGAAAGAGCTGACTGGTGCATTTCCATTTCTTTCTTTCTTTTTTTATATAACCCATATTGCCAATGATTACTAATTTTCTGTTTCAATTCCGATTAAATTATTTTTAGTTTGGTGTTTATTGGGACTTTATTTATTATTATTATTATTAATCTTAATACTAATATTAATATTAATAATAATTTATTTATTTATATTTTAACCATTTTAACTTTGTTTTCTGGGTTACATTGAAAATTATGCTTCCACCTTGATACATTATGAAATTTAAGAATAAATAATAATAGGACTAATAGGACAAACTACCAAATAATAACAAATGTATCATATTTTTTATAGAATAGAATAGAATAGAATAGAATAGAATAGAATAGAACACAAGACAGTACAATACCATGCATTGTGCGAGTAGCACAACACTATTGTGGGCAGACACTGTTTCTTTCTGTGTTCATCTCATATATTATTATCCATCTGTGAGGAGAAAAAGGAATATAACTATTGAAGGAGTTTACCTTTCCAGGTACAATTTTGAAGCCTGTTTTATTTTTTGTTCCAGGAAAGCCCAGCTGTCATATGGTTTACACCAACGTCACTGTTTCCTTGGCAACTGAACTTGACAGTTGTTCCTCAATACTGCATGGTCAGAAGGATGTTAATCCACTCAGCCTGAGCAGGGGTTCGGAACAACATCCAAGGAAACATGGTGAGTTCACAGTCCAGGTCACAAGATGTCTTTTTAAAGTAGAATTATGGGTTGTTACGCTGTTGGTGTAACCTGTGTTTGCTGTTGGGAACCATTAGTTACTGTGTAGCTGAGATACTAGTGAATTATCCAGAAGGTTTGGATGAGATGTCAGTTTTTGTGTTACTTTATGTCATTAAGATGTCGTTGATGAAACTGCACCTGTTATTTTGTTTTTAATCCTTGATGCCATGTCGAGTTTGGTTTGATTTCTGTATATGTTATTAGAATAATGACATTTTATTTATACAGTGCCAAATCATAACAAACATTACCTCATGACACTTTACCTTTAGAGCTGGTTAACAACAAACACCAAATTTACAGAATCGTCCAGCAGCAAATATTTGGTGACAGTGGCATAAAAAAACATCCTTTTAAACTGTCAAAATCTGACTTGACCAGGTGGAGTTAAAGAGAGAGGGTATAGGAAAAGAGAGAGAGAGAGAGAGAGAGAGAGAGAGATTGGGAGAGGCATGAAATAGGGAGAGACACATGAATGCACAGACCTTGTTTAATTTGTGTTTTAAGATCTTCACTCTGTAATTATATCTGTCTGTTACGGCAGATAAACAAGGGAAGTGTATTCATTTAGAACAGTTAAACCAGAAGTTACAGAGCAGAAGTAAACTAATAAAGAGGAGAGGAAGAACGGGTGAGTGCAAATGCATAGATTTTATAATAGAGGACAGGATGTACAAAGCAAATAGCAAACAAAATTCATTATTATTACAGTTTTAAATCTGGATTGTATTGTAGAATTTAAAGTTTTTGCAGATTTGCACTGTAAAACAAATAAAATAGAATGAAATTAAATGCAATTAAATTAAAAGGTTTTTTTTTTTTTTTTTTTTTTTAGAATAAACAGGCTTCAGTGTTTTTTTTTTTTGTGGCACATGCTCATGTTAAATATATTTCTATCCAAGTAGCACACCCAGTTGGTTAAGTACCCTGAGCCAAAGCCTTTATTTGCACCTTTTGGACAGAAGCCTGTGCACATGCTTATTCTTGGCTGACCAATGGGAGCGTTTGGCCTGTTACATGTGTAAGCTACAGCTCACTGTGGTGTGAGTGTTTAATCTCATAGTTGTAACTGTGTCAGCTTCCTCTGTCCCTGATGGTGGCCTGGCCTCTGATGGCTTGTACAGGTTGCACAACATGCCACAACCTGCTTATTCACGTCTTACCTTAGATCTTATAGACACTTAACCATTTAAACTTCCAACGGCTCACATATAGGCGCTCAAAAATGTAAAGCAAACCACCCAAACCTGTCCCAAATGCAGAGGCGTTAAAAGTACTCACATTCTGTACTTAAGTAGAAGTACAGCTACTTATGTGAAAAAATACTCTGGTAAAAGTAGAAGTACTGATTCAACTCCTCTACTTTTAGAGTTTTTTTAAAAATATACTTTTATATATAAAATACTACATTTGTAGTATTTTATATATTTTTAACTGTGTTATGTTAGTTTATTCATTTTTGATTGAATTGACATGACATTTGGTTTTGCATGTATTCAATTATTAGGATAACAGATTGTTTTTGCTTAATTGGTATGTATGTAACTAAGTAAAGCCAGATATAGTTATATATTTTCATTAGTTTGTTTATTTATTTTTATTTAGGATAGTTAGTCTTGTTTATTGTTTTTGTTTTTTTTCTTTTTTAAAATATTATTTTTTATGTATTTTATTATTTACTTTTATTAATTATTATTATTATTATTATTATTATTATTATTATTATTATTATTATTATTATTATTATTATTATTATTATATACACTCAAAATGACTCAAATTTGCAGACATTGTAAAATTTCAAACTGCACTAATTATGTATGAAGTAAAAAATAACCGTCTACCAGAAAATATTCAGTAAACATCAGGAGGGTTTTCATTTAAGAGGGAAACAACTTCAAAGTCAATAAAATCCGTACAAACAGGCAAATATTTTGCATTTCATTCTGTGGGGTGAGACTTTGGAACAGTATGGGTGAGGAACTAAAACAATGTCCAAACATAATGACATTTAAAACCAAATATAAAGAATATGTTTTCACAGGATACAGAGATTAAATGTAGAGGAACAGACACAAGGTGTAAGGATGTGTTTATTACATATTTACTTTTCTTTTTTATTTATGTGCATCAGCTGGTCCTTTTTTTTTTTTTTTACCAGTATGTTGATTTTCATTATTTAAATGTACATATGTATCATTATTAATATTATTAATATTATTAAAGTGTTTTTGTAGTAGCAGTACTAGTAGCAACTTGAGGAAGTGAATGTTCAAAAACTAGTACAAGAGAAGGGGTGGGATTAGATACATAACATTTGATTTCTTCTCACTCCTTTTTGAACATATTATTGCATTTATTGCTGTTTTCATGTTGTGTATTTTTTTGGAATAGTTTTTTTTGTTCAAAATTTAAAAAAAAAAAATTAGGTGAAATTGCCTGGAAGTTTAAAGGGTTAATCCTTCGTGTTCTACCTCTGCATTTAATTTTGAATCCAGTCTATAATCTGGACCTGAGTCCTCAGAAGGCATGTGCTCAGTGATGATGTCTTATCTTCTGTCTTAGATCATTGTGTTACATGTTCTCTGATCCGCCAGTAGGGCTTGCTCTCTATTCTTCGCAGGCTGAAGCAGACTCCAGAACAGGAAGTGCGTTTACTGCTGCTGGGTTTGGACAATGCAGGAAAGACCACACTGCTGAAACAACTGGCAGCTGAAGATATCAGCCACATCACTCCCACACATGTACAGGCACACCCACTCCCTTTACACACTGTATGATCATGAGTTTATTTATTTCATTATTTATTTCATTATGCATTTGGCACATGCTTTTATCCAAAGTGACTTAAAGGGGGAAGTGAGCTTTTAATTTTTTTTTTATTTATTTGTTTTACTCTTTAACCCTTTGTTGGTCACAAAAAAAAAATCTTTTTCCACCTCACAGGGACTATTAAAACATAAACCATAGATTTTTTTTGACTGACCGTAAATTTAACTAAAATATTAAAACTCAAACATTAATCCAACATAATTTGTGACTTGTTTCAAATTAGATGCATTAACTCTTTGTGTTTGTAGAATTTTAGTGATTAGCATTAGCAATTAGCATTAGCATTCTATGACACTTTACAATCATCTCTACTGTTTGGTTGAGCATGTTTTCAAAAAAATATTACATGAATACCAAAGTATTTCTGAAACATGACGAGGATTATTTATGTAAAACAAGATAAGATAAGATAAGATAAGATAAGATAAGATAAGATAAGATAAGATAAGATAAGATAAGATAAGATAAGATAAGATAAGATAAGATAAGACTTTATTGATCTCACACAGGAGAAATTCACTGTTACAGGAGCTCACAGAAAAAGTACAAAAAAGTGCAAAAAGGAAGTAAAGTAGTGCAAATAATAGTGCAAATAATCATAGAGGTAAATAATAAAATTAAACTAGAAATAAAAAAAATACTCTGTAAAAGTTAATAAAATGAAAAAAATATTAAACTTGTCTGTAATTTTGTAATTTTCTTTATACTCTACATTTTCTCAATAGACTTCTTACTTTTTCAATCTAAACAAATGTGACAGTATGAAAAGTAAGTCACCAGAGGAAAAATCAGTGGGAGGAGAGAAACTGTGACTTTATATATTATAATTATATAACTGTTGTCTCACAATTTGGACTTTTTTTCATAATTTTAACATTTTATCTCACAATTTTAACATTTCAGCTCACAGTTTTGACTTTTTCCTCTTAACATTATGCATTTTTTAAATCTCATTGGTAATTTTTTTTCAAATCTCATGATGACTTTTTATCTCAATTGTGACTTTTTTCCCCTGTTTTTCCTAAATTCACTGTCTATAACCACACAACTGAGTACAGTGACCCTATCAAACACACTATCTACACACCAACACACTTATAAATGAGTTTTGAAACTTTTGAAATTTCTCCTGGTTAAATAAGTATTAGTGTTCAGGGCAAAAAAAAAAATTGTTTTACTTTTGTACTTTATTACAATTATGAGACATTATTATTATTTTTTTTACTTTTACTTAAGTAAAGGAGTTGAATCAGTACTTCAACTTTTACCAGAGTATATTTTTACACCAGTAGCTGTACTTCTACTTAAGTAGAGAATCTGTGTACTGTACTTTGAACACCTCTGGAAATTACGTAATTTTTTACAGTACACTGGTTTGGAAACACTAGTTTAGACAATAATACATACGACTAGTACCACTACTTCTGCCAACATCAGTTATTCCAGATCTCCTCTCATGGATATGTCATACTATATCTTTTGGCCTTACTTAACTCTTGTCATAATAGAATATCTAGTCATCACTGTATTTCTTTTTCACTAGGGTTTCAACATTAAGAGCGTTCAGTCGTCTGGTTTTAAGTTAAATGTTTGGGACATTGGAGGTCAACGCAAGATCCGTCCATATTGGAGGAATTATTTTGAGAACACAGACGTGCTGGTAAAAGACATAATATATAATGTGCATGTGCTGTATGTTGCAGCCAGTAAAAGGAAACTCAGCAGCTAGTGGTACTGTAGTAGTCATGTCTGTATTGTTTTCAGATCTATGTCATTGACAGCTCAGACAAGAAACGACTGGAAGAAACCAACCTGGTGAGATGGACTGTACACGCTTAGGTCAAACAGGATGTTAGTGACTGTGTGAATGACGTCATCTGGTTGTGTCTGTTGCTCCAGGAGCTGTCGGAGTTGCTGGAGGAGGAGAAGCTCGCCGCTGTGCCGCTGTTGATCTTTGCCAACAAGCAGGATCTAACAACAGCCTCTGCAGCGTCTGAGTTGGCAGAGAGTCTCAATCTGCACACAATCCGTGATCGCATGTGGCAGGTTCAGGCCTGTTCAGCTCTGACTGCTGAGGGCGTACAGGTACTTATGATACACAGTATATTATTATACACAGTATATTATTATACACAATATAATACACAGTATATTATTATACACAGTATATTATTATACACAATATAATACACAGTATATTATTATACACAGTATAATACACAGTATATAATTATACACAGTATATTATAATACACATTTCTATTTCTATATTTCTAAGTCTGGATCACTTAGAAATGTATTATCCATTTACCGCAATGTAAAATTTGAAAGTGATGCAGAATTTAGGATCTCTTCTGGATCACCACCAAAATGTAATCATTTGTTCCTTGTGACACTAACAACACATCCTGAAAATTTCATCAAAATTGGTCAATATGTTTTTGCGCTATCTTACTAACTAACAGACAGACACAACAGTGTCCTGTGAGTCTAGTTCTGGTCCGGTTTTGGTCAAAGTGAAAGTAGTCCCGGCAGTTTTCCTGGGGTCAACAAAATACAACGTGTTTCTTCTCAAAACAATAAGTGTTTGAATGTTGTTGTTTGAGTGTTTATTTATTGGCATCACAAAACCGTCACGGAACAAAAACTCACATCTTGTAAAATCTTTGAGCTACTTTCTCTCAATAGCGATCAATGTGTGTTGTCACTGCTAACAGCTGTGCACCTGCATGTAGCAGCCGCTAACACTGCCGAACAACTGATGAAAGTAGTTTGCTAAGACATATATTTTATAATTCCTTATAATGGGTTAAATCATCAGGTTCATAGAAAGTGTTACTAAGACAATAACATATTAACATACTGTTAATCAAAGGCATTTTATTTCACATCACGTTTATTGTTTTTCAGGATGGCATGACGTGGGTTTGCAGGAATATAAGATTTCGGAAGAAATAATTCTGGAGGTAAAAGATTCCTGAGGAGTTGTTAACATTTATCTGTCATTGTATGTTCATGACAAGAAGGTGAAAAGTGGCTATTTTTACGAAATAAAATGACCTTTATCTGCACTGTCCTGCTTATTTTAGAAGGTAAAGGAACATTGTTTGATGCAAAAGGTTTAAAATCAACTTTAATTTCCCCAAAGAGAAATGTTTCTTGGGGGACAATAGTTGATTTGATTGATTTGTTCCCTTTGTATGAAATAAATCTAATCAAATCTTTTAATACGTGTAAACCTTTTAATCCTGTCAGTGGATGGAATGAAACTATGTATATTTGGTGACATGGTTCTCTGTCTCAGGAAAGTTTGTCCATCAAATACAGAACTTTAATCAACCAATTTTGTGCATTTTATGCATCAGGTTATGGTGAAAATTAGTATTTAATGCATATACGGCAGTTATTCTTCTGTCCATATTTCTGTCTTGTGTCTTTAAACGTTGCTTGCGGCAGGTATTCACATTTGATACATTGCTTTATTTTAATTTTGGACTTTAACTCATGTATTACAGCAGGATTTCACATCCTGATCCTGTAAATTCAAAACATTACAAATGTTATGTGTTGAGAGATGATATTTTCCCCTCATATAATCCCATCTATATTAACTATCAGGTAAAGTTTACAAGCATTACCCTAAACTATTTAGGAAGCAACACTTCATAGTCCTCTTCAATTCTTGACTATATATATATATATATATATATATATATGTGTGTGTGTGTGTGTGTGTGTGTGTGTGTGTGTGTGTGTGTGTGTGAATATTGCAAAAACAGATAACTCCATTTTTGGGTTTTTTTTGTCACAAAATGGAATTTTTTACTCTACATTCAAGGTAATACTCATTGATTTTATATATTATTTATTCATTATAGTGGACCTTACCAAATGAAATAAATAATAAAATAATATAGCAAATTAATGAGTATTACCTGGAATGTAGAGTAAAAAATACCATTTTGTGACAAAAAAAACCGAAAACAAAACTGGAGTTATCTGAGTTATCTTCATATCAATATATATATGTATATATATATATATATATATGAGGCAAGTTTCTTTAGAGCTGAAAACTTTGAGGTCTGAGAAACTGTGATATATATAAGACATAAAGTCATAACATAAGTTATTCTGCTTCTTTCATCCCCTTTGAAAATATTAATGAGATGTATATACTGTACATATCAGGCTGTTTAACTGCCTTTCTTCATAAAATATTTTTTGTAATATTTGTAAGTATAAGCAGGCTGTATGGATGTTGACTGTCTGAAGCAAATAAGATAAAATAAAATGTATGCATTGTCATTGTGTGGTGAATTCATGATGCACTGTAGGTTGGCTGTATGTGTTCTGAGCCAAAGCTAGGGGGCAGCCTTGTGCTAGTATTCCCTCTTCATGATTAAACGGTCCACTTTTCATGAATGAACTGGGATACTTTGCCATATTTCATTTGCTCCATCTAATAATTACATTTACTTTTATTCTACCGCAATTGTTAAAATCCAAATTTGAAGCACCGCAATACAAACTCTTTGCCAAAATCTACACAAAGTTGAATCAATTGATCCTTCAACATCTCAAACTTCAGGGGAATGGACATAAAAATCCTCATTTGTGCATTTTACAGCTCCAGAATTGTATATTTAACACATTTAATGCATGGAAACTGCACTTTTTGGGGATCTCCATGGACATTCAATTACTCAACTTCTCACCTTGTTCACCATGATCTACCACGAGGCAATTGCATTTTCCGCCTAGTTTTCTATTTTGTCTTTTGCAGCACATTTGCCACAAATGCCACTAATCTGAACTGGCCAAGTGCTCTGCTGTGGTCCTGTAGGGCATTTACATACAAACCTTTTTCAGGACTAATAGCTCTCCAATACGATTTGCATTTATATAGCCCACTTCATAGCAACATGATTTGGCGCCTTTGCCCGTGATAAAAAATAAACCTCCTCCTTTGGCCTTGAGTTACTGCACTACTGCTGCTGCTGCTGCTGTATGTGCATGTGTGTGTTCTTCTTGGTATGTAAGGTTGGCTGATTTTAATATGTCAGAGCTGCTTGATCTCACAATGCATGCTGAAACAAGTGCAAAAAGCCTCAAAATGGACCTCATAATAATTCAGCCGGTTTGGTACTGGGCATATTTACATATTGTCGATACAGCAGAGTGAGCCACTTGACCTGGACAAAGAGTCACAAGGTAAACATTTAGCTCCAAACACATCTACTTGGACTAAGTGAAAAAAAATAAAATAAAAAAAAAATAGAGCTCAGTTAAAGCTGCTTTCAATTTATTCACACAAATGCATCCAACACTTTTACGAGGCTCTGTGGAGCATACATCAAAAGAGAAAAAGTAATGAATAAGGAAATGAAAGTCTGCCATGCGAAACAGACAATAAAATACCCCTCTCTCTTTCACTTTGCATTGCTTAATCATTAACATCTAATTCATGGTGTAATCATTCAGCCTGTAAAAAAAAAAAATATACCTATTTACACATCTGGTAAATCTTTCCATTTGCATCACGAGAAATCAGAGGAAAAACTGAAAAAGCACCTTTAAATTCAAATTAGCACGTGTGGATTTAGTGAATATAAGAGTGAACTACAGCAGGTAGTGCTGATTACCTTCAGTTCCAACCTCAGTGATTGGAGAGGCAGTCAGGCCTGCAGAAGGCCATAAATCATGGGACTTTCCTAGCTACTCAGGCCTGCACAACGGCCTCCCACACAGGGAAAAGCAAGGGCACAGAGTCTGCCTGACTCACAGGGCCACAGAGAGACAAACATCCTGTGACTCAATTAAAGCCTTGTACCATACTGAACGCCACACATTGTAGCTACAGGTCAGTCCATTTGCTGATACAGCAACGTGTTGGATCCAGCACGATGTCGACTCAGACATCACCTCTGGGGAAAAACAATATACACCGATATTAGCATGGACGTAAAAATTGTATATGGGCGCTATGGATGTGTCCATACTAATATTTGAACAGGAAATTATATGAGATTTGGGAAACAAAAGGTTACTGTATTTCCTGGACTATAAGGTGACACTTAAAAGATTTAAATTTCCTCCAAAAACCACAGTGCACATTATATATGGATTAACTGGTTGTGTTTAGTGACTGGGAATTTGAACTTTTTGTCTAAAAATTTTGACTTTTTATCCAATAATTTTGACTTCACTTAATGCACTATATATAAGTTTATAATCCTTATACATGAAGAATCTAAAAAATAAGCCATTCATTGACAGTGCACCTTATAGTGACTAAATATTGTCATCACGTGACAAAAACCGAGACCAAACTAGACGTAAATGTGGGTCTCGTGATAATAACTATAATTAAATATATAATGCAGTGATAGATGACTGATAAAAACCAGACAAAATGTGGCTTAAGAAATAACAAACATTCCTAAAATGTCTCTTAGTTTTCGTTGACAAAAACAAAGTGAGCTGTTATTTTAATTCTTTTAGCCATGTATTTATTTATTTATTTATTGTTGGAAGTCATTGAATTATGTCCCCACCAATGTCAGTAATCCCATGGATATTAGTGAACAGTGAGGCGACAAAAAAAAAAAATTGCACTCAAACTCTGCTGTAATTTCACAAAAAATAAATATACTGTGAAAAATATTTTATAGTTGTAGTAATTTGAACAGCACCATGGAGAAATGTACATGATTTATAACAGTTTTTATTTGTTAAATTATGGTAGTTCGCCTCTGACATAAGTGCTACTTGGAATATATTCAAAATCAGAATTTAAAAAACTAATTATTACAATTCTAATAGATTACATTCAGCAGTAAATATTGAGTAAAATGCCAAATGGAATTAACATGTGTTTCCATATTTCCCCAATTGTTATAATATTAAACTAAATAAGTAACAATGTAGAATATTTGTTCAGTAATAGATTAGACAAAATATTTACTTGAATATAATTTATTGTAAAATGTATTTGGTTCCTTTAAAATATTTAGGTTGTGTTAAGTACCTTAGCCAAAGTGTTAAAAATATATTTTAATGAGTAAATGTCCAACTTTATATGATCTTTAAATCATTCATATTATGTACAATGAGCAGAATATCATACTTAACTTTTATTTCTGCTTCAGAGGAACTTAAAATGGAAAGTGCTGATGAAATTATTCAGGTTACCTTAACTTAAAAGGCAAAAATACTGATATTACATTGTGAAAATAGTCCATTACAAGTAAAAAAATGTTTTAATCAAGATATAAGTCAACCGATATAAATATATATATATCAGTATTACTAACTTTTACTCAGTCTTTTACTATTATAGGTCATGTTTTTGACTACGTAAAACATAGATTTTTTTTTTTTACTGACCCTAAATTTAACTAAAGTATTAAAACTCAAATATTATTCCTTCACCAATCTTTGTGACTTGGTTCAAATTAGATGTAATAACTCTTTGTTTGTATCATTAGCATTTCATGACCCTTTGCTATCTTCTCTACCATTTGGTTTTCAAAAAAATTATTACATGAATACCAAAGTATTTCTGAAACATGATGAGGATTATTTATGTAAAATAGACTCTAAAAGTTAATAAAATTGCCTACAATTTTGTGTCCAAAAGAAAATATCATAGCAGAGGTGTTGTCACAGTTATGATCTTCTTCCTTGGTGGTATATATACTAGCATGACCTGAATATATCACTGTCTTCCCAAGAGGTTTGGTGTCAAAGGACTTAAATTTAGATTAGATTTCAGGTTTCAAAGTTAACTCTATCAAACGGTTGAGCTGACGAACAAAGGGTTAAATTAGCAGAGCGAAGATGATGGGTGAGGTGGTGCTGCTGGAGGAGGTCGGAAAGGTAATAATAATAAAAACAATAATGGATTGGATTTATATAGCACTTTTTTGGCCACTCAAAGCGCTTCACATTAGTGACCCATTATTCATTCACTCTCACATGCACCCTCTGATGGTGGTAAACTACAAGTGTAGCCACAGCTGCCCTGGGGCAGACTGACAGAAGTGTGGCAGCTATTTTGTGCCTACGGCCCCTCTGGCCACCATCAAATATTCATACACCACTGTGAGTGACACTGGAGGCAAGGAAGGTGAAGTGCCTTGCCCAAGGACACAACGGACTGACTGGGACAGAGGATTCGAACCTTCAATTACGGGACAACCCACTCTACCAACTGAGCCATGGCCACCTGAAAAGGAGAGGCTGGGTTACAAATGGACTTGAAGGTAAGGAGAAGGAGTTTAAAGTGTATACGGTAATGAACGGTTCTGTTCTCTAGAGCGGGTGTGAGTCAGAAGGTAGGCGGCAGAGTTTTTAAAACTTCGATTTTACTTAAACTAAGGCAATAATTCCAATTTCTCTAAGCATGTGTAAAGGTACTGACTGGACCTTTAACCAGACAAACTATAAAGTGTAAAAAATCTCGGAATCGTATTTGACCAGGCCCTTGCATTTGATCGGCATATAAAGGAGGTGACAAAGGTGTCCTTGTTCTACCTTAGGAAAATAGCAAAAATCAGACCCATCCTGTCACTGAAGGATGCCGAGGTTCTTATTCACGCCTTTGTGACCTCTCGTTTAGATTATTGTAATGCCCTTTTGTTAGGGTTAACGAAGAAATGTTTCCAAGGCCTGTAGATGGTGCAGAATGCAGCAGCTCGTGTTTTGACCAGGACTTGGAGATATGATCACATTACCCCTGTACTGGCCTCTCTACCATATTATGTTAGGACGGACTTCAAAATGCTCTTATTAACATATAAAATAATAAATGGCACTGCACCTTCTTATCTGAGAGATCTGGTGACTTTATATGCACCTTCTCGTGCACTTCGCTCACAGGGAATTGGGTTATTGACAGTCCCTAAAGTCAGGAAAAAGACAGTTGGCGAGCGTGCTTTTTCCTATCGTGCACCGGTGTTATGGAATAGACTTCCACTGGACATTAGACAGGCATGCTCTGTTGAGGTGTTTAAAGCAGGGGTGTCAAACTGCGGTCCTCGAGGGCCGGTGTCCTGCATGTTTTAGATGTTTCCCTCTTCCATTACACCTGGAGGACATCACATCATTATCAGTCTGATGAGGAGCTGATTATTAACTCTTTAAATGTCAGTGCTGGTGCATTCTGAATGGATGATTTAGTTTAAATATTCAGAAAAATTCTACCATTTTCCTTTTAGTTTTGTGTATGGAAAAGAGTTTTTTATTTTATTTAAACATTTTTTTAAAGGCAAAATTAAAATTGCTGAGACCAAATTTCAAAAGTATTTTTTTCTTTAGCAATTTTTTTTTCAAAGACATTATTTGTCATTTTGTAAATATTTATTAGTTTTTGTTGCTCATTTTGTTTTTTTTTTGTTTTTTTTATTGTAGTATTTTTCTTTGATTTTCTGCCATTTGTGTCTTTACTTTGCTCATGTTACCAATTATTTTGTTAGTTCTCAGGAGTTAAAGGGTTAAACTGAATCACATGAAAGACGGAAATATCTAAAACATGCAGGACACCGGCCCTCGAGGACTGGAGTTTGACACCTGTGGTTTAAAGCAAAACTAAAGACCCACTTGTTTACAGCCACATATGAAACTTAATCTGTTTCCTTTGTCTTAAATTGTCTTTTATGTATAAATCTGTTTTTTGATGTTTTCCAGTTGTTTGGTCAGCATGTATTTTGTCTAAACATCTGTTTTAAATTACCTGTACAGCACTTTGACTGAAAGCGCTTTATAAATAAAATTATTATTATTATTATTATTATTATTATTATTATTAAAACTAAGGGAGTGGTGGGTAATTCCAGGTTCATCAAGTCAAAGTCCTGTCATGTATTGGTTCCAACCTGTTCACTAAACACAGGTGATTTCACTAATTATCCCATTTACCTAGAAGAGGTATTGTTCTCATCAAAATGGGCTGGTTCAGTGAACAGGTTGGAGTCAATACAAGGCAGGACTTTGACTTGATGAACCTAAAATTACCCACCTCTGGACTAAGCAGCTTTAGTTGGATCTCTCAGGTACATCTTTACTATCGCACATCCTTCTTTATTGGAATTTAATGTTACAGGAAAGTGGGACGTCTTGTACAACCTTGCTCTATTGTTTCTTAAAATAAACTCCCATGCACCTTACAGATTCCTCCACAGCTGATCTAAACCAGCTCTTTCATAAATATGACACCAGCTGGAATAGGTTTGGACAAGACAGGATCCCTCCTGCTTGCAAGACCAATCCTTTATGATTAAGCAGATAAGTGACGGTACTTAATGATAAAACAAACAGCAAATGTCGGCATTCCTCTCATAGCAGCTTTGATGTGTGTGCCTCTTCCCGCTTCAGTCCTCCTCTTCTATAATCAAACTGCAGAGTCATAAACACTGAGGGGATGGGGTCTATAAAGATGATCAGAAGGCTCTATCAGGCTGGGGGGACAGAAGTTCACACCTCTGAGCAGGTCAGGTCTAGAGCAAGGAGGGAAAGGGGTGGGGGGATTTGAGGAGTTGGGGCTCGACATGGGGGCCAGGATTTTGGGAGAGCTGGTGTCAAAATGAGGCCAGAGGTCATATAGTGTTATACTGGGAGGCTACTGGAAGTTAGAGATAAGATGAACGTTGTAAATGGGCTATTAGGTGTGATGGTAGAAGGATTTGAATACATCTTATTCCCGTGGGTTTTTGTCAAAGCCACTGTAGGTTTATGTAGTAGTGAAATGTTTATGGACAAAAAAGGTTTTTTTTTTTTTTAACAGTGATTCTAAAGCAGTGTTTCTCAACCTTTTTGAGCCACGGCACATGTTTTATATAAACATCACAAGGACCACTACCAAAGAAAAATCTCACAAAAAGTATATTTATTGTAATATAATGCAAATACTGTTTAGTTAAACACAAAGCGGACACTCTTGCAGGAATTTAAGAAAGACAACCTCAGCTCAGAGTGGATCAGTGGTGTGTGCTGTTGTATGTAAGCTATCTGGAATCATGCTGCTAACTTACAGTACCAATAAGGTGAAATTACGTCATTTTTCACGGCACACATGATGATTTCTCACGGTACACTGTTTGGGAAACACTGTTCTAAAGAATTAATCTGTTCTACAGTTGGGCAATAAAACAATAACCACATAATGCAGGGGTGTCAAAATCTATTTTGTTCAGGGACCACACATAGCCCAATTTTATCTTGTGGGTCCAACCCTGGAGCTACAATGGTGTGAAAAAGGATTGGCCCCCTTCCAGATTTCTTGAGGGGGGGATGTTGCATATTTGTAACACTTACATATTTCAGATTAAAAAATATAAATATTAGTCAAATACAACACAAGTAAATACAAAATGCATATTTTAAAATGACAGATTTTACTATTAAAGGAGATAAAAGTCCAAATCTACATGGCCCTGTGTTAGTAATTGCCCCCTAAACCTAATAACCATAAAGGGCCACCCTTAGCAGCAATGACTGCAATCAAACACTTGCGAT
Source organism: Siphamia tubifer (assembly GCA_020466265.1). Taxonomy (NCBI): domain Eukaryota; kingdom Metazoa; phylum Chordata; class Actinopteri; order Kurtiformes; family Apogonidae; genus Siphamia; species Siphamia tubifer. The sequence goes on along the minus strand of CM035794.1, from coordinate 71,432,471 downwards.
AAATTGCAACACTGTGGAGGAATTTTGGTCCACTCATTTTTGCAGAATTGTTGTAACTCAGCCACATGGGAGAGTTTTTGAGCACAAACTGCCTTTCTAAGGTCATGCTACATCATGTCAATAGGATTCAGGACTTTGACTAGACCACTCAAAGTCCCATGGTACCTATGCCTAGATTTTTGGTATCTACTTCATTGAGGTTCCAAGCGGTCCCAAGCGATACTATAACATGATGTGTAAACAGCACAGACACTGATTAGTAGAGTTGTCTCCACATCATTGTATTATCTATGTGTGACCTGCCATTTAAAAAAAAAAAAAAAAACGGATTCAGGGTTACAGTAAACCAACTGGCAAATTATTATTTTATTTATTTTTTTGGCAAATTAAATTCCGTCTGCAACGTAATGATGGCATTCTGCAAAACTACACCAAGGCCAGTCATGGAGGTTGAAACATTTCTATCTTTGGTGGCTGATGAAACAAATCGGTGCAAGTTTGATTGCAACTTGCGATGACGTTCAGGTAAGTAAGTAAAGTTTATTTATATAGCAGCTTTCACAGACAAAGGACGCCACAAAGTGCTTCACAAACAATAAAACATACAAAAACAATAGAATACAGATAAAAGAATAGATAAAAATATAGTCATAAAAAGAAGAGATTAAAAATACCATAATGTTCATAAAATATCTACTAGTCTGCAGCAGATGAAAATGCTTGGAGGAACAGGTAGGTTTTGAGATTACTTTTAAAAGCATAGACAGAGTCCAGAGTGCGTAGTGCAAGTGGAAGCTCATTGCAGAGCTTTGGGTCAATATATTGGAATGAGACGTCTCCATGAGTCCTAAACCAGGTATGAGGGACCGTCAGTAAGCTCATGTCCATCGATCTCAGCCTCCAGGGACGAGTGTAGGGACAAAGCAGGTCTCTGAAGTATGAGGGAGTCTGACCATGCAGAGCTCTGAAGGTTAGCACCAGAATTAATTCAGAGTGTGAGTGGGAGCCAATGAAGGTCCTATAGTATGTGTAATGGTACTATAGTATGTGTAATGGTACTATAGTACCTGTAATGGTACTATAATATGTGTAATGGTACTATAGTATGTGCAATGGTACTATAGTACCTGTAATGGTACTATAATATGTGTAATGGTATTATAGTACCTGTAATGGTACTATAGTACCTGTAATGGTACTATAGTATGTGTAATGGTACTATAGTATGTGTAATGGTACTATAGTATGTGTAATGGTACTATAGTATCTGTAATGGTATTATAGTATGTGTAATGGTACTATAGTATGTGTAATGGTATTATAGTATGTGTAATGTTACTATAGTATGTGTAATGGTACTATAGTATCTGTTATGGTACTATAATATGTGTAATGGTATCATAGTATGTGTAATGGAAACACTGTCAAGGAATAGTATGTGGTCTCTGAGCCGACTAGAGTAGAATCAAGTACCATGTAGTGGAAACATGGCTTATATGTCAACTCTGTGATGAACTGGCGACTTGTCCAGAGTGTTCCTCGCCTTCGCCCATAAGTGGCTGGGATAGGCACCACGCAAGCCCCGTGATATTAGTGAAGATAAAGTGGGTACAGAAAATGGATGGATTTAAAAACTGCATTTTGTGTTTACTTGTGTTGTCTTGGATTCATATTTAAATGTCTTTGATCTGAAACATTTAAATGTGACAACTGAAGATGACTCCTTCATACACACATAGCAACTCAAAATGGGAATTTTGTCATAAAGCACATTATGGGAATGTAAATTCCACGCAGCAGCAATTTCACTGTCTCCTTGTGAGTCCTTTACCTCCATCTATTACCTATACTCATTCTTTAAAACATCCCTGGTGGCTGTAGCTCAGTTGGTAGAGTGGCTCATCCAATGAACAAGGGGTTGGTGGTTGACATGTCTTTGGGCAAGACACTGTACCCTATGTGTCTCCCAGTATGGTCGGGCAGCACCAGTGTATCGGCAGCAACCTTCTACTGGTGTATGAGTGAATGTAAGGAATTGTAAAGCGCTTTGGGCACCGGCTGGTTTATAAAATACACTATCTAAGTCCAGTCCATTTGTATAGCTTTACACTGTAGGGCAGAGTCCTGCACGGTTCTGATTTTGACAAACTGCAATCGTCCGTACCCGTCATGTTCAACCCTGTATCCGACCCGTTTTCGGCCGAAAAAAAATTTAAAAATCCGCACCCGAACCGACCCGCTATAAATGAACCCGATATCCGACCCGAACCCGGAAGAAAATGTCAAACTTAAATACAAAATGTCAAACTTAAATACAAAATGTATTGCCACGAATATACTGAACAGTGACATAGCCAAGGCAGAGCCAAATAAAAATGTTGTTAAACAGTAGCAGACAAATAATAAATTCAAAAAATATTTTGATCCGTGAGCTCACACACACACACACACACACACACGCTTGAAAAACGCATCAAGAAGGAAGCCGACAGGAGGCAGCTATACAAGTCCAAACTAAAGAACAGTTTTTACCCTATGAACTGCAAATTAGACCCGCGATCACCCACGTCCGACCCGAACCGAACCCGTATCCGACACAACACAACAGGACTCTGCTGTAGGGATCTGGTTAGTTTTCATGCCGAATCTGCAGAGGTGTCCCAGGCCAAATCCCAGGTTCGTCAAGTTAAAGTCCTCTCATTATTGGTTCAGACTTGTTGACTGAACCAGCCCATGTTGATGAGTACAATGCCTCATTCAGGTAAAGGGAATAATTAGTAGAATCACCTTTGTTGATGAACCTGGGATTAACCACCTCTGCAAATCTGTAAGAAACCAATTTTGTTTGGTCGCCTTTGTTGCTGCTACATGGAATTGTCTTTCCCACAATGCACTTCACAAATAAACACTTCTGAAAAGGCCTGAGTGGTGTTTTTGTTTATTTAAAGTGGACTGTATTTAATTCAATTCAATTCAATTTTATTTAGAAAGCCCAAATCACAATTGACAATTTATGATGGAATCATTTTGAAAGTTATGAGGGAAGTGATTAAGGTGCTCAAGGATGGAAAGACTAATGGATAAGTAATATTTAAGCTGTCACTGGGGTTTTACAAATTTGGAAAAAAGTTTGCGATGAACGTCATATTGTGCTTTAACAAATGGCCCTTAAGTTTTCACAGCATTTAGTTCCTGTCGCTCGTTTTGTTGAAGTAATTGACTCTTCAAATCAATGCAAATGGAAACCAATCATGTCCAATAGATAATAACATGGGTAAACTCTGAACACCATGAATCAATAACTGACTCTGACTGGCATTTCACTCTTCACTAGCAGAGGTCAGAGGTCATACTCTTGACCCCATGCCGACCCTTTGCTAGCTCGAAACTGCACCGGGAGGAAATAACACTTTCTGTGGTCTGAAATGCTCCCAGATTGACTGATTGCCCTTATCATTTGATGGATCTGGTCCAGTTCTTTCTCTTGTCTCTTTTCTCCCCCCACTTTCCCTTGTCGCTCCCCTGGCCGCTCATAATTTGACTTTTTATCACCACTTGCTGGAAGAGAGACTAAGAGCCATCTGTCATTACAGGCACATGCTGACAGCTCCTCACACATGCATGGATTTTTACATTTGACTCAATCCAGGGGCTTACTTTACTGTAACTGATTCAATATTCCTCAAATGAGCCGACCAATCTATATACACGCCACAGTGGATGGGATGATCTATAGCCTGGTCTTAATAGATTTCCCAGGCCTCAGATCCTAGCTACTTCAGGGGAAAGGGCATAATCTGTGCAATAAAAACATAATTATTCATTTGACTAGTTTGATAATTTATGTTCTGCACACAGTCTGAGGCTTTTAGCTTGAACTTGTGGGCCAGTTTAGTGTGTGTGTGTGTGTGTGTGTGTGTGTGTGTGTGTGTGTGTGTGTGTGTTTTATTAAACCTTCATGGTTAAGGGAAATGGACAGACATCAGCACCAGTTTCAGCTGAACATCGAGGGGGGGGGGGGCACATTCAGCAGGGTCTGGGGTCAGCCTAAAACTCCACATCTCAGCCTTCCTAGTGATTTGTTTATCCACCAATTTGTAACATTTCTGTGACGGTTTGAAGAGGAAATATCTGTACATAAAGGAAAACTAAATTCAATTTACACAACACTCATTCACATTAATGAGCTCATGTGTATTTCAACTCAGCTTCAACACTTAAAATGTGAATATTTAACTAAACTGAAGGTTGATAGGACCATTCTGCTCATAATAGATCAAAACTAGTAAAGCACTCAGAGAGCGCAGACCTCCGCCAAGGTAGGAACCCCCCCCCAGATCACCACCAAAATCTAATCATTTCCAGATCTCCCCATTACCAACCTACCCTCCCTGAAAATTCATCAAAATCCATCCATAACCTTTCGAAATATCTTGCTAAATAACAGACAAACGGACAATCAAACTATAAGAATGACAACTTATTGAAATTTATACAAAAAGATTCATTCAGCAATGAGAGGGACAAATACTTCTGAGGTAGAGTTAACAGGTATTAATGTATTTTTTTTTTTACTTTTACTTCCTACATGTTAAGATAAATACTGTCCATTCATTGTCAAAACAGACTTTTGAAGAATATTGAGCAAAACCTGTTTTATTTAATGTGAGTATGACACACACATACTGTCTGTACCATGAAGGCTCAGTAGCTTTTGCAGAGAAACAACCCATAGAAATGCAATCATTTCAGACATATTGTTTTAATAAGTATCTTTACCTCTATTTAAATAAAGAATATGTGGACTTTTTCCAACATTTTGGAAACAAAAACATACATTGCTAAAGGCTACAGTTATGTTTGAGCCATGTTTAAACTGATATTATTAAGATTTGGTTGCAAAGACATGTTAAATATAAAAATTAGGCGATATTCACTAATGAAGTCTCATTTATACGTCTTCTGTTGGAAACCTAAAACTACATTAGGGTTCCATGAAAGGCATGAACATTAATTAGAAGGGTCACAAAATGAAGAAAATAAGAGGCATTATACAAACTAACAAAGATGCCTCCTCTTTGAATAAAATGTATTACATTATAAATACAATGATATGTTTTTTACTCAATCTTTTTTTAAATTGAGCCTGGAGAGGATGTCAGTGCTGTGGAAGATGTCCTGCCTTGTTTAGTTCCTGTCCCTAAAAAGTCAGTCCCATCTGACCTGGCTGACTACAGACCAGTAGCTCTGACCTCATGTCATGAAGTTACTATCATCAACCTGCTGTAATGATCTCATATATATACTGGATGGTGGACAAAGCACTGTGAGGATCACATTCTTTGATTTCTCCAGTGCTTTTAACACCATCCAGCCTCTGATGCTGGGAGAGAAGCTGTAGGTGATGACTGTCAGTCAGTCAGTGATCTCCTGGATCAGAGATGTAGAGTAACGAAGTACAACTACTTAAGTACTGTACTTAAGTAGTGAAATGCAGTATCTGTACTTTTTTTGGAGTAGAATTTTTTTCGTCTACTTCCACTTCTACTGCACTACTTTTTTTTTTTGATTAATACTTTTACTCCGATACATTTTTTATGTGCCGAATCGTTACTTGTTACTCTTATTAAAATTGTTTGGAAGCATACCAAACCCATAGCATATCAATGCCACAGCGATAAATGGTCTCATCATTGGATGAGTCAGCGATCAAACACTACATAATAAGACTGTACGCTCTAATCAACCTTTTGGTTCAGAGACAAACCCCAGTAAGTTAACCTGCCGATGGAAGAGCCCTTTAGCATTGTAAGAAGGATGCTTCTGGACTGTTCTATTGGAAGGTTGACCATTAGGATTGACTTGCCCAGGTTTGTCTCTTGGTCATATTCTTGGAATACTCTGGCCTTTGAAAGTTTTAGTTTTTTTTAAGTGAACTGGTATGTCCTTGTACTACAGCTGCCTCAGCTGAAGTTGTACCTTTCATATTAAATATATAAATGTGTTAAAACTTGTGACTGCTTTCATTTAGTATAGGCCTACACAGTACTTTTAAATTTTACTTTTACTTTCAGTACTTAACTAGTATTTTTTTCATTACTTCTACTTGTAATTTTACTTATACTTTTACTTTCACTACTTGAGTAGAAATTTTTTTTACATACTTCTACTTGCAATACTTAAGTACAATTTTCTTTGGATACTTTAGTACTTTCACTTGAGTATGATGCTTGAAGAACACTTCAACTTAGACAACAGACAACTTAGAAAAAGGAAAGAAAAAAAAAGAAAGGGAAAAGAAGAAGGAAGGGAGGAAAAAAGAAAACAATAAACAACAAAAAAATTCTGTTACCTACTTTCCTATCTGCTCATTTGTTTTTAGTTGTTTTTTTTGTTTGTTTTTTGTATATATGTCTATGTTTAGTACTTCAGTTATTGATTATTGGTATTGTTATTATTGTTATTGTTATTGTTATTATTTTTATTATTATCATCATTTTTGTACTATGCACTATATTGCTATAAGATGAATTTAGGTTATTGGGGAAGTGAAGAAGGGGTAGGATTAAATAAGCTTATGCTTCATCCTACTCCTTTTCAGACATGTCATTGTTATTATTATTATTATTATATGGATTATTGTTGCACTTTGCACATGTTCAAAATAAATCAAATCATTCATTCATTCATTCAAACTTTTACTCAAGTCAGTTTTTTGATGTAGTACTTCTACTCCACTCCTCTAGTCCAGTACTTTATACATCTCTGTTCTGGATCACTGACAGACAGGCCACAGTTTGTCCATCTGGGCAGTGTCCTGTCTGATGTGGTGGGTCAGTGACACAGGTGTTCCACAGGGGACTGTACTGTCCTCTTTACTCTTCCCCTTATACACCACAGACTTCCAACACAACTATAACTCATGTCACCTTCAGACGTTTTATGATGACTCAGCAGTTGTGGGGTGTTTAAGAAAGGTAGAAAATGAGGAGTACAGGACACTGATGAAGACATTTGTAGAGTGGACAGAGTGGAACCATCTGAGATTGAATGTCAACTAGACCACGGAGATGGTGGTTGACGTCAGGAAGAGGAGGATGTCTCTACGGCCACTGATGATCAGAGAACAGACTATGGAGGAGGTGGAGGATGTGGGAGTGACCATCAACAACAGACTGGTCTGAAGATCTAAGACTGATCCTGTGTACAAGGGGATGAGAAGGCTCTACGTTCTGTGGAAGCTCAGATCTTTCAGTGTGTACACAAAGATGATGGAGATGTTCCTCCAGTCTGTGGTGGTCTGTGACATTTTTGTGGCTGTTTGTTGGGGCGGAAGCATCAGAGCCAGTGACACTAACATCAACAAGGCTGGTTCTATGATCGGTCTGAGGATGGACAACTGTCAGACCGAGGATGCTCCACAAACTGATCTCAATCATGGACAATGTTGATCACCCTCTCCACCACACACTGGACAGACAGTCAGTCTCAATAAGACTCTGCTCCGATTGGACCCTAGAAATCCATAAATACTTTATTTGTTGGGTGGCCTTGCCAGTAGCATCAGCCATTGAGAAATTCCACCAAAAATCTCTCTTTTCTCAGTAGTGTTTTTCATGGTTACAATATTATTTAGTTCTTGTGTGTGACTCTTCCTACTTATGTTTACTACCACAGCCTGTTAGCCGCTACTGCTAGCCAAGCCTAACAATACTAATTTATCAAACGTCAGCTACATTTCATTATTATTTGACATCGTTCAGACAGTCACTAATGTAAACTGGGGTTTTAACGTACGTCACAGAGTAAACAGATAATGGTTCCTGATATAAAGATGTTCTCATTCCAGGAAACACGTACGTAACTCTGAAATGATCATGATCCTCTCAGAATCGAATAAAACTTTAGTCACCTGGTATAGATTTGTACAACCGTAGACACAACAGACGGACATTTTGGTGCTGGAAAAGTTTTTTATCTCCATCATCTTCTGTTGTTGCACAGTTTGAATGAATTGGAATGAAAGGTAGAACAATACTACTTCTGATGCAAAAAATTTTTTGTCACTTCGGACTAAAAGGGGTCTATACTAAGATAAACACAATGATGAAAAACACAGAAATCAACCGAAAACATATTCACACTAACCTAACAACCTCTAGGTCAACTTTGGCCCATGTTAGGGTTAGGATTACATCTGACTTTAAACAGAAACTAATAGATGTTCCCTTTAAACTAAAGTCCAATACATGCTTCTTTGCCCTGCACGTCCTATGATATGACTCTGACTCTATGGCTGAGGGGTTAGGCTTCTATGGATAGGGTGAATTTTCAAAGGTTAACTATGTTGGTTTTATATTATAACTAAATTAGAGCCCAACACACAGACGTTGTGTATATTCATGCATTGTTTTTACTGACTGAGTCTGTGAGTTTCACTGAGCTCAAGAGGCTGAGGCAGTGGGAGAAAGGGAAATATTGTTTGTCCTTTTATTTTGTTTATATCTCCCTGCGTTTTATGGCTCGCGCTCAAGCTTCGCAAGTGCCAACGTGCTGCAGAGAAGGTAAAAAAAAAAAGAGAGGGAGAGAGAGAGAGAGAGAGAGAGAGAAAAGAGAGTATTCTCAATTTCCTTCTAAAAAGAAAATTCATTTGCAGTTGCTAATGTAATGTCATCGTTGTGTTTACTGAGCGTGGATGATGTATAGGGGATGTTGCATTGAGTGAGACTGCTTAATGATGCATAGAATTAAGTCTGCGGCTTTCAGCTGAGCTCCCCTCACTCTCACACACTCCTCCTCACCCTCCCCTTCTCTCTCTTTTCACACGCACTCCCTGTTCCCTACCTCTTCCCTTCCCTCCCTTTTACCTCTCTCTTGTTTTAATCCCCACCCTCCTCCTCCTCCTCCTCTCTCTCTCTCTCTCTCTCTCTCTCTCGCTCTCTTCTCTCTCTCTCTCTGATGCAGCCTGTCTTGGACTGTTGGCCACACGTTGCTCTGTGCTGTGTTGCTGAACTCCATCAATCACTAAGAAGGGAGGAAAGTGTAGAGAGGTGGAGAGAGAGAGAGAGGGGGGGGGGGGGGTGGCGATAAAAAGAATAAAAATAAGATATGGTCTGAGGGGAAAAAATGAGAAAACACATCAGGTATATGTATCGTGTAGGATCTGGTTTTTGAATCCTGGAGGGAAGAGAGCAAACGAGTGGGAAGAACAACCTCTTACATTTAATGATCCACTGTGCACAGCAGCAGTCCACAAGAATAAATACCTGAATACTGTGTGAATATAAGGAGGCAATTGTATTATTTCAGGCTTCGATTGTAAGTGTGATAGAACTGGGGATGGTGATGACGGTAATGACAATGATGATGTGATTTTTAGTGCTTATGTTAACAGTTATTACCTAAGGAAGCCGTCTACCTGAATAGGCTGATGGCTGAGTGGGGCGACTGGATTTGCAAGACAGAGAAAGGGGTATTTTTAGGGAAGCAAACATCTCCCCCAGTTCATCTACATAAATGAGTCAAACAATTGATATACACCTGTTGTTTTTCCTCCTCTTATATTTAACATCTTTGTGTTTATTTAATCCTTAACTGTTTAAACTTCTAAGGGCCCACATGTGGGCCCCAGTAGTTGTTCATAATTGTAAACAGAACCACCAGAACCTGTGAGTTCAACATCTCATACACTCAGTATATTTTGAAAACGGATCGACTGATATCAGCCACTTTCAGATTAATTAACCACAGCAACTTAAAAATTACTCATTTGTTCAAACATGTTCAAATGAAAATCAAACAGGAAGTGGCATGACTTACTTTTTTATCTCCCATAATTATCCACAGAGGAACAATATTACAACAAACATGGTCATATTCCAACAAAAACATCCACACCAAAAAATATATAGTCCAAATATTGTCCAAAACATTCATAAATATCCACAAATGGCTGTTGCATAATTTTTTTTTTACTCTTTTATATGTAACATTATATCTATCTATCTATCTATCTATCTATCTATCTATCTATCTATCTATCTATCTATCTATCTATCTATCTATCTATCTATCTATCTATCTCAGTCAGTACAAAATAAAAACAATAGATTACTAAAATAAATAATAATAAGTAATAAAATATGTAAGTAATGTGTGAATAGAAACATATATTAAAAAGAATGAAAATATTCAAATATTGCACAACATCCCGGACCAAGTCTTGTCCCATCATCTGAATATATATATATATATATATATATATATATATATATATATATATATATATATATATATATATATATATATATATATATATATGCCAAAATGTGTTATTACTATTATTAATGTGTTTATAGAACAGTAAGTATCATAGTGAATCTGAGTGAATCATAGGATGCCCCAGAGTGTAAACTTTCCATAGATCCCACATCAATAACTGTACCCTGACTCTTTTTCAGATCTTTGTTTTCAAAATGTAAAAGCTCAGTACTGATGTTAACGGCCTGTTAGATGTATCCCTCGTCCAGGACACTGGGTGGTCATTATCAGGCCTCTGCAGAGCTTGATGATGAGCAGATCATTTGAATCAGATGTGTTGGAAGAGGAATATGTCTAAAACATACAAGGTCAATGTCATTTTTTTCCTAATATCGTGCAGCCCTAGTCATTATTTATTAGTCATTATCATATGGTTTTACTGGTTCATTCCACTTGAGATGAAGTTGAGCTAAATGTAGCCCCTGAACTTAAATGAATCTGACAGTCCTGTTCTAGTGACGCAGGGTTTTTTTTTTTTAAAGTGCTATTTCATGAAGAAAAAAAATCAATTGCACTATGATTTTCGCACATATTGATTTAAAAAGTCATGACAAAAAGTAAACCTCTGGGAAATGGTCCAGTCAGGAGGATTGAGGTGAAGCAAAAGAGTCACATTTCAATTTGTGATGTAATTGAATTTGTATTAAAATTGGTGAGTTCACTAAGGACACTCACTGCTCCTCACCTCTTCCTCTTTATTGTCTTTAAACTTCACTATTGAGGAGATTTTTGGAGAAGGCAGTTATTGATATATATATATATATATATATATATATATATATATATATATATATATATATATATATATATATATATATAAAGAGTGTGAAAAGAATGTAGTGGAAGGGGGTGGGGTGGGGGGTTGATGATCCAGAGCTGACAACATATTTTCATGTTATATCTCAAATTTATCATATTCAGACCAGTGACATGATTTAAGTGGGTGGTGGTCTTCTTTCTGAGTGGCAGAGTAAAATATTGGAATTAAAATGACAAAACTCATGAATATACAAGAGAACAACTGATGAACAACTGTCCACTGTAGTGACCAGTGAGCATCAAAAGGCAGAGGTGTACTTCCTTTACTGTAGTGAAGTACTGTATCTGTACTTCACTTGAGTATTTATTTTTCTCGCAACTTTTTACTTTTACTCCCTACATTTTTATATAAATATCTGTACTTTATACTATTTACATTTATATAAATATTTGTACTTCATACTCTTTACATTTATATAAATATCTGTACTTTATACTATTTACATTTATATAAATATTTGTACTTCATACTCTTTACATTTATATAAATATCTGTACTTTATACTCTTTACATTTATATAAATATTTGTACTTTATACTCTTTACATTTATATAAATATATGTACTTTATACTATTTACATTTATATAAATATCTGTACTTTATACTATTTACATTTATATAAATATCTGTACTTTATACTCTTCACATTTATATAAATATATGTACTTTATACTCCTTATATTTATATAAATATTTGTACTTTATACTCTTCACATTTATATAAATATATGTACTTTATACTCCTTATATTTATATAAATATTTGTACTTTATACTCTTTACATTTATATAAATATATGTACTTTATACTCTTTACATTTATATAAATATATGTACTTTATACTCTTTACATTTATATAAATATATGTACTTTATACTCTTTACATTTATATAAATATCTGTACTTTATACCGTTTACTTTTTCAAACTAGACAAATTTGACAGCATGAGAATTATGTCGTAAATCAGAAATTGTAATTTACTATATCATAATTTTGAACTTTTATCCCATAATTCAGAATAATTTTTTCTCTTAATTTTAACTTTTTATCTCATGACTTACATTTTATTAATCTCATAATTATTATTATTTCTTTAATCTCTTATTTATGACTTTTACATTTTTCATAAATTTCCTGCCCATACCCACAGAACTGATCCATGACTCAATAAAACACATCCTCTACACAGCAGCTCAGTTTTAACCCCAGACTTTTTTTTTTTTTTTAATTTTTGAAACTTTTATTTAAAAAAAATCTGGTTAAATAAGTATTATTTCATTCATGCCAAAAATGCAATTTTACTTTTTACTTTATTACAATTAAGAAGTTGTACTTTTTTTTTTACTTTTATTTCAGTAAAGGAGTTAAATCAGTACTTCTACTTTTACCAGAGTATTTTTCACACCAGTAGCTGTACTTCTACATAAGTACAGAATGTGAGTACTTTGACCACCTCTGTCTAAAGGTTAATGCCACATACCTTTGAGCTCTCACATCTCTTTCATATCAGATTGTTTTGTTTTTGAGCATCTCCACATTTGCAGTTTGACTTTGTGTTCAGTCTGATGTTGTGCAAAGTTAGGTTAATATGAACGTTTTTATGATAAGATTGATCAGAGCAAGATAAACTGAAAAAAAAAACTAAACGAGTCCAATCACAGAAGCTCAAGGTTTCAAAATGTTGTGCATGTAAAGAACAAAACCTGTGAAATTAGCATCGTACGTTAGGCGTGTTTCTACTAATGGAACTTCTGGGTCATTTTACAGGACCTTCACGGTATGCATGTGTTTCCACTGACCAACAGGGCCACCTTCCGGAACCAGAGACTTTTACTAATGAGAGAATTAGTCGAGTCATTCATGCTAATGCTAACAATCTGAAGCTCCAAAGGTGACAGCAGTCCTTCACATTCCCCTCCAGCCTCCTGATTCCATCATTTTGTTCTGATACTTTCTTAGCAGTATTCAGATATGTTGTTGGGTTAGTAATAATTAGTTTTTACTCTATATCCAGTCAAACAGGTTGGTGGTTAAGATAATGTTATTGTCTAATGCATTCATTGCGTAGACATGATCTCAGATTAATCTTTTTTCATAACAGAACAATCTATAAGATTAAGACAACTATGACTAATAAAACAAGCCCAAACATATGTCCTTAACAGTGATGCACGGGTCGATGTAGAAAAAGCTGCAAATCGATCGCGTTTTTAACTAAGTCGCCAACAGCTCGGACCGCAATAAATGTATTTGAAAAGAACTGACCCACTTCTCGACCCGCATTTTAAAAATTTAATCAATGTTCTTTATGGACATTAAATGACCTTACTCACATGCATTTATTTCCGTGTTAAAATCCGATGTCATTGGGGTCGGCAAACTGTAACACCCTAAGAGACATTTGAACCCAGTTTCCGCGAAAAATAAAACACTGGGAGCTGTGTCCCAAACCTTACTTTTTTTGTTTGTATGTTACCGGAGCTTCCACTCTCCTAACTTGACTTTCTCTCTTGCTCCCTCTGTACCGTAGGATACTGACGACGTTGTACGTCACATTCACGAACATTCAGTTAATGAAGAATATTTACCAGGTTATTTGAATGTTTATCTCAAACGACAAACTACTGATGACCACAGGTGACCGCGGGCACCCACTCACATCACTGGTCCTTAATCATAGTTACACATATGACATAATACATGGAAATCTGGTTTCAGTTTTAGCGGAGTATTGTTAATAAAATGCACAGATGGTGTGTTTGTCAGGACAGATAGACTGCACTGAATGGAACATATCACCACTCTATGGCGACTCCACGGTTCATCCTGAGGAGAACGTCCTGAGCACCACCCTCCATCCATCCTGCCATTGTCACCTAGCATCTACCATATTGGTCAGTAGCCTAGTTGTTCATTTGTTTAAATTAGACGCTCTTTTGTAAAAAACAACTGCTGTGTACAGGAAAAGTGAAGTTGCAGTGCCCAAAATATTGCATTTACGACACTAATACCATAGTTGTTACCACCCACACCAAGCATCTAGGGAACGCCCACCAAGCCCACCTAGCGGTAGCATTGTGAGTGAGTTCTACAGTTCGGAGTTCCCATTGACCAGCATGAGAGGACTGGGTTAACTCATGGCCTGGTCAAAAGCACATCTCCCAAAAAAGTCCCGTAACCAGTGTAGTGGAAACACACCTATAATGATCATATCTGAAGGTGTCACACGGGTGTAATGCTCATGTGACCACAAACCTTTTGCCAAAGTGACTTTGTGTGACTGGACACATCAAAACACAGTAACCCTGTTCAGAGACAAACACGTGATACAAATATGTTTCAATTTTCTAACCGTGATTCATTTGCATGTTGATTTTAGAGTTTCTCTCTCTCTTCTTCTCACTCACTTACTCCATTGTGATCCAGCTGTCCACCCCATTCATCATCCCACCACTCTCCCCGGCACAGAATTATTATTTCTTTGATGTGTTACTAGTTGAAAACAAATCCATTTTTCTGGCCATCAATTTATCATTTGGAATGGGGAGTCACACTTGAGTTGTAGGGGCAGCCACATTCTCCCAGTTCCAACTTGCACTCTGTGTATTGTGTGTGAATTTATGCTTGTGTGTTTCTGTGTATATTGTACAGTAGTGTGTGTGTGTGTGTGTGTGTGTGTGTGTGTGTGTGTGTGTGTGGGTTTGTATTCTTATCTTTATGGGGACATTGATATGTTTACACAGTCACACCATGGGGACCTCTGACAATATGGGGACCAACATTTAGGTCCCCACGAGGGTTAAATATAAATGTAGGTCCCCACTAGTAAAATAGAAATGATGTGGCCCTATAAATACATTATTTAGTTTTTTTCAGGAAGTCCCCATAAAGCATGAGGGAAACAGGTGCAAAGCAAAACATGTGTTTTTTCAAAGATTTGAAGATGCGTTTTTTTAAAAAAATATATATTTTCCTGGGTTTTTTTAACTGTTTACATTTTTAATTTTTTATTTATTTTTATAATATTTTATTGTTTAAATCCTTATTTTTTTTATTTAATAATTCTTATTTTTTTATTTATTAAATTGTATTTAGTTTTCTAATTTATTACCATTATTTTCTATATTTTTTATTTCATGAAAAAAAAAACAACTACCCAATGGCTAATTAATTACAAACTTGGTCCTCATGAGACATGTAAATGAGTGTGTGTGTGTGTGTGTGTGTGTGTGTGTGTGTGTGTGTGTGTGTGTGTGTGTGTGTGTGAATAAAAGGCATATGTTCTGTTCTGATTAGAGCTGGAATCAGAGAATCAAGTTGGGAGGAATCAATGGTAAATAGAAATAGAGGGGAGGAGTAAATCAGAAAAGTGAGTGAGGATGAGAAAAGGAAGAGTACGTCTGTGTTTTTTTGGTGGGTGGGGGGGTGGGGGTGGGCGTTGGGGGGGGGCTTTTCCTCTTCTTCTAGTCACCCTCCTTCACCTAACGTCTGTGATAATTTATCACTCCTCCTAGCTTGGCTGACAAACTATTTGCAGGAAAATGAGTTTTTCCGCCACGGATTTGTCCTCTGGGAATAGAAAGGGGAGCTGCTGTGTTTTTATTCCATCACACACACAGACGCACACACGCCAACGCACACACACACATACAGATGTATAGTTGTTGATGCGCATGCACACAACACAGGCTGACTGAGGTCTCCAGTATTTATTGGGGGGAGGAGGAGGTGGTTAAGATAAATGAGGTAAATTAATAGAGTCACTGAGGGAAAAGATCTGCTTCCACACCAGCAGATCTGCAACTGACACACAAGAGATGAGCACACACACACACACACACACACACACACACACCCTCTGTCTCTTCACCTGCCAGACCCTCCCTCCCTCTCTCACTTTGCTCTCCGGTCCTCCTGATCCCTCGTTTGCCCTCCCACAGATGACAAATGTAACACTCAGACAAACAGCGATCAGGGCCGCACAGCATAATGTCAGCTTAGATCAACACTGTGACAAAAGCAAATATCACAACACCAATGCTGCATTACAAGCACTCTGTGTGTGTGTGTGTGTGTGTGTGTGTGTTTACAGTTATTACAGCAGCTGACCCAGGTCACTGGATTCCAATCTCACTATCAACCTCATCAACCAAGATATTGACAATGTGCTTGACGGTGAATTATGTCACAGTAAAAGCCTAATTACGTTGCTATTACCCTGGGCTATCCGTAATCGTCAAACACGATGCATCAGTGGGATATCACAGTAGTAAATTTGCAGGGCCTCTCTGTCTCTTTTAACGCCCGTTAGCATTACACTATTAATATTTCCTTCCTCTTTATCGTCTGTAGACAAGGGAGACAGGACAATATGCTCCAGTCACTAACGTTTCATTATAGGAAGTGAAAAGTTGCTGTGTACAGAAAAATTAGGGACGGTTCAGTTGGTAGAGCGAGTGGTCCAGTAACTGAAGGGTTTGTGGTTCGAATCCCGCTCTGTCTGTTGTGTCCTTGGGCAAGACACTTTACCCTCCTTGCCTCCAGTGTCACTCACACTGGTTTATGAATGTGTGTGAATATTTGGTGGTGGTCAGAGGGGCTGTAGGTACAAAATGGCTGCCACGCTTCTGTCAGTCGGCAACTGTGGATGCATATGTAGTTTACCACCACCAGAGGGTGCATGTGAGAGCGAATAAATAATGGCTTACAAATGTGAAGCACTTTGAGCGGCCAAAAGGTGCTATATAAATCCAATCCATTATTACCTCTGCCAAGAAGGTATTAAATTCGGGTCTGTGTGTTTGTCTGTCTGTCTGTTTGTCTGTCTCTCAGCAGGATTACACAAAAAGTTCTGTACGGATTTTAATGAAACTTTCAGGAATGATACATAATCGGCCAAGAAAGAATCCATTAGATTTTGAGCAATGAAGGTCAAAGGTCAAGGTCACACTAAAGGTCAACAGCTGAAACACATCAGTGGTAATATCTCAGGATCCAGACAAGATAGAACCTCACGTTTTTTTGCATTCACATGGTCTGACCTTCAGACATCAGATAGTTTAACAACTGTGGCTCGATCATGTTATGTTTTGACGTCATATGACGCCATATCAGGCCTTGGTGGAGGTCTGCTGTCTCTGATTGCCTTGTTATGACATGAATTCCTTCTGGTGTTCATCAAATTTTCCACATTTAAGGGGAGGCTACAGCGATGGTGGGAGGTGACTGTTTTAACAACTACATTTGAGCCACTTTAACTTGAATATTTCCATTTATTATAAAGTATAATACTATAATTTTAACCCACAGAATCTCAAAGGCAAATGTATATATATATATATATATATATATATATACTAAATCAGAGCTCACTGGTTACACATTATCATACATTAATAGTCCCTTAGAACAGTGGTCCCCAACCGGTACCAGTCCATGGATCAATTGGTACCGGGCCCCCGGCTGCCTAATAAAGAATTAATTATTCCTCTTGTATTCATAATCTGAGTCCGAACAATCTTTTATTTGGAAAAAATGACCTGATTCTCTCGGTTACATCTCTGTCACTTGAACGCTAAAAATGTAACCCACGTGTTAGCAAAATAAGTTAAAAACACTATTTTCAGACCTCTTCTAAAGTTCTAAAAAACACCACACTTACGTGGTAGTAAGTAGAGGGTCCCTAAAGGCAAACCGAAGTGTCCCATGGTCTTCATGTCATCAGATAGTGTGTCCACAGTTACTGATCTCAGTAACTTTCTGGATGTGAAAGACATCTTTAGGAGGAAGTTTGTAATAGTCGATTGCCGAGTTAGACACTATCTATCTATCTATCTATCTATCTATCTATCTATCTATCTATCTATCTATCTATCTATCTATCTATCTATCTATCTATCTATCTCAGTCAGTACAAAATACAAACAATAGATTACTAAAATAAGTAATAATAAATAAGTAATAAAATATGTAAATAATGTGTGAATAGAAACATATATATTAAAAAGAATGAAAATATTCAAATATTGCACAACATCCCGGAACAAGTCTTGTCCCATCATCTGAATCCGCTTTATCCTCACTAGGGTCACAGGGGTCACTGGGGGCCTAATCCAGCTACAATGGGTGAAGGCGGGTTCCACCCTGTATGAGTCTCCAGTTCATCACAGAACTGACATATAGACAAACAATCACTCTCACATTCACACCTATGGGTAATTTAGATTAACCAGTTAACCTATCAGTGCATGTGTTTGGATGGTGGGAGGAAACTGGAGGAACCCACACAGACACCAGGAGAACATACCAACTCCACACACTGGAACAAGTAAAATTGAAATTCAAATTGCGGCGTGATGTCTACTACGCGTATATTATGTGTGTGTGTGTGTGTGTGTGTGTGTGTGTGTGTGCGTGTCTGGGGGGTAGAAATTCACCCACATGCACACTACTGATATTACGGACATCCCCACCTCATCTTTATTTTGGATAGTTTTCCTATTTTTTCATTATACTTTAAATAAATATTTCATTTCATTAGCACTGTGCATTTTTCATTCTTTATATCATGACGTAGTTAATTGAGTTGTGACAACTAAACCAGTTTGTGTTTTGGTAGCGACATGAAAACATGGGACAGAAGTTTTAATATGAACTATTTCAATTTAAAAAATATCCACTCAATGAAGGTCATTATTTCAACTTTCCTATAAAAGTGTGCCTCCTTCTTCTGCATTTCTGAGGAGAGCCCTGGGATATATTTAAAAACAAAATTTTAGGACCATTTTCATTAATTGAAATGTAGGGTTTAGAGTTTTGGACAGTCACTTTTCAATAGGAAGTGACATGTAAAGGCTTATTTTTAATATATTTAATTTTGTATTATCTCAATTCATTCAATGTGATCAATTACACTGTAATATGGTATTTGTACACATGTAAAGTCTCAGTACCTAATTGTTTTTAAAATGTGATTTTCATTTTAAAAATCAGACTAATTTGAAGCAGTTGAGTAGAACGCCTCATATATGAAAGGATCTGAATACTTGTTCTTGAGGGTCAATGTGCTGCTCACATAACATGCTCAACAGCATCACATTTCTATCATACTACAACTATATGTTCCTTTATTTTACAAACCGCTCCAAAACCTTACATTATTTTTGCCTACAGTTGAAGATTTAAGTCAGTAAACCCATAACTGCATCTGGTTGGTGCACTGTAAAATCCAATTTGTTGTCATTACTCAGAAAAAGCATGCAAACCAATTACACTTATATAAACAAGTAAAGAGAATTAAATAATTTAAGTTCTATTAACTACTGCTTCCTTTGTAGAATTATTACTTTAATCCATGCAACCTTTGGATGTGTAATTTACTCTGTCTTTAGTGCCTATAACACACTTACTGAAGTTAGACCAACACCAAGACCTTCTCCAAGTTACATTTACTTGGACAGCAATTGGGCTTACTTGATAAAACCATACAAAGTGATTGCAGTTTAAAAAAAAAAAAACACACAAGTAAGTGTTACTTAAGCAATCTAAGTAAATAGAAAAACTGGTTACATTTTCCTAAAATACAACTTAAAATATTTTGTTGATAAGTGTAATCGGCTTTTTCTGAGTAATAATGACTAATTGGATTTTACAGTGTACATGACAATAACTGTGTGAAAACTATAATATTTTGGGGCAAAAACTGCAATATTTTGAAGTGAAGAGATGACCACTCTAGAATACTTGACCCTGAGTTAACTAGTGATGGAACAAATGTGACTCAAACTCTTATATTTTACATTTTTGTAGAAGAACCAATTAGTGGTATACTTTTATCTTAGTCTACTGGTGTATGATGGAATGATCTAAATGGGTGAGCATCTGAAAACTGATTTTTGTTGATGATATTTATGAGTTCAGTTAGTAGTAATAATAAAGACTTATTGTGTAGCTGCCCTTAGTTTGACTGTGTTTATCAAGTTAATTACATATTGAATATAACAAGACACTAAACCCCAGGATGCCACACTGTTGTGGTTTCATCACTGAAAAAGTGGTGCTTTGATGCATTCTCCATTCAAGCTCCTGCAACTTCTCCACTTTCCATTTAATTCATTCTTATTGTCTCTGTCTGAACATCAGAGGAACACATGAATTCCCATGAGGAAACCAGCCAGGATCCACATCCCTCAAAACATTACAGCCAATTGCCAATTTGGTGATGCCTGTCTCCGTGGAAACAACCTCTGACTGACAGGCATGAAGACAAGGTTCACCAGTCGCTCTGATCCTCAAAGTGTCCTGCAATTACTAGTGTGTGTCAGCGGGGGTATGTATGCATGTGTGTGTGTGTGTGTGTGTGTGTGTGTGTGTATGTGTGTATATATATATATATATATATATATATATATATATATATATATATATATATATATATATATAGGACTTGTAGAAATGTTTTTATTCAGCGTAAAGTGAATAAGTGTCCTCAAACTATCGAAACAGCCAGAATGGAGGCATCTATGGTAAAACTAGAAGTCAAAAAGCAACCCAGGCCGCCAAAACGTCCTCCAAAACTCCCTGAGAGATATATATATATATATATATATATATATATATATATATATATATATATATATATATGTGTGTGTGTGTGTGTGTGTGTGTGTTTGTGACTTATATCACCCACACATTGAGTTCATTCATGTAAGTCATTCCACTTTTAGACAGGCTTTGCAACTTATAGACAGTTTTGTGCCAAGATGAGGAGGAAGGATAGAAAAGAAACAAAGTGGGAAATGAAACTGGACAATGATTGATTAAAGTCATGTCTTCAGTTCTTCGTTTATATTAAAGTCCACATCTGACCATGCACCACTTTGCATGTGGGCTAAACACAAGTAAATACAGCTCACAGGCTTAAGCCCCTCTGTGGCTAATGGCCATTACAGCCTGTATGCCATTGTAAGACTCACAATAGCCATCATGCTGGGATTTTGTGCGGGGCTTGCTGGCAACAGTTATTACCTCCCCAAAAAAAACTTAAGGGGGGAGCAGTCAGGAGAAGAACAAGAAGATTTGGGGTTCCATGAGGGGAGGGAGGGCATCAGCAGGAGGTTGGTGGCGGGGGGGAGGAGGGGTGGGGGGTCAGAGGGCAACACCAAAGCGGAAATGGGAGGCGAAGTGGTTGGTGTTATGTGCGGGGGGGGGGGGGGCGACAATGGACAGAAGCAGGACTAAGACAGACAAAGCTGGAGGGAGGGTGGACATACTGCACAAAACACAGGAAGATGAGGAGAAAAAGATGAGGAGACAGAATGGAGGAAAGCCAAAACAGATGGTAAAGGCTGGCTGTGGAGAAAGGGGGCGGCACTGACAGGATGGAGGGCGGGGGGCTGAAAGGCAACACATGCATCATGACAGTAGCAGCTACAGGCAGGGGCTCAAACACCTAAACATGACTGGAAACCATGACAACAAACAGGAAACATTGTAGATATGTTACAGACACATGTTCTACGTTTACATGATATTTTTTTAATTCCAAATTGTTTATTCTGATTAAAATTCAAAGCCATTATCTGAAGTAAAATTCATTTTTGCTAAAATTTTTAGATGATCGGGAGTACATACATATAGTTGACATCAAACTCACACCATTTGGATGTGTATTGAGAAATTTAGATTTAGCCATTTTGAGCCAAACTGTGTTAGCATGGAAGTGATTAGGGCATGTCTTTTTGCCAACACGAAATACTATTTTTAAACCTCTCGTAAAGTTCTGAACAACATCACACTTACATGGTAGTAAGTGGAGGGTCCCTAAAGGCAAAACCAAGTGTCCCGAGGTCTTCATGTCATCAGATAGTGTGTCCACAGTTACTGATCCAGATGCAAGATGTCAGTAATAGTCAATAGCTGAGTGACAAGTCAGACACTCTGGAAATTCATAGTTTCGTTGCATTTTCAGTTTCTGTACTTGATCATTTTGTTTATGATACCAACACAGTGTCATTCATTCTTGTGGTATTGGTATTTTTATATGAGGTATACTACCAAACCGAACTATCTGGATGGACAGACAGCCTTTATTGTCATCATACAATAATGTACGTCTTCAATCTCCTTTCAGTCAGTCCAATATAAAAACAATACATTACTAAAATAAATAATAATAAACATGTAATAAAATATGTAAGTAATGTGTGAATATAAACATATATATTAAGTGCATTTTAGGACCGATGGTGATGATGTCACATGTCAGATTTGTGCTCACGTACCACAGACTTTTTTCTAAAGCGGCTGTGCATGTGTCTAACAGTCTAGGGAAATTAGGCTATACTAAACGCCTATACAGGTGACTAAAAAGAAAACTCATTGCTAACACATGTATATGAATCAACAAACCAACAAAGTAAGTTGCCTCTGTATTCATGACGCAACACTTGCATCACCAGCAGATGGTCCCCAAACCAAACTGTGACAAAGATGTATTTGAACTCCCATTATTACATCAGCATAAATACAAGGACGTATCACTACACATCCCTGACAAACCATGAATAATATCTGAGCCAGCCTACAGTTGGTGACTGTCTATTGCTAATAAAGTCAAGATAGCTAAGCTAAACGGAATATTAGCAAACCAAAATGCATGGTGCAATATAGACAGAACGGAGCTGTGTTATGACATGACTTTTAATTGTTTACCTGTTAGTTGGTTCTTCTTTCATTCTCATCAGTACTATACATGAGAAGAATGCGTGAGAAACTTCAGCAGGGAGTGCATAAATTTCTCTCGGGTAGGGTGAAACTATTTTAGAATTCGAAAGGGGGTTGACAGTTTTGTATGCAACAATGAATTATAAATTAGATTTGTTTACTCAGTACACAGAGAGGAATAGTAGATAAGGACACATTTTTCAAGTATGTAAATTTAAGAAAAAATTAATTATCTTTGAAAACCCCCCCCCCCCAAAAAAAGTATCATTTTCATCCCATTTGGGAGGTATCAAGTCACATTCGAGGGGTTCGTATTCCCCGGTACTCCCCGTAATTCAAACCCTGGGAGCGGACCCAAAAAACTCTGTCTGCCTCTCACCCCCCCGTACCCGAAAGCCTCCACTGAGCTGGCCAATCAGAAAACAGCGAGACGCAAACCGCCAGCCTCTTGGTCATTGGGCGGGCCACTTTGCCAACTGAGCCGCAGCTGCCCCGCCCCACCACACTCCTTTTGGAATCTGATAGGTCACCCCCAGTTACCGACACATGCTGCCTTTCAAAGTGGTTTGTCACCTCCACTGGCTGCGTACCGCATTCACAGAAAACGAGAGGAACGAGGGACCCAGAAAAAGCCCGTCCCCCATTGTAGCGAATCTGAAGTAGCATTAGCATTAGCATCTACACGAGAAGACAGAGCCACAGAAGCTGCTGCACAAACTGGAAAAAATGGCGGATGAATCTGGTTCATGTGCTCTCTGTGGAAATAAAGCCTAGTTTTTTTCAATGCAGAACAAGCAAGGGCACAAAACCTAGCTTGATGTTACTCTGGTAAAGGTAAACACACATAGAGAGCAAGAGGGGAGGGGAGAGTGTTCCGTCACGCATTCTGAGCCAATCAGAGATGCCTCGTCACTATGTCATGGACATGTATGAGGAAGTACCGGTAAACTCTGTTGTTCAACCTCAAGTCATTTTTCTACCGTGAAAAAACAGCTGGAAACAAAACAATCCGGACGTTTTTTTTTTAAACAGAACCAACACACAATGTATTCAATAACAATGGAGAACACAGTAATATTAATGAAATAACCATGGAATGACGGCTTTAACAACAAACTTAATTTTGGAATATGACATTTTTGCACAGATACTGCATATGTACATAACCATCTGGTCAAAAATATCATCAGTTTCCTTCAAACCAAACAATTTGGGATGAAGTGCGTGCTCCTGTAGCCGTCCACCCACCGCTCCCCTGAGGATGGATGTAACTCCATGAGGAAAAAAAACAAAAAACACCATTTAATGACAACTTTGATAAATCTAAGCTGAGTGCTCGTCTCTTTGCGGTCAGTCAGTTGAGATGAGGCAGATAATTAGGTCATAATAGCTGCAGAAACAACTCAAGTATTGATGTTGCCATTAGGACACAGATTTTTTTTTTTTTTTTTTTTTTTTCGCCAAGTGCTGAAGCGAAGATTTCTGACTCTGTTCTTGGTTCAGGGGTTTCAAGTAGAGATTCATCTGGAAATTAATTATATTTATTGAGAATAGATGAGGAAAGTACTTGTTAGCATTGATATCTGTTCACGAAATGTGTTTATTTTCTCATGATTATTATATATTCTTTCCAAATATGTCAAAATCACAACTTGAATATAACATAAAACTGTGAAATTATACTGAACATAAGACAGAGACACATAAAGGCATTTAAAGTGCCTGCTCTGACCATGGCTGATGGGTATTATTATGCCTCTGTACTGGAATGTCCCCATCTAGCATGTCAAACATTTTGGGACAAAGGACAGGGATGAGATAAAGACAAATAATCAATGTTATACTCTTACCTATGATGATTCTATTGGATTTTAACCATTTTGTTCAAACAATATGAGATTTATTGCAGTAATTTTCTTATGTTTTATACAAGGTTTCATTCAACATATCAGATGATTCTGTGCTACTTCATATATTATACATATTATATATATATATATATATATATATATATATATATATATATATATATATATATATATATATATATATAAATAAATAAAAATGTTCCTCTCGCCCCACCTGGGCAGTGTTTCCTTCAGACTCGGGTCCTCTACCAGAGGCCTGGGAGCCTGAGGGTTCTGCACAGGATCTTAGCTGTTCCTAGCAATGTGCTCTTTTGTACAGAGATCTCCGATGTTCTTCCTGGTATCTCTATCCCATATACTGGGTGTTATTTTCCATGGGGGATGGGGTGTTTCATTCCCCCTTTGGGTTTGGACCATCACCATTAGTGTCTGTTAGGGTCCACTGATTTTTCTGCCCACGTGCACCCGGGCCCCAGATCCCACCTCAGCTGGTGTGCATCAGCCACTGTGGAGTTTCTGGGAGACCCTCTGACTCGCGTGTGCATTACACTCGTGTGTTTCCAGAGGGTCAGGTGGGTTTGCTGACATCGCAGCTGACCCTTGGCGCCTGTTGTACACGGGCCGGTCCCTGCAACGCTGTTGGTGTACCGGGGGAAAAGGGGTCCCGTCCCTCCCGAGGCCTCTAACCCTAACCCTAACCCGAGGGAGGGAAGGTACAGCGACTCCAGGAAGTGGAGAAGTCTGGGCAGAAGGTGTTGTAAAGCTCGCCTCCAGAGCTGTGAGCCACCTTTGCCCCAGGACCCTACATGGACGAGCCAGTTGCGGCGCACTGCTGCGGAGAAAATGTGCCTGGTGGGGACAGAAGTCAGACCTGGGGGACCATAAGGGGATCCTCCCATTACCAATCCAGACCCACTGAGGTTGAATTATTCAGCTTAGTAATACGTTTACAATCTGGAATGAGGGCATGACACCCAACACTAGCTTTTTTCTGTGTTTTTCTTTTTGATAAATCGCACCCTATATGTATGGCCCGGGGTCCAGACTTGGACCCCAGGCCTTATGTTTGTCACTTGTGCCTTAAATCATACAAACACTGGGTTATTTACCTGAACATCAGCGTAATTTCCTGTGTGTGTGTTGTATTGGGCAGGGCAAATTGGAAATATCCTCCAGACTCAGCCAAACGTGTCTATCTGCAGGTCAACGGGAAGTGTCTAGTAGTCTGACCTTTAACCTTCACCTCGTCACTAGTTGGCACCCGTCCCTGCAGGTGATGACGCTGTTCTTTCAGTCTACAAGACACAACAAAAAACACACAATAAACATGTTTGCCTTTTATGTGATGGATGCACTGGGGAGTCTAAATGTTGAGGAATGGAGTTGAGCAGAGTGTCAATTGTTTGTTGGTTTGTTTGTTTGTTTACACAGAGACAAATTACTGAGTGTTGAATATGTTATTCATATTATTTTACATGTTTTATTGAAAATATATATTAAAAAAAGTTTGATTAAGTTATTATTGAATAGAGGCTTTTCAGGGCAGGCTACAGTCAACATCACCTGAAGCAACTCATATCTTATTATTAGTGCTGTCAAACAATTTAAATATTTTATTGCAATTAATCACAGTTTAATCACACATTTTCCTGTCACTAAGTTGGCTTAGTTTGTACAAAAGTTTGTTTGTTTTTTAGATTAAAATCAAACAAGTAGTGTTACAGACACTAACATCTGCAATAATAACATATGACAAACTAGAGGAAAACATAAAAAATACTAATAATGAAGGTTTAAAAGCAGCCCCTGAAAATAGACCGATACAAAAGTCTTAAACTAAAGCGATACTGTGATACTCTAAACTCTAACACTAATAACGCTTCACAAAACTTACCTAACAGTCAGTAACATTCACTAAAACTCTGTAAAATGACTTAAAACTAAGAAAAAAAAACTCAGTAAATATCACCAAAACGAGCAGGTGTGAACTACAAACACTCCTTTAGGATGTTGCCTCCACCGTTCTGTGCACAAAAGTTCACCTCTCAACCCTTTTACACATGCTTTTCACACCTCATGGGAAATGGAGTTCATTGAATTATGGGTGTCAATGAATTCAGTAGGATCACCTGTTTCAAAAGACTACAAACATGGCCGCCTTACAGCTAAACTGATGAAGATATGGATGAATTAATTGCTCATGTCGGGATTAAAAATAGCTTATATTTTACCCCACAAACATTAAAAATCATGTTTGATCGTTATATTTATCACTAAAATACACCTTATATGTACTTTTATTAACATTAGGGTCTAAACTTTGAGAAAAAGTTGAAACAAATATTATATATACATATATATAATCTTTATTTCGAACATGTAAAAAATAAATCAATACAAACCAAGCAACATACATTAAAACCATCAATAACGACACACAAGGATTGATAAGTCAACAAAAGGGGAAAAAAATCTATCTATCCATCTATCTATAAACTATATTTTGAGCATTTAAACAAAAACAAAGGAAACGTAATAAACAAGCAATACAAAAGAAAATATTTTGGCAATCATGATAAAAAAATAAACTATAATAATAATAATAATAGACCATAAACAGCACTATTCCCTCAAACATATATAGTTCCCAGTGCCTTAACTGTCCATAAACAGCCCCCATGAGTAAGAAAGAAACTCATATGCAAAATTATTTCAATTAAAACATGTTCAATTAAAATATCATTTAAAAAAAATATAATTTATTGACCAAAATTGACTTATTCTCATTCCTGTCTATTTATGTCTACTTTTAAACGTCCTGCCCTACCTAATGAGTTATTTTTCATCCATAAACTGCCCCCCCCCCCTCCTCACCTCCACCCCTCCCCCACTCCTTCTCATGACTTGTTGCCCCACCTCTGCCACCCCAGGGAAAAATTTCTACAACCGCCCCTGTTTATACTTTTTAAATATTGATCAATCAACCTTTTATACCTAACGGAAGCACACCCCCCCCCCACACCCACCCCACCTCATCATTTTCAGTTTTTGAATCGTCTCTTTTTTTTCTGTAGTGTGTGTTTGGGTCTTGCCCCTCGGCCAGTGGACCTGTATAATTAACAACTATTTTAATTCTCAGTATCATCTGGATGGGACTTTTAATCCCTTGTTAAACTCTCGGTAACCTCCTCTTATCTGCTCCTCTCCCTCTGGGCACTTGTCATGTTCTCTTCGCTCTGGTCACTTTACATAGACCTGCTCTGTTTCCAGCTCCTGTTATGATTCCCTTTAGTGTCCTGACAGTTGTATTTATTTAAAAACACTAAGAGCCATTGTCCTGCAGATCCACTGATGTCATGGACCTTCTTCACGACTTCAATCGCGAACTGATGAGATAAGGACTGAGGACGGTTTCAAAGACGGACCCCATTTTCTTTAAGGAAAAACTGAGTGAAAAATATAGAGGAAAGTCGCACGTGCACGATCAGAACAAGGCAGTAATGTGGTTTTTTTTTCTTTTCCTTTTTCAGAAACTAAAAAGCGACTCCTTATAGTTGTATATGAGACAGACTCCAGTGTATGTCATTATTATAAGAGGTGTGTTTGTTTTACTGCCTGGTGAGGACAACATTAACATTAACAGAGTTTTTACTCGGTGGGTCTTCACACCTTGGTGTGACGTCACGCACGCGCGAGGCCCAGTTCATGCAACGAAGGCGCAGAAATCCCATTAGCTCATGGTGATGGAGAAATTATGCACCGACAAACCTACAATCTATAGACCAGCATGCACGCGCGCACACACACATAAATGCTCGTTTACATGTCTCATGAGGACCAAGTTTGTAATCAAGTAGCCATTGAGTAGCGAGTGTAAACATTTTTATTATATATATATATATATATATATATATATATATATATATATATATATATATATATATATATATATATATATATATATATATATATATATATATATATATAAAATTAATGAATTAACGATAATAATTTAAACAATAAAATAAATAAATAGGCTAAATAAACTAAATAATATAACAAAAATATTTTGGTTTAAAAATATGTAAAAATAAAATACATAATGAAACTAAAAAGTAAATGCATCTTCAAATCTTTGAAAAAATAGCTCCATGTTTCGCTTTGGACCTATCCCCCGTGCTTTATGGAGACTTTCTGAAAAAAAAAACTACTTAATGTATTTATAGGGTCACATCATTTTTATTGTACTAGTGGGGACCTAAATTCATATTTTACACACGGGGAGACCCATGGCATGACTGTGTAAACATATCAATGTCCCCATAACGATAGCAATACAAACATACACATTTAATGAAATAATGCCTGTTTACACAAAGCACATACAGAGCAACGAATAAGTGTTTCGTTTTTTTTTACTCTGATGAAATAATTTAGTTGAGTTGAAAACTGCTGAAAACACCCAAGCTTTGTTTTAAAAAAATATTCAAGAAATTTGAAATTTGAACAAAGTCTTAAAATGAACAATTTTGTGACGGCATTTTCTTCAATATGTTTTTTTATTTGATCTTTTCTTCCAGTGTTAAGTGTGTTTTACGCCTAAAGCTGTTTGTTGCTGCCATCTTGATAGTTTGAGAGGATACGTTCATGATTAAATAAATAAACTAACTTAAAAAAAACAACAAATCAAATTATATTACAAAATATAAGGTGAATATACGAATAAGAATGCATTTATTATTTACCTATTATTCCAGTTCTTGTATTACACACAGAGAAACTCTACAACTCTGTACCTAAGTTTGTCACACTGACAGTACCTTTTTGCAGAATAATAATGTACTCACTTTTTTAATAAAATGTACAATATGGTGATCTGTGGGGTACAAAATTGTACCTCCAGGTATAAAATGAATTTTTCCCCAGATAAAAAAAAATGGTAGCAAAAAAGTTCCTTCATATCTTATTGTACTTTTAGAAGGTACATAAATGTTCTGCAATTAAAAAAAAAACAACTTTATAATACTCCCATTTCTGTGTGTGTAGGATAATGACATTTATTAATAAAACGCAAAGCAACCATTAAAACATGGATTTCATTTAATGAGACTAAAACAACTGAGTTGGAGGTTATATGCAACGATAACTGATGTGATTTATTTTTTTCAAACATATTTAAAAACCTTCCAGTTTCGTTCACCTCACACCAAAGAGTTGCCAGAGAAGTTTCAGAAATACACTTATGTGAGTGATGGAGCTCATTAACCAAAATCCTGCTCTATCCCTCAGTTAGGTGTACCTGTCAGCGCAAAAAAAAAAAAAAAAAAACTGTGAAGGATAACACCAAATCAAGTACTAAATTGTGTGTGAAAGCAGCACTCGGACCGTCAGAGGTTCGTGTCACATACAGTCAAGAGTGGAAACAAGCCGTCTCTGTGACAAGTGTTTCTGTACACTCACTCAGTGGGTGTAATGCCATCAAAACACACGGTCACTCATCTTTCTTTTCTTTTTTTTCTCACTCAAATGATGTGTGTGTTGGTGAAAAAAGGTGTTTGTGTGTGTGTGTGTGTGATAGAGAGAAAGAGGTGTGTGTGTGTGTGTAAAGGGGGAGCAATTTTCCATAAACCACACCCCCTCACCCTCCACCCACTCGCTCGCGCTCTCCTGTTCATCCAATGGCGGCGGTGTTCCTTCCACGCGCGCACCGCCGTTTGGATAAAACCTGCCTCAATTGTTAGCGACGCACACACATCACAACAGCAGCTCGGTCACACACACACACACACACACACTAATATATAAATATATATATATATATATATATATACACACAGGGATGTATGTATACACTGCGTTCCAGTAGCAGAGCCCCATCAATTTGGATAATATCATCATCTTCATCACCATCATCATCATCATCTTCAGCATATGTCCTGGAGAACGTCTGATTCTGGATTGTAAAGGTAAGATCTGTTGTCAATTCTTTCGGACTGAGTTAGAAATGTCTTTAATGCTCCTGCTAAGACGTCTGACAACACATCCAGATGTAGAAAACTGTTAACAGACTACACATTAATTATTATTATTATTGTTATTTTTATTATTATATAGTGTATACATTTCCCAACATGGAATGAGAGCGGACTGGGGGAGGTCGATATGCTTCGGTAAATGTGATAAATTAATTTGGATAATTTTGGAATGAATACTCAGGGAAGACAAAGTTTAAAAAAAGAAATAACAGTAACTAATATGCAGTAAAACAAAAGCAAAAGTAACAGTGTACATGTGTTAAGACAATGTGAATTAGAAATGTACACGATCTTTAATAATAGTGATAATAACAATAATAATATTATAATAAAGTAATTTAAAAAAAACATTCATGAATGCCTTTTAAAATATATACATAAGTAGTTTAGTCAAGTGTGGGTTCGTTCTTGAATTATTGATGCTAATACAGATATTTATAAACTGTTGTAATACTACTACTACTACTACTACTAATAATAATAATAATAATAATAATAATAATAATAATAATAATAATAATAATAATAGCAGATGATTGATGATTTTATTTTATTTTTTTAAAGGCGTTTTTATTATGCGTAATACTGTGGTTTTTGCGCATGTGCACTCCGTATTTTTACGTATGGAGCAAAACCATCTTAAAAAACATATAAAACTTGGAAAGACCACCAAATTATTTCTTTAAAATAAAACAGGAAAAAACGTATACTATTTCTAAAATGTTAGCTGTATTAAAAGAGTTGGAAACGCATTAATATTAGACACAAAGACAATTTAACAAACTACTGTTGTTATGA
The DNA here is from genome assembly GCA_020466265.1 of Siphamia tubifer. NCBI lineage: Eukaryota > Metazoa > Chordata > Actinopteri > Kurtiformes > Apogonidae > Siphamia > Siphamia tubifer. The sequence continues at coordinate 71,400,904 of CM035794.1, read as the reverse complement.
TGATTGAAAAACCAACGAAAACCTAAGGACAGTAGAATAAATATATCATAATTATATAAAATAATTGAGCCTATAACTAATATTTAAGCTACAAAGATTATTTTTTTAAAGAATGGAAATGTAGAAAATATTTTTTTTGTCTCAGTACAATGAAGCAATAAATGATTTATTTCTTCAGAATCTGATAATAAAGTTGTGTATTTTTACATATAGTGTGCTGTACCACTTATTTTATTTTCACAATGATTCCCATTTTTGCACAAAACATTAGATGACATAAGTTACTGAAAGAAACAATACATGGTTTGGTCAAACTGGATTAAAACACCGACAACATGATTTAATGTCGTCAAATTGTCACTGATGGTGAAATGAATTTTTATGTTAAATATAAAACAATGAGACTCTGATATGAAAACAAGGAAGGCAAATAAAATCTAAGTTAAAGTATTTTTAGTGATTTAAACTGACACTTTTTAGAAAATCATCAGTTATTTTAATGCCTATGTGTCCTGTCTGTAATACGTCTTGTGTGTCTCAAGGTTTGTTTGTTTGTTTTTTGTCACTACTTATATCATTTTATTTTTGTGAAACACTTAAAGACATTACTCTGAAATGTATTTTACCAAAAAAAAAAAAAAAAAAAAAAAAACTTTGCCTACTAAGCTAAAAGTCTTCCTTATTATATTATGAATCAATGTGTTTTCTTGTAATTATTTTATTAGTTACCAACTCCTACCAGCTGTTAAAACACATTTACATATTTATACAATATTTTAAAGGAAATAATTATTCCCTTATGTCTTTTTTCTGTTACCTTTAGAGCAGCCAAATCAGATGAATTAACTCAATTTTCATAAATAAATTGCACTATGATGTTTTCTTTATGTATGTAAATACCATATAATCACCCAACACAGTTCACAAGAGGAAGTCTAGTTAATAACTCCCTTTAGAACAAAAAAAAAAAACTTAAATTATATTATATTCTAAAGTGGTATTTTTACTATGCGTCCTTTGTTCCCTTTTCTAATTAGATTAATGAGAGCAGACAGTTAATGATGAAGACGGTTAATGAAGGGAAATGATATGTGTAGTTGAAGATCTGTTTTGGTTCATTTATAAATTATGATGGAAAACAGATACGTGAACACAATATAAGGATTTAAAATATTATATTAACCCTTTAAACTTCCAAGGGTCCACATATTGGCAAGAAGTAGTCGCTTGAAAATGTTAATCAAACCACCCATGACCTCCGATAAAATATCCACAGCAGGTACAATTACAAAATACAAATGTCACACAGCTGATCTGAACCTTTACGTCTCATAATTATCCACAGAGGAACCATATCCAAACAAACACAGTCATAGTCCAACAAAAACATCCAAAAACAAACACAAAAAAAAGTCCATTTGTAGTCCAAAAAAACACATAAAATATCAATAAATATCCACAAATGTTTTATCTATTGCATCATTTAACAGGATATCTCAGTTTTTATCTTAATATTTTTTACTTATAATATAATCAAACACCAATTATTATTAAAATTAACAAAACAACAGTATTCAGTTTACTTTATTAAGAAATTTAGGTGTAACTGAGTGTAAGTTTAAATGGTTAAACTCTTTCTTTGGCTTCTTGAATATACAGAAATAGAGATATGTGCAGGTGAATTGAAGACAATTGCTCCAACATCACGTCTAACAAAGTCTTTTATGTTTGTTTTGGCAGCCTGGGATTAACAGAAGCTCTTATATACTCATACACAAGAGGCAGGACGTATAAAATAAAAGCAGTATAAAGCGGGACAGCCTGGAGGAGACAGTCGTACTGGTGAACCAAGGCCCAGACACTCAGGGATAATATGTCCAACACTGGAAGAGGTAAATAAACAACACACAGCAGTGGCCTGTCGTCTAAATTTGACTGTATTATTCACCGTGGCAAAAAGAAGATTTGTGATTTTTCATGGTTTACATTTTTTATACAGCTGTTGGAAAGAATGTCATGACTAAATATGACTTGTAAATCGCATCTTATGGTTAAAAAGGTTAAAAAAAATCAAAGAAAACACACATAAACATGTTGGTTTTTCATTTTCACCAACTCTATTGGAATGACTAACAGCGTAAAATAAGAACATATTATTTTAAGCCTTTAATGCACATTGGTCACTACAGTGGACAGTTATTCTACAGTTGTTCTCTTGTTTATTCATAGATTTTTTGTTGTTTTACTTCCATATCAGTCAGTTCATATCATTACTGTAACTTTCCTCTTGTTAATATCTGTTTCTGCACTAACATGTTTATGTGAAAATCAATTCATTGTTGTCGTTAGACTGTAATTAACAGTTTCTTCTTTAAACAAAAAGTGCATTAAATGTTTTATTTTGTTCTGATATTGTGTTTCTTTGCTTCACATATTGTGCAGCTGAGTGGACATTTGTGGAACTCCATTAAAAAATAGGTTTATTTAAAAAAAAAAAAAAAAAAAGATTTCAATCACATTTCTTGTTTCGTGCTTAAAGAGGAATAAAAAACACTAGGGAAAAATATCTTGACTAAGGTTCTCATATAATTCATTAAACAAAGGGTTAAAAACAATGAAAAGCAAGGATTCAAGAAGCATCATCAGTTGTTTCAAACACTATCACTTGTATTTTTCATAGAAATCTGATCATATAGAGACAAACTGATGTAAGATACAGCTCTGGTTTATTTAATATATGACACATTAACTATGATTTCTTAAATGATTGTCAAAGACCATTTCAGGACGTTTCCTGTTTGATAAATAACACATGCACAAAAATAAAAATGATAAATATCCTTCTACTGTAAATGTATTTGCATGTGATATCCTCCCCAGACCTATGCTGTAATATATTTTTGTCGTCTGTAGGAGACACAAGTTTGACAGTTTTACTTAAAAGTTATTTCCATTGTAAATGACATTCCATTAAAAAAAACTAACAATGAATGGGCTAAATAATTTTTTTTAAATGTATTTGAAAAAAAAAAAAAAAAACATTGAATTTTGCAGTTTCCAGTCAAGATAATTGTTTTATGTAAAAGAAAAAAAAAGAAAAAGCTAAACCTTTCACTTTCTTTAGTGTCAGGAGGATATATGGACACAGTTAAATAACAAGTGTTATGTTAAAAAATAATAATCCTGGTTCTTTTGTGGTTCCAACATTTGACAAATTCTAGTGGATTCAATCCTACATGTTAAAAAAAATTAAATAAAATATAGCTTTTTTTTCTCCTCATTTCACTGGCCCTAAAACAGACTAGAACATGTTACAGTTGTAGTGTTTGTGGAATGTGTTCACAGATGATCTAATGAGAGCTGTGCATTAAAACTATTGATTTGTGCGTCTTTCTTTGTCCACGGGCTGTGAATAGTTAAACTGTTATTCTTCCCCTGGTGCTTTTGTGCAGGACAGTTAATTGGATGGTACTTAAAGCTGTCAAATATAAATGTGAGAAGTGTTTGATCACTACTTCAGCAGGACCAGACACTGAGCAGCAGGAGGCTAAACGTTTACCCTGTCCACTTCTATCGTGTATATATATATATATATATATATATATATATATATATATATATATATATATATATATATATATATGTATGTATGTATGCATGTGTGTGTGTGTGTGTTTGTGTCAAAAGTTTCGTCTCCCCTCGCTAGCGCATTCATGCTTTGTTTCGGCGTGCGCGTGCGGTGTTATCCGCGTGCACGAGCCCCCCCACCAAAAAAAAAAAAAAAAAACACCCACCCTGGGGGCTGCTCGGCTTTAATATCCTGCAGGTTGATGAAGCTTGGCGGGGAGATTTTTTTCCACACTCCGCTGGCAGCGTTAATAGAGGCTGCCCTCCTCTTCCTCCTCCTCCTCCTCTTCCTCCTCTTCCTCCTCTTCCTCCTCCTCCTCCTCCTCTCTTCTCCTCCTCCTCCTCCTCTCTTCTCCTCTTCCTCCTCCCTTGGCTTCTTCCATCCCGCCACTGTTTGATGTGGAAATGCAAGCTAAAGAAAGAGGCTGAGAAAAAGACAGCAGTCAATGGGTTAAATTAAAAGCAGCACAGTTGTGTTCATGTCCGTGAAGTGTTTCTGTCAGAACACGAACTGGACTTTCAATGGCTAGTCATTATTATTATTATTATTATTATTATTATTATTATTATTATTATTATTATTATTATTATTGTTGTTGTTATTTTAAAACAACCAGCTTTGACAGATGTGTTTTTACACGAGTGCATTCCAGTTGTAACATATAAATAAATATTGTAAATATCTTCAGTGTCATCATTAATTCAAGTAAAAACATGTTTGTTTGATCAAAGGGAGTTTGATAATAAGAATAAATCTACTTCAGTTTATTAAAGGCAATATAATATGCTTAAAAATAAAAATAAACTACAAAAGCACTCTGAGAGGGCAAACCTCCGCCAAGGCAGACACCCCCCTCCGATTGAAGAGAGGTCCCAGTGAGGTGATGTTTTCACTGTAGTTTGTTTATTTGTTTGTTTTCAGCAATGATACTCAAAAAGTTACAGATGGAGTTTGATAAATATTTTCAGGATGTGTTGAGAGTGTCACAAAGAACAAATGATTACATTTTTGATGGTGCATGTCCAGCGCAGGTCCAGGGGGTACGCACAATTATTCAAGGTTTTTTTTTTTTTTTGCAGTTTTATTTTGAAATGCGGAAGTTTTATTTTGTAGCGAGCGGGCGGAAGTAACAGCGCTGTTTGACGCTAGCTTGACTAAATTGAGACGGAGCGAGTCACAGGCTATTTTTAGCCACCCTGCAGCGAACATGGATCGATTTTTGTGTCCGCCAAGTTCCTCAAGAAGTGGTAAAAGAAATGACAATGAAAATGACAAAAACAAACGCCGTAACCCTAAAAAGAGAAAGTACATTGATAGTTATATTGAGTTTGACAAGTTCATCGCTCTCATTAAGTCTCTGTCTGTCTGTCTGTCTGTCTGTCACACACACACACACACACACACACTTTTCTGTGTCTTTTGTTCCGTTTATTATTTTAAAATTATTTAAAATTGTTGTTTCTGAAGTGCTCATTTATATTATAATACCTGAAAATGTCGCTGGTTTGCACAAAAGCACTATTAAAAAAGCTTATCATTGTTTCATGATAATCATTGTTGAAGTGGTTTTTTATCATTTTCAGTATCGCGAGGATGAGGGGGGACATGGAAAAATTTCACCCTTCCAAGGGGGACCTGGGCCAGAAAAGTTTGAGAACCCCTGGTCTAGGTTATATTAAAAATCCATACATTTGTATTAAATACATTTACATTTGTTAATATGTATTTTTCACATTATTTATTTGAACTCAGTGAACAGTGTAACATCATTAAACCGTCCTCAGTTGAATATAAGAAGTAAAAGATTAAAAAAAAATGTGAGTTGAAGAAAAAAAGGAAATTGCTTTAGATTTTATTTATTTTTTTAAACATTATTTTTATACAACATTTTCAAAATTACACAGTCCATAGTCCACAGTGCATACAGGCTACTTGAAAAAAGAAAAATTATCTAGCAAATATATCAAACTATCTATTAAAATAATATTATAATTTTAATTATCTATTAAATTATCTAAACCCACAGTAATGGTTTTAAGAGTCTGAAGTTCATTTCAGACAGTTTCAGCCTGAGTTGTCAAATACTCCAACTGTAAAAATGTCCTTCTGATCGTTCATATAAAACCTTAGTCTGATATCACAAACGTAAATAAACAGACGGACGTTCTGCTCCAGCCTTTAAGCAAAAACTCAACAATATATTCATGTGTTCTCAATGACATCTGCTGTAAACATACTAACCTTAACACATGTTTTGGCAAATCACTTGAATCTTTTCATTTCATTTATTTGTTTATTCGAACAAGTAAAAAAAAAAAAGTAAAACATACAAAGAATTTAAGCAGAAATTAAAACGACACCTCTTTAACATCCTAGATAACTATACCTTGTTTGAAAGGGTGTAGGATGAAGTTAATAAACTTATATAGTCCTAACCCTTTGTATTACTCAGTCAGAGCATATATATATATATATATATATATATATATATATATATATATAACCAAAAAGAAAAAGTGCATCAGAAGCCCCAAAAGCAGTGAAAACTTGTCCTATATTTAATTTTTAAACAGAACCTGCTCCTTGAAATCATCCTTAATTCATTCACTGCCAGGTGAATGAGAAGAGAATATTGACTCAGAATATAGTCAATATAATATAATACAATACAATACAATACAATACAATACAATACAATACAATATAATATAATATAATATAATATAATATATCGTATAATTAGATTATATTAGATATTCTATATGATCATTTTATAGTATAATATTATACTATAATAAAAGACATAAGCATGGCACCCATTAAAATCAAGTGTAGACTGTTCTTTGGATTTGAATTGATGCCAAAATATGTCAATGGCAGTGAATGAGTTAATAATCAATCCTATCTTAATGTACACTGTAAGCCTGAATGTTTAGAATAATTAAATATATTAACTCAAAGGTTTAAAAATAGTACTACTAACTCAAATGTATTCAGTTGCTGTAACATGTTCTTCTTTTTAAGTACTTCCAGCTAATATTTTTTTGTTAAGGGAAACTATTGTGGATATAAGTGAACATAACTTAACAATATATGAGGTAAAACTGAGTGGAATTAAGTCATTAAATGCTGAGAATTCTATTATACTGTTATTTCTGTCGTTTCAAATAAGGATTATTGAAAAAAAAAAACTTAACTGATGTCATATATGATGAAATACAATTTAAAATCACTCCAAATAATCACCAATATCTATCACAACAAAAAAAATGTAATCACAAAACCGTAATTTTATTCAAGAGCGGCTGTGGTTCAGTTGGTAGAGTGGGTCGTCCAATAACTGAAGGGTCAGAGGTTCATGTCCTGGCTCTGTCTGTCCACATGTCCAAATGTCCTTGGACAAAGACATTGAACCTTGACTTCAGTAGGACTGACAGAACCATACTGAGTTAATAAGTAATGTTTTAATTTAACTATACTTTAATAAGCATCTACATTTTAAGTTTTGGAAATTTGTATTTTTTTAAAGTTTCATCAACTTAAAATAATTGAGGATATTAAATTTTTGGAGTTCTGTTAACTTATTGGGGTTTACAGTGTATAAAATATTTGGAATTTATGGCCGTTATATTATTAAATATTCAGTATGTAACTTAACAAACGTGTGCATAACTTCAACAGTGATATTTAGTACGAACATGCAGGTTTTCTTTTGTATTTTATTTTTCTTAACTTTATAATTCAAGTGTCTTTATCCACAGTACATAAAAGTAAACACAAACAATAACTGCAACTAAAGGAAAACAGTGTAAAATGTCCCTATGAATTCTGTAAAGCTTTTATAATACTGTAGTGATTTTTATCAGTAAAACCTGTGAGTAAAGAATAAACAAGTGTAAAACATAGGTCACACATTTGTTTTTTTAACTAATTTATTGCTTGTTTTTCATTTATATACAACAAAGAAGTACAACTTGAACATGGTAGAGCAAAAAACAAACATGAATAAATAAATAACTCAATATAAATAGAAAATAAATAAACGACCAAAAGGAGATTTAAAATAAATACCAGCATAAAAAGAAAGTAAAAAAAAAAAAAAAACTTCAAAAAAGATATTACAATTACTGTGCAAATAATATTGAATAAAAACAAAAAAACAAAAAAATACATTACATTATATTGTAAATAACATTATAAAGTTGAAATTAAACTGTAACTAAATGAATTATCATCCATTTAATCAATTGTAATTGTTCACCACTCCTATTAATTAATTCCAGGAATATTTTCCAAATTTTATTGAATTCCAAAACTTTCTTTCTAACTGTATACGTCAATTTCTCAACAATTAAACTAGAAGTTAAATTAATTCACCAGAAATCAAAAGCTGGGTACCCAACAGATTTACAACATTAAAAAAATACACACTTTAGTTCGTAATAAACATAAATCAACCTTTTTTTTTTTTTCTCTAATTGACAACAAACAGCTCTCTGCATACATATATAATATACATAATTTTAGGACACGGTCACATGTGTCTTAATGTGATTAAATGTGTTTAAGAGACGTAAAAAATATGGTTTGTTTTAGTTTAGGGATAATAAAAGCTGTATTTCTAATTAAATCAGTGTTTGTGTAAGTACTTCAGATATTAACTATTAAAAATTATTGTGGAGTTGGATCTCACTGGTTATATTTAAAGAGATTATTTTGAGTAAAATTAGCTTTAGCTCAATATTTAGATGATTGGTGATATTTATATCGTTGGCATTTGGACGTATATTGACAAATTTAGATTTAGCCATTTTGAGCCAAACTGTGTTAGTAATGTGATGGGACATGTGTTTTTACCAACATGAAATGTTATTTTTAGACCTCTTCTAAAGTTCTAAACAACATCACATTTACGTGGTTGTAAGTCGAGGGTCCCTAAAGACAAACTAAAGTGTCCCCAGGTCTTCATGTCCTCAGATATTGTGTCCACAGTTACATTCTCCAGATGCACAAGACGTCTTTAGCAGGAAGCTCGGAATAGTGGATTGTCAAATGCAGAGCTAGAGAGAAAATTTTATTTATCTATAAAAGGGCAATTCTGTTGTACACTGTCAGAAAAAAAAAATAAAAAAAATTAGTTGAATTTTTTTTTTTTTTTTTTTAAACAACAACCTGTTAGTATGCTAAACTTTATTGTTGCATTTCATTTCATTTCTATATATTTTTGGGCATTTGTATTATTGTTTGGTACAATAGGGGTGGGAAATAATATGTTTTTTTGTTTTGTTTTGTTTTTTTTACTTCTTCCCACTCCCTTTTGAATACGTTACTTGCCTTCTTATTTTTATTTATTTTTTTATGCTATATTGTCTTTGTCTTATTTAATCAATTATTGGCTTTTGAAAGATCAAATGTTTTCGTGTTTGACATATTCAAAATAAAATGACGAAACTAAACTAAAAAAAAACAAAAAAACTTCTAATGAAATACTGGACTATGTTTAAAAAAAAAAAAACCAAAAAACTATGTAATGAAATCGTGAATTTCCAGAGCGTCTAACTCGGCATTCGACAATCGACTATTTCGAGCTTCCTGTTAAAGACGTCTTGTGCATCTGTAAAGGTACTGGCAGTAGATCAGTAACTCTGGACACAATATCCAACCACATGAAGACATGGGGACACTTGGGTTTGTTTTTAGGGACCCTCTATTTACTACCACGTAAATGTGATGTTGTTTAGAACTTTAGAAGAGGTCGAAAAATAGCGTTTCATGTCGGCGAAAACCCATACCTTAATCACTTCCATGCTAACACAGTTTGGCCTAAAACAGAAAAATGTTAATTTCTCAATGATTTGATTTGATTTGAATGATTTATTTCGAACATGTGCAAAGTGCAACACTAATCAATACAACAATAATAATAAATAATAATAATAATAATAATAATAATAACAATGACATGTCCGAAAAGGAGTATGATGAAACATAAGCTTCTTCACTTCCCCATTAACCTGAATTCATCTTATAGCAATAGAGTGCATAATACAAAAATGATAATAATAAAAATAATAACAATACCAATAATAAATAACTGAAGTACTAAACATATACATATATACAAAAAGCAAAACAGAACACTAAAAAAACCCCCAAAAAAACAAATGAGCAGATAGGAAAGTAGGTAACAAATAGTTTTTTTTTTTTGTTGTTCATCCAAATGGTGTGATTTTGATGTCGACTAAATGCATGTACTCCCAATCATCTAAAAATTTAGCTAAAATTAATTTTATTCTAGATAATCCATTTAATCCCTCATCACATTTTTTTCGTTATTTTTCTTCTTCTTTTAAATGTAGTTCTTTCCACCTTGTTGAGCCGCATTTTGTGATAAACATCCAAAATGTAATAACGTTTTCATTTCATTTTATAATAAACTCTCACATTATGTAATAATTTATTCCATTTTTCAGCAGCAGGTGTTTTGGTGGTGTTTGGGAAACATTCCAAATGGTTTATGTCTTGGCTGGTAATTAGACATATTAGACATTTGGACAATTTGAAATTACGGAAATATTTCGGAAGTACAAATTTTGTTGTTTGTTTAGTCTTTTAAGGCAATTTCAAATTTGTTTAAAATGAATGTTAGTGGATAAATTATCTGGTCACAGCAGCTCAATAAACAAGTAGAAGACATTTACGTTGTTTAACCTCTTAAGACCCAAGGAGGTTTTCTGGTAAATTCCGCCTAAAATACATGCCCAAATTAAAGTAAAATACAATTAACAAACAAATAAACTATGCTTTAGAATTATTATTACGTAATGCACCATGTTAATATATTTTCTAGAGAATAAAAATAAATGATGGATTCAATGGATTATCCAGAATAAAATTAATTTTAGCTCAATTTTTTAGATGACTGGGAGTTGTTGAATAACGGTGCATTTTGTAATAATCTTCTCAGAATTTCATAACTTATTATATAATGCGGCAAAATTTATTATAAAATTAAAAGAAAAAGTTATTACATTTTGGACGTTTATTACAAAATGCACCGTTATTCAACAACTCCCAATCATCTAAAAAAATTGAGCTAAAATAAATTTTATTCTGATTAATCCATTAAATCCATCATCACATTTGTTTTTGTCTTTATTTTTCTCAGAACAGACGTTAGTTTAAATATCGTTCCGTCCACCTCCTACATGTTTCTGCTGCTCATCACCAATATTGTTGCGACTCGGCCTCATGTTCCATGACATTTATGATCGTTCATCCTCCTCCTCCCCCAGGTCATGGGGGTCTTAACCAACTAGGTGGAATGTTTGTTAATGGCCGTCCACTCCCGGAGGTGATCCGCCAGCGTATTGTGGACATGGCCCACCAGGGGGTTCGGCCCTGTGACATATCCCGTCAACTGCGAGTCAGCCACGGCTGCGTCAGCAAAATTCTTGGACGGTAAGAACATGTGACTGAATCAACTTCCTGTTTTTTAGAGATTCTTTGACCTTTGAATGTTTCTGTTGACTTTAAGACACATTTTGACCATGTGGTGTTGGACAGAGAAGTGACCATTAGAACTGAAGGAACAAAGAACCGACATAAGAACAGTTCTATGTTCTTGTGTTGGTTTGTTTTTCTGAAATCTGTTCATTTTACTATTATTACAATTATCGGTAACACTTTATAATACCTACACACAATTGACTATGTATTAACCATTTATTACCCATTTATAAATGGGTTGTTCACTATGTATTAACCATTTGTTACCTATTTCTTAATGTATTGTAAAGGTTCATACTAGTGTCTTCCAAACATAAATGTAATATTAGATTATTTTTAACCAACAGGTGCAGTGTTTGTATATCTGCTTTACAGGTAAACAAAGAAACAGTTGTAAACTCTGCACCTGTTGGTTAAAAATAATCAAATTTTTCATTTACACTAGTATGAACCTTTACAAGACATTAACAAATAGGTAACAAATGGTTAATACATAATAAACAAATGGGTAATAATTGGTTAATACATGGTCAATTGTGTGTAGGTATTATAAAGTGTTACCCAATTATCATTATTACTGTTATTATCTGTTTTTGTTTATTGATTAGTTTGGTGTGTAGGTGTTGTTTGTTTGCTGATGTCACTTTATCACATCGTTTACTCTATTGTGTATTAATTTTGTGTTGCCTTCAAGCATGTCTGTTTGTCTGTCTGCATGTATTTATTCATCTTTTACTTCCTTGGAATGTCAAATTAGTTTTGTATGAATGCATGTGAAGATGATAAGTGAAATGAATTGATTCAAATGACTATGTTTTTCATATATTATGTTGACAGGAAGTTAAACCATAGACTGTTTAAGTTAAATAAATTGGACGTCCATCCCACTGGTTTTTGAATATGCAAACAAAGCAATGTTTTATTTTTTATGTATGTTTTTTTTTTTGTGCGATTTTTTGGTTTGTTGCATATTTGAAATAAATTGAATTGAAGGTTTAAATAATCAATCAATGAAAGTTTATTTATATAGCACTTTACAACAACATAAAAGAACAACTCAATCAAATATAACTAAAAAAATGTAAAAGACAATAAAACAATAACACACAGATAAAAAGATTAAAAAAATATTTTAAAAAGACTCCCAGTTTAGCATAAAGGTTAAAAGCAGAAGTAGAAGTAACTAAGTACTTCCTTTATTGTACTTCAGTACATTTTTAAGTATCTGTACTTTACTTGAGTATTTATTTGGCAACTTTTTACTTTTACTCCCTACATTTTTAAATAAATATCTGTACTTTATACTCTTTACATTCACAGAATAGACTCTTTTTCAAACTAGACAAGTGTGACAGTATGAAAAACAAGTCGTAAATCAGAAACTGTTACTGACTGTATCATCATTTTGACTTTTCATCTCATAATTATCCATTCATTATCTCATAATTCTGACTTTTTATCTCAGAATTTTGACATTTTGTCTCATAATTCTGACTTTCCTCATAATTTTGACTTTTTACCTCAAAAATATGACTTTTTATCTCATTTTTCTGAGTTTTTTTCCCCTCAATTTAATTTTTTTATCTCAATTTTTAATTTTCTCATAATTGTGACTCTCAGAATTCAGGATTTCCTCATAATCATGCCCCCCCCTCCCCAATCTCCTATTTATGACTTTTAAATGTTTCCTAAATGTCCTCCAATAAAACACATCTACACACTAACTCACTTTTATATATATATAAGTATATAATTTTATTTTTCAGTTTTTTTCTGCTCAAATAAGTATTATTTCAACCATTGCAAAAAAAAAAGCAGTTTTACTTTTTACTTTATTACAAATGAGTTGTACTTTTTGTTTTGTTTTTTCCTTTTACTTCAGTCAAGGAGTTGAATGAGTACTTCTACTTTTACCAGAGTATGTTTTCACACCAGTAGCTGTACTTCTACTTCAGTACATACTGTCAGTACTTTTGTCGTGTCCTGGCATCACATCTTTAACACCTTCCATCAACTACACTTCAGATACTACGAGACAGGTAGCATCAAACCTGGTGTGATTGGAGGATCCAAGCCTAAGGTGGCCACTCCAAAGGTAGTGGATAAGATCGCAGAGTATAAGAGGCAGAATCCCACCATGTTCGCCTGGGAAATCAGGGATCGACTGTTGGCAGAGGGAGTGTGTGATGGCGACACCGTTCCCAGTGTCAGCTCCATTAACAGGTAACTGATCTGATGCATCCGCACTATTCTGATACAAGTTATTAGTGTAATGCAGGGGTGTCAAACATGTGGCCCGGGGGCCAAATGTAGCCCGCCAATGGTTCCAATGCGGCCCCTGGGATGAATTTGCAAAGTGCAATAATTCCACCGTCAAGTCTGTGGAACTGATTTTAATTCAGGTTCCAAATACAGACCAATATTATCTAGAGCAGGGGTGTCAAACTCCAGTCCTCGAGGGACGGTGTCCTGTATGTTTTAGAGATTTCCCTCTTCCATGTGATTCAGTTTAACCCTTTAACTCCTGAGATTTTGGCAAGCAGTAAAAAAAGTAAAAAATAAAATGAGCAACAACAAAAAAGTAAAATTTTAAATAAGCTAACAAAATAATTGGTAACATGAGCAAAGTACGACACAAATGGCAGAACATCAAAGAAAAATAATGACATTTTAAAAAAATAAACAAAATGTAGAAAAATAAACAAAGTCAGTGACAAAATGAACAAAAAAACTAATACATATTTACAAAATGAAAAAATAATGTGGAAAATTTTTGAAAAGAAAAAAAGAAAACTAGTATTAAAATTTGGTCCCAGCAGATGTAATTTTGCCTTTTTTTTTTTTTTATAAAAAAAAATAAATAAAAATTTGACACCTTTTCCATCCACAAAACTAAAAGGAAAATGGTAGAATTTTTCTGAATATTTAAACTAAATCATCCATTCAGAACGCATCAGCACTGACACTTAAAGAGTTAATAATCAGCTCCTCATCAGACTGATAATGATGCAATGTCCTCCAGGTGTAATGGAAGAGGGAAACATCTAAAACATGCAGAACAACGGCCCTCGAGGACCGCAGTTTGACACCACTGATCTAGAGCAAGGGTCTCAAACATGGGGCCCGGGGGCCAAATACGTCCCTCCAAAGGGCCCTGGGATGAATTTGCAAAGTGCAATAATTCCATTCTCATTTTAGTTCAGGTACAGACCATATATGAGCGACAGTAAAATAACTTCCTGTTTCTGTGTAGGCTGTGACGTACAAGCTAAAGTTAATATCCGACCGTTTTTCAATTTCAGAATAATACGAACAAAAGTCCAGCAGCCTTTCAACCTGCCTCTGGATGGAAAAGGTCTGAGTCCAGGTCAGACCTTAAGTAAGTTTCTACTTAAACTGTTATTTATGTCCATGTATACTGTACAACACCAAGCGTTATAATCTAATGAAAACGGATTAAGGTTAAAGATGGAGTCTGTCCATTGTTCTGTAGGATTAGACCCATGACCTTGTGATGAGATGTGTATTTAAGAGTCGCTGTCTGGGTTTTTCTCCTCCCCTCTCAGTTCCCAGTTCAGCTGTCACCCCGCCTGAGTCTCCACAGTCAGACTCTTTAGGCTCCACCTACTCCATCAGCGGTTTGTTGGGTATTCCCCAACCCAGCGCCGAGGGCAAGAGGAGCCATGATGACAGTAAGAATTACATCAAATTAATGACACTCCACACATCATTGACAGCCATTCTCCCACATACACACACTGAACTCGTCTTGGTGGTAATGTTAAAACAAACTTACTAATATTTTAAAGTAGTATTAATAAGTATGATTATATTGAGTAAACAGCATTTCGTGGCTACACATTTGTAACAGTAATTCAGAACCTGGATGATACAGAATTTTTTTTGGGCCAATACCTACAGCAGGGGTGTCAAACTTATTTTCATTCAAGGGTCACATTCAACCTGGTTTGATTTCCAGTAAAATAATAGAATAGCATGTAAATAATAACTCCAAATTTTTGTCTTTGATTTACTGCTAAATATCCCCATTAAAAATTATGAAAATATTTTCTTTTACAAAATACACAAACAACAAATATGGGAATAACCAGAAAAAAAATCAAATTTCCGAGGAAAAATCTATGCAATTTTAACAATGTTTTGCTTCAACGTATGATTTTTACATGAAGAAGCAAAACTTTCTTTCTTTTCTTTGGATGCTGTCATGTTGTTCATTCATACTTTTTCAGGTTTTTCCACATTTTATTTGTTACATTATAGTTTGTAAATGTAAATATTTCCATATTTCCATTTTGTTTTTTGAAACTAAAACAAAGATGAACATTTAAAATTGTCATTATCTGCATAATGTCAAATGTTTTCCACATCAAACCCTGAAGAAAATATGAATTTATTATTTTTTGTAGGTTTTTATATTACTAGATTCTAGATCATATTGGTCTGTATGTGGAACCTGAACTAAAATCAGTTCCACAGCTTTGACTGTGGATTTATTGCACTTCGCAAATTCATCCCAAGGGCCACATGTTTGCGACCCTTGACCTATGACCTTTATTATGGAGCTAATACTTTGCAATAATGATTTAATGATCACTATATAGATTTGTAATATGTAATACAGGATAATTTAATCATCCAAAAGTAGTGTGACATTAGCAAGGTAAATTAAATATTAAAAGAAACAAATAATCAATCAATCAATCAATCAATCAAATTGTATTCATATAGCACCGAAAAGGTGAACCAGGTGCTTTCCAAAATGAGATAAAAAATAATAATAATATAAAAAAAGAAAACAAGTAACAGTTATAAAACTAAGATAAAAACAAAGATAAAACAACATAAAAGAGACACGGACAGACGGCTACATGTCTAACGCTCGCATAAATATATATGTTTTAACTGGGGTTTAAAAAATACCTACAGTGTAAATTCTAAAAGTCTAGCATTCTTGCAACAACAACAACATTGGCTGATAAAACATTTCTGTTCATACTTAAGTACAGTATCTACGGTAGGCCCATAATAACTGGTAAATAATTTTGTTTTGCTTATTATATTTTTTGTTTGTTTGTTTGTTTGTTTTTTAATGTATGGATTCTTTAAAAAAAAATTTTTTTAAAAAGAAGCAGAAAATGCAATTATTTGTTGGAACTAATCAGAATATTCCTTGTGATCTCAGGTGATCAGGAGAGTTGTCGGCACAGCGTGGACTCTCAGGGCAGCGGTGGCGTCCCAAGGAAACAAATGAGAGTGGATCATTTCTCAACGCAGCATTTAGACTGTGGGTTTGAGCGTCCACACTACCCACCAGACTCCTTCAGCTCCGCATCTGGCAGTAAGGCCGAGCAGGTACAGAAAACCATTGGGGTTTTATTTTATGCACAACAACTGAAGGGGAAGAAGACTTTCCATCTGACTTTAACTTTAAATACGGAATGTGCAATTAATGGGGAGGGACATTTCTATTTAGATGTATAATAATCATTATCTATTTATCTACCTGGTTTTAAAGTTGGTTTTTAACTTGTGGAAGCGCCACAAAAATCTATCTATATCCATCTATAGTATCTATATCTATCTATAGTATCTATATCTATCTATAGTATCTATCGTATCTATATCTATCTATAGTATCTACAGTATCTATATCTATCTATAGTATCTACAGTATCTATATCTATCTATAGTATCTTTATCTATCTATCGTATCTATATCTATCTATAGTATCTTTATCTATCTATAGTATCTATATCTATCTATAGTATTTTTATCTATCTATAGTATCTACAGTATCTATATCTATCTATAGTATCTTTATCTATCTATCGTATCTATATCTATCTATAGTATCTTTATCTATCTATAGTATCTATATCTATCTATAGTATCTACAGTATCTATATTTATCTATAGTATCTTTATCTATCTATCGTATCTATATCTATCTATAGTATCTATATCTATCTATAGTATCTATATCTATCTATAGTATCTATATCTATCTATAGTATCTATCGTATCTATCTATAGTATCTATCGTATCTATATCTATCTATCGTATCTATATCTATCTATAGTATCTACAGTATCTATATCTATCTATAGTATCTATCGTATCTATATCTATCGTATCTATATCTGTCTATAGTATCTATATCTATCTATAGTATCTATATCTATCTATAGCATCTACAATATCTATATCTATAGTATCTACAGTATCTATCGTATCTATGTCTATCTATAGTATCTACAGTATCTATAGCTACAGTATCTATCGTATCTATATCTATCTATAGTATCTACAGTATCTATACCTATAGTATCTATGGTATCTATATCTATCTCCTAGTGAAGTCAAAACAAAGCTCCATGTTTCTTTGTACACTTTCTTGTCAATAGTTAATCTGTGTCCATCGTCTGCAGACTTTGTACCCACTGTCTCTCATCAACGGCAGCTTAGACGAGGCTAAAACCAGTCTCACCACATCTGGCTCAGCTATTGGACGGAATCTGACTGGACCCCAGAGTTACACCATGGTGACCGGTAAGGATCACACACTGACACTTTAACCCATATCAGACTTAATGTGTCCAGTCTCCTCCTCAGAACCACTCCTTTATTTTTAACATTTTCGCTGCTCATTTGTCTTTGTACCTCCACTCATGTTCATTTCTTTTTGCCACCCCCACCCTCACCCCCACCACCCTGTCGACTGCTGGCTATAACCACCTCAGAGCCCCTACAACCGCTGCCGCTCTGTCTAAAACAGGAAATGTCCCCAGAAGTAGCCAGCACCAGCCCCTCCCCAAACATGGTACCATCTAACCTGGCCTTTGTGGAGCTGCAGGCGCTGCAGAAGCCCGTCAGCGGCAGCAGCTGCAGCAGCTCCAACCATTTCCCAAATGCGTTCAGCTCCTTTTCCCATCATGCACCAGTGTACGGGCAGTTCAGCAGCCAGTCTATCATATCAGGTAATGCAGGCATCCATCACATCCTTCCTTATGGTCATGACACACCAACAAATGTGCATTACATTTGTGTCCTACAGTAACGTCATGTAATTGAAGCCATAATTAATTTGTGGATTCTTTTATTTTGTCATCAATCATTTTTTTTTTATCTATGATTCAAAACTACAGTGAAATAAATCTAAATTTGCCTGGTCAAAGTACTCACATTCTGTACTTTATAAGTACATCTACTAGTGTGGAAAAATAGAAAAAAGTAGAAGTACTGATTCAACTGCTTTAAGTAAAAGTAAAAAAAAAGTACAATTTCGCAATTGTAATAAAGTACAAAAGTAAAACTGCATTTTTAATTTTTTTTTTGCCATGAATGCAATAGTTATTTAACCAGGAAAAATCAGAAAAGTTTCAAAAGTATGTAAAATAAAGCCTTTAAAAGTGAGTTACTGTGTAGATAATGTGTTGGATATGGTCACTATACTCAGTTTTGTGGGTATTGGCAGAGAATGTAGGGAAAAGGGGGGGGGGTCACAATAAAGATAAAAAGATTTTACATGACATTTTAAAAATTACAAATGAGACTTAAAAACCACAGAAGTTTAAGATAAAGTCAAAATTTTGAGATAAAATGTCGAAATTGTGAGATAAAAACTCAAAATTGTGAGATAAAAAGTAAAAATTGTGAGATAATAGTGCTATAACTATAATATATAAAGTCAGTTTCCACTGATTTTTCCTGTGGTTCATACTGTTACATCTGTTTAGTTTGAAAAAGTAATGAGTCTATTCTTAAAATGTAAAGAATATAAAGTACAGATATTTATACAAAAATGTAACGAGTAAAAGTAAAAAGTTGCCAGAAAGATAAATACTCTAGTAAAGTACAGATATGTAAAAAAAAAAAAACTATCTATACAAGTACAGTAATGAAGTACTTTTACTGAGTTACTTTCTTCTGGATGTAACATGGTAAGTTTCCCTGACTGTCATATTTAGGTTTGATTATTCCACATCTGTGACACACACTAACTCATACAGAAAATACATTTGGACTTTTTTTATCTGATAATTTGGACTTTTTCTTTCATAACTTTGAATTTGTATCTTATAAGTTATAGTGCAGAACATACTGTAACAATATAATGCAATGTAGATGACGAAAAAAACAACCTGAAACATAAAGAAATAAAAACGTTGCTTAAAAATATCTTTTCATTTTTGTTGACCAAAATTAAATGAGACGTTATTTAATCTCTTTTAGGCTTGTTCTTCTTCTTTTTTTTCTTTTTTTTTTTGCCGTCTCTCGTGAGAAAATCCTCAAATTATGTCCCCACTAATATCATTATGACTCCATTAATATATTGTTAGATGTAAGTATCCAACCAATGCAGTGTATACATCACTTGTAGTTCATTTACAGGTTGTGTCCCTGGTTATTACAGGATAAAATAATATGACATAACATTGACACTAATTGAACAATAATAATTTGCTAAAACCTGATCAAGTCTGTATGGATTTTTTTTTTTTTTGTTCAGACAGTTTCACCTTTTTAAATTAGTTATATTTTTATTTCTGTTGGCAAAATAATCCAAATCTAAGGGTTCACTTAAGACAGAGGACTGATCGAATGTTTAGTATTTTGCAGGTTTACTTTGTTAATTAAATATTATTATTATTATTATAATATTATATATATATTTAACCCTTTAACTCCTCAGGTCAAAATTGGATAAAACATTATTTTTACGTTACATTATTCATGTAACATAAAAAGGAAAAACTGCATTATTATTCGTTTATCCATTTTGGAAACAAATAATGAAGAAACGACTTGTTGTTTCGCTGTCTTATTTTTGGTTTTATTTTGAAAAACTAAATAATACACGGATTGAACTGAATTTATTTGCGCATTGTTGAAATAAAACATGTAACAGCATCCTGTGCCATAGACCATATAAAAGGGGATAACACAAAAAAGCCCAGAGGTGTATTTATTTCCATTGTGGTTTTATTTAGTAATGTGATTCTATTTAATCATTTGATACATGAATTATTAAGTCTTTAGGCTAAATAAAGCATTTTTAATAGAGTTACAAAAATGTCCACTAAGCTGGACAACATTTAATTTTTAATTTTTTAATATTGTTTATTTCGAGACACATGAAATAATAATAAAAAAATAAAATAAAAAAAGCAAAAATAAAAATAAAAAACAAACAACAAAACAAAAATTGAAAAAGTAGAATGTGTTGTACAATTTCCATACAATATACTCCAATTCTGTAAAAGAAAACGGATCTCTACAGTTACATTTAAAGCATTTACAACAACAGTTTACAATTAAGTTATACAACTTGTATAACTTATAATCTATAATCTATACAATTACATGTGTTTAAGATTTGAAGAAAAGAAACAATATCAGAACACTATGAAATAAAACATTTTTAATGGAGTTTTTATTTAATAAGTCTGTTAATTACAGTCTAATAACAACAACCAATTAATTTACACATAAACATGTTAGTGCAGATCAGATATAAAGAACAGACCAGTTATAATAATGATATGAACTAAAACAATAAAAACTATGAATATAAAAGAGAACAACAATAGAACAACTGTCCAATGGAGTGACCAGTATGTGTCAAAGAGTTAATATAGTCAATATTTATTATTTATTTATTTATTTACACTGTTCCTACAGCTCAGGGAAAGTTAAATTCAAGACTTTTTAAGACTTTTTTTTTTTTTTTTTTAAAAGCAGTGTGAAATTAAATTTAAGACCAAGCCGACACTTAACCAAAATTGAAAAGGGACAAAAAAAAACAGCATATGAATTAACTGTTTGTTTTAAATAGAACATAACACTTTAGTCCAGTTGCTGCTACATTCATGAACCATAACTTTGAAATGTTTAATATATAACACACACATACCATATAAACACTCGTAAAAAACCTCAGTATAATTAAAGGAATACTACACCCACAGAATGATGTGCCCTCATTTTCTACTCACCTTAAATTATTTTTATAATATAGACAGCCTAAATGTCACCAAATACTTTTTATTTCAAACTAACATAAATCTTACTGACGTGTCCACATTTTTAAGACATTTTAAAACCAATTAACAATGAATTCAATGCCTTTTAAGACTTTTCAAGGATCCGCGTGAACCCCGATTTAATATCGTCACACATTTACATGTCGTCTCATCTCATTGTTGTCACATGATAAAGGTTCGTTGACGACAATATTTAGTCAAAATTCCCATTGACGAAAGCCAACACTAGTCACATGTACAAAAAATATATTCTTTTTGGAAGAGACAAAACAAGAAAAGCTGTGATCTGAGCAGCAGCCGGTTGGTTTACAGGGTGTTTTTGTGTTTCCAGGGCGGGACATGGTGAGCTCCACTCTGCCAGGTTACCCACCTCACATCCCGTCTCCTGCTCAGACCGGCTACTCCTCATCTGCCATCACCGGCATGGTAGCGGGTAAGACATGTATTAGGCTGTTGTCATGCAAAAACATAACTCAAATTGAGATTAGGCTATTAATTTATTATTGTACTGTCCATTATTATTTATTTCTACTTATTTTGTATGTTGTATATAGCCCAAAGGTGCCAAAACGTCCGACCCGGGGGCCAAATCTGGCCCACCTAAGGGTCCAATCCGGCCCTTTGGATGAATTAAAGAAATACAAACATAATAGAAATCATTTTAATTCATGGTCCACATTCAGTGTCATAATAACCTCTAAATAATTTAGTGACACTAAAACAAAGTGTAATTTCACAGAAAAATATGAACAAATATGAAAAATTGGAAATGTCTTAAGAGAAGTAAGTACAATTTTAATAATAATATTCCACCTATTACTAAATATTTTGTGTATCTGTAAAAGTTAGAATGTACATGTGTAAATGATAAACTAAAGCCTGATATTTGTTTGTTTCCATGATGTAATTTTACTTTTTTCGCTGTAAAACAGAGCGACAAGTTTAGAGTTGACATTATTTCTATATTATGTTTTGGGTGTTTTTACTGCTGAATGTGGCCCCTGGACTAAAATGAGTTTAACACTCCTGATAAAACCAATACCTCTGTATTTAATTCTTACTTCTTGTAGATATAATTAATATTTCATACCCTTGTCTGATACGACACAAGCACATCCGTCAATACCTGTACTGCTGCAACAACTACCTTTCCTAACTTAGAATGAATAAAATATCTATCTATCTATCTATCTATCTATCAGGGCTGGGACAATGTGCTTTTATGCCGATTCGATTCTTTTACAATTTTTTGGGTGCCAATTCAATTTAAATTGCGATTCTTCGCTTCCATTTTTAACACCAGACCACATGAAATAGATGAATGATGATGCCTACAGATCATATCAGGAGCCATATTTTCCCCAAAAATGCACATCATATGTGAGTCAGTTCAGATTTATTCAGCAGTAATATATTTGAAGCAGACTTTGGGAAGTAAACTTCTACATTTATCTGCACACAACATAAATATGAGCCTTTAAATGAACATACTTCATAATAAAGTGAACTTTAAAGTGTACATGTCCAGCTCTGCTCTTCCCTTCTGTTAGAAAAACCACACACTTTAATTGTTGTTGATTGTTTAACTATATTTATTCAGGAACAACTCTTTTTTTTTTTACGTTTTCACATATCCTGCACTATTGAACGCACCAGAGATGTAACAACAGTCCTGAACGCACCATTTTTAGAATTAGCCGCTATGTTGCCATCTCACCCTCTTTTTTTCCCCCCAACTCTAATTCATATACTTCTGGTTTATTACTGTGTGTAAATGACACAAGATGACATTAATAACACAATACAGGTGGAATAGATATTAACATAGTGTATTGTTTATCTGCGCATAAATTAATGCTGTTTAACGCTGGTGTGTTGTTGAAGCTAATATGATAATAAGCTAACTGTCATCCGTGTGCCTTCTGTGAGGTGATTTCTGTGAATTCCATGACACTTATTATACATCTGAGTGACTCATACAGTCGTCTACAGTCTTTACATGTCATTTTTTTCCTACCTGGCTTAAAATGAATTTAAAAATGGGGGGAGAAAATTTATTTTTGAACAAAAAATCCAGATACATATGTGAATCGATTTTTTTCTCCCACTCCTACTATCTATCTATCTATCTATCTATCTATCTATGGCTATAATAAAAGAGTACAGAGCTCGACAGGTAGAGGGAAAGTAAAGGTGATGAAGGCAGGGACAGAAGGAACAGTGTGTGGTTTGTAGATTAACAGGAACACTGGTTCTGTTAATGAGTGGCTTTGCCAGGGTGCTGAACTGTGTGTGTGTGTGTGTGTGTGTGTGTGTGTGAGGGTGCACATGAGCCCAGGGGTTATAGGGAACAGGCTGGGGGGTTCCGCCTTGCTGCCCACACCTCCCACCCAGACACTTCTGACCACACATCGCCATGGGAACCAGGGGGCCCAGCCAGGAGACGGAGAAAGATGCGGGGCAGTGTGTTGAGGCAGAGGGCTATGAAATGTTCAAGTGTGTGTGTGTGTGTGTGTGTGTGTGCTTGTATTCCTATCTATATGGGGACGCCGATATGTTTACACAGTCACACCATGGGGACCTCTGACACTATGGGGACTGAAATTCAGGTCCCCATGAGGGTTAAATACAAATAAAGGTCCCCATTAGTAAAATAGAAATGATGTAGCCCTATAAATACATTTATTTGTTTGTTTTCCCATTATTCCATAATTATATTTTTTTCCATTATGTTTTATTTATTCATTTTGTTGTATTTTGTTTAAATGTATATTCATTTTCTAATTATTTATTTATTTACCCAATGGCTACTTGATGATAAACTTAGTCCTCACGAGACGTGGAAACGAGTATGTGTGTGTGTGTGGCTCATTCTCCCTCCTGGTGGGGACTTAAGACTGAATTCTGAGCTGTGGGGATGCATTGTGTCACCATGGAAACAAAAACCGTGCTGTTTGAGGATTTAGATTGTGTTTCAGTTTAGTGTTAGACATTAAGATGTTCAGTGGTGGTGTTTGGACCGGTACAAACTATGATGCACAGGCACCCAAAATGACCTACAGATATTTTTGTTTTTATGTTTCTCCATATTTAGCCTTTCCTGAATGATTCATTACCCTTTATCATAATGTTATACACTGTATTTTATATTTTCAGTGTAAATTATTGTATTTTTCTGTATTTAACTTATCGATCATGTGGAAGTCAATAAAAACCCAAGAAAAAAACCCAGAGAAAAACCCAAGGTTATTATATAAAAATCGAGAAAACTAAAGTAAAACTGACTTCTTCAGGGAAAAAAATATCATTAACTGAACATAAAACAAGTGTCTCCACCCACTGCTATTCATCAAACTTTTGACTAGATGGTGACAGTGTGTCTGCATTCACTAGGACCCAAATGTTTTGATCATAATCTTATTTAGTGTTTAGGGCTTATTAACAAATATACTGCAGCACATGATGGTGTTCCTTTCAAATACTGTGAAAACAATTGAGCCAGATATTCCTGAATACATACAAATGATCTGTATTATGGGAGGAAAACAAATTGGTAACGGCATTAATACATTTAACTTCAATTTCTTAAAGCTACAGTAAGAGTTATTGAAAGGACTTTGTGTTATATATATAAATATATATATATATATATATATATATATATACATCCCTGGTATTAGAACCATTATAACCAAACATACACTAAACTGCGCAAAAAAAACCAAACAATAAAATGCAGTAAAAATACAATAAAATGTACTAAACATAAACCAAAATACGCACAAAAATACACTTAACTGCACTAAATAAAATGCACTGAAAATAAACTAAATTGCACTAAATATACACTAAATCAGCACTAACAAAATTGAAAATAAATGCTCTAAATATATGATAAAATGCACTAAAAATCTAAATGTACATAAAAATACACTACACTGCACTAAAAAACAATAAAATGCACTAAAAATACACTAAAAATGTACAAAAAATAAAATAAAATAAATGAATGCACTAAACCTATGATAAAATGCAATAAAAATCAAAATACACATAAAAATACACTACACTGAACTTAAAACACAATAAAATGCACTAAAAAAACAATAAAATGCACAAAAATAAACCAAAATGCACTAAAAATACAGTAACCTGCACTAAAAAAAACCAATAAAATGCGCTAAAAGATTAAAAATTAATTGACAGGACTTGTAAAACTATAGCAACCGAAAAACCTGAAACCAAGGGAAAAAGGGGGTGTCGTAAAATCACAACAAGCCAAGAAAATATAAAATATAAAAGAATATAGAAGCATATAGTAAAAGTTGTTAGTGGTGTTACTTTAAAGGAAACATTCCCCTGCATGGATTTGATGCAAATCATTGATTTATCTCATTACAGGTTGAAACCGGTTTAATATTAACTGAAACGTCTTAATAAGACAAACTTAGATGTACATTCTTGACATGCTCAACAAATGAAGTGTCATTCACCAGGAACAAAGTCGTGTTCAGTTGGTTGAATGTCCTGCTTTTGCACCGTCACTTCATATCATGAGTGTGTTTGTATTTGGATGGTCTGTGGACTGAACGTCTGCTGCTGCGCTTAAGGTGAGGGTGACAAGTTACGGGCGTCCTCATAGGGATAGAGGAACGTGTGTGTGTG
The DNA here is from genome assembly GCA_020466265.1 of Siphamia tubifer. NCBI lineage: Eukaryota > Metazoa > Chordata > Actinopteri > Kurtiformes > Apogonidae > Siphamia > Siphamia tubifer. Next base: position 71,375,036 of record CM035794.1, on the reverse strand, counting down.
TGTGTGTGTGTGTGTGTGTGTGTGTGTGTGTGTGTGTGTGTGTGTGTGTGTGTGTGTGATGTGCCTTTTTTTATTTGAAGTCTGTCCTTCGAAGCGCGAAATGAGAGGGTCTGATTTATTATTTTTCTGATGGGCTCGCAGTGAGGAAGCGTTGATACACAATTACTGAGTGAAAGGGGGGGGGGGGTGGTTTGGGGTGTAAGGGGGGGGTCAGAAGGAGGAGGAGGAGGGTGGAGCAATTCATTCCAGCCAACATAATTACCAATTAGATATTGGAATGTTTAAAAAAATTAAAGGAAAATAAAGGCAGAAGGAGGAGTGCCAGTGAGGCTGAAGCAGGAAGTGCAGGACAGGGAAGAGGAGGAGGGGGGAGTTGGGGGGGGGGGGGGGTTTCAAAGGACACCATGCAAGAGGCCAGAGAGCAGTTACATGTACGCACCACTGGTTCAAGGGATTTTAGCCTCAGTCATCCAAGTGCGCTGCAGATTAATGCTTTACAGGCTGCACTAACTGTTGGTGAGTTATGAGCTAAACCTGCGCTGGCACCCATGGGTGACCAACGCTACAGGACTCATGGCTGTGTGTTTTTGTCTGCTTTTTTAAAAGAGTGTGGGCTGCGGCTATTTATTGTTTTCTTTGGTTCGATTTATTTGAACAATTAATAGAGTAGGGAAAGTTTGTTTTTTTTAAAGCCCTTAACTCCTGATGACACGTTCTGAATGGATGGTTTAGGTTCAATATGAGGAAAAAAATTATGTTGGTTTTTTTTTTAAACTGATTTTACTGAGTTTTGTTCATGGATCTGATATATGGAAATAAACTGGGAACTCATTTAGACAAAAAAAAAGCCAAACCTAAAACTACAGGAACTAAATTAAAATATATATTTTTATTATTATTATTTATTTATTACCTCCTCCAAGGAGGTTGTGTTTTTGCCAGAGTGTTTGTCTGTCTGTTATTTAGCAAGATAACTCAAAAAGTTATGGGCAGATCTTGATGAACATTTCATGTTGGGGGTGTCACAAGGAACTAATGATTAGATTTTGGGGACGATCCAGAACAGATCATGGATCAGTTTGGAATTTATTCTCCATTTACCACAATGTAAAATTTCAAAGTGACACCGAAATCTAATCATTAGATCTGTCCATAACTTTTTGAGTTATCTTGCTAACAGACAGACAGACAGACAGACAGACAGACAGACTCCAGCAAAAACATAACCTTGGCCTTTGTCTTCATTCCGGGGGGGGGGGGGGGGTCTGCCTTGGCGGAGGTTTGTGCTCTCAGGGTGCTTTTCTAGTTTATTTATTTATTAACACATACTTCATTTTAGTTTATTTTAACTAAGTTAAGTTATTATTTTGTAAATATTTATTAGTTTTGGTTAATTTTGTTCCTCATATTTCTACATTTAATATTGTATTTTATTATTTTTTTTCACTTTTGTGCCATTTGTGTCTTTTTTTTAATGCTACTTTTTATTTTGTCAGTTTATTCTACATTTTTGGCTGTTATTGTCCATATTGTTACTTATTTTATTATTTTTTTACTGGAGCTGTTCAAGTCTCAGGAGTTAAAGGGTTACATTTTTAAAAACACGTCTAACATATTCTTTACTCTCTCAAACAACCACAAAAAGTCTAAAATAAATTAAAAGTGTATCTAATTTTTTACATAACAATACAGAAGTATATAATAATAATAATGTTTTTATCATTCTAACAGTAATCACCCCCCCGCCTCACTCCCCCTCTATCTTTCTCCTCTCCTCTCCTTTTCCCTTTCACCCCTAATTAACCCATATTGTTTAATTGCCTTTTACATTGAGTTTTTGTTGTTTTTATCTCATTTTGGAAAGTACCTTATGTACCTTTTTGGTGTTGTAAGGTGCTATATAAATAAAATTTGATTGATAGTATTTTTTTTTTCACTGTAACATGATGTCGTCAGTATTATTGTTTGTCATTACTTTGTTGTTGTATCTTTTTTTTTTTAATCTGATTCATGTCTTGTAATTTTGCAGTAAAAATAATAACTAGAAAAGCACAGACCTCTGCCAAGGTAGACCCCCCCCCCCCCGACCACCACTAAAATCCAATCACTTCCAGATCTCCCCGTTACCAACCTACCCTGAAAATGTCATCGAATTCCATCCATAAGTTTTTAGTTATTTTGCTAACTAACAGACAAACAAACAAACAAACAAACAAAAAAACTCTGGCAAAAACATCAGGTAATAAAACAAATCCTGGATCCAGACGATGATCCGGATCATCAAATCTAATCACTTATTGATTTTGTCATTCTGGACATTCTGTGGAAATCTGTTGACAACTTTATGAGTTACGTTGCTGACAGACGGATGGACGGACAGACAAACAAACAAACCCTGAGTGTTGACAATCAAAGTCAGACTCAAACTCCATGTGTCCCACCCAGGGTTCAACCAATATTTACACTGTCCTGAACCCTAGTGTTTTTGTTTTGTTCTGTTTTTTTTAAGATGAAAATAACACTTTAAAGTAGAAATGTCATGATAAAATATTATTTTTTAATTACATTGCTGTTGTTGTTCATGTTGGTTTAAATCAGAGGTGGTCAAAGTACTCACATTCTGTACTTAAGTAGAAGTACAGCGACTGGTGAGAAAAAACAGAAGTACTGATTCAACTCCTGAAGTAAAAGTAAAAAAAGTACAACTTCTCAAGTGTAATAATGTAAAAAGTAAAACTACATTTATTTATTTTTTGCTATGGATGAAATAATTATTATTTAAGCAGGAAAAACCTGAACATTTAGAAAAATATTTAAAAAATAAAGCCTATAAAAATGGGTTACTGTGTAGATTGTGTGTTTTATTGGGTCACGGTACTCAGTTTTGTGGGTATGGACAGAAAATTTAGGAAAGATTTAAAAGTCATGAATAGGAGATTAAAGAAAAGCATAATTATCAGATAAAAAAAAAAAACATCACCCCCCCCCCCCTTCTGGACTGATGTACCCCCCCCCCACACACTACTCAATACACTGAGGACACTTTAAGGACCTTTTGCATAAGTTCTTGTATTTGTTTTTATATTTTTTTATCTATATTTATTATTATATTTATATTTATATTTATAACCTGCAACTGGTGGATTGCTCCAATAGAATGTAATTGTTTTTTAATGTGATGACAATAAAGATTCTATTCTATTTTAAATCATGAGATCAAAAGTCTGAATCACAAGATAAAAAAAAGTAAAAAATTATGAGAGAAAAAGTCACAATTATGATATAATAAGTTACAATTTCTTTTCTGAGAATGTAAAGAATATAAAGTACAGATATTTATACAAAATGTAGGGAGTAAAAGTAATACGTTTCCAGAAAAATAGACACTCAAGTCAAGTACAGATACCTAAAAAATGGTACTTGAGTACAGTAAAGGAAGTATTTCTACATAGTTACTTCCACCTTTTTCACATTTGTCAGGTCTGTTATCCAGGTTAAATCACGTATGTGCTCCTGTTTAGTGGATATGATCTGACCTGGTTCCTGATAGTGTTTGTTCTTCCCTCCAGCAGGTGCAGACTACTCAGGTCAGTCGTACAGCCATTCACCATACTCCTACAGCGAAGCCTGGAGGTTCACTAACTCCAGTATACTGGGTCAGTAACAACACTCACACAACATCAACAGACCACAGAAGGGTGGGGTGAGGGTTAGGTCTGGTACAGTACCTGAGGTGAGAAAAGTACTCACATTCTGTGCTGAAGTAGAAGTACAGCTACTTGTGTGAAAAAAAATACTAGAAAGAAAAGTAGAAGTGCTGATTCAACTCCTTTACTTAACTAAAAGTTTAAAAAAAAAAAAGTATAACTTCACAATTGTAATAAAGTACAAAAGTAAAACTGCATTTTTTTTATGCCATGAATGCAATAATACTTATTCAACCAGGAAAAATCTGAAAAGTTTCAAAAGTATCTAAAATAAATCCTTTAAAAGTGAGTTACTGTGCAAATAATGTGTTTGATCAGGTCACTGTGGGTATGGGCAGGAAATGTAGGGAAAAAAAGTCACAATTGAGGTAAAAAAGTCATCGTGAGATTTAAAATAAATTACAAATGAGATTTAAAAAATGCATAATTTTAAGAGAAAAAAGTCAAAATTGTGAAATACAAAGTAAAAATGATGTAAAGAGTATAAAGTACAGATATCTATATAAATGTAAAGAGTATAAAGTACAGATATTTATATAAATGTAAAGAGTATAAAGTACAGATATTTATATAAATGTAAAGAGTATAAAGTACAAATATTTATATACATGTAAAGAGTATAAGGTACAGATATTTATGCAAAAATGTAGGGAGCAAAATAAAAAGTTACCAGAAAAAAAAATACTCCGGTAAAGTACAGATACCTAAAAAACCAACTTAAGTACAGTAACTAAGTACTTTTACTGAGTTACTTTCCACTTCTGTACAGTACCAACATTACAGTCCACACATCAATTAATCAACTAATACCTAAGAAAAATATAATAAGGTTAGGAATCTATTCTTAGACTTTGATAGAAACAAACATGTTTGTTGAATTGAACAAAACATTATTAAAAAGCGGTGACAGTAACAACAAACTTTGACCCCCTATAATGTTTTACTAGCTTGACAAGTATGATATCAGTTCATAGTCTGGAGACGATGACCAATCACAATGTGACGCATACACAGCAACGAAAACAAGTCTAAACTAGAAAAGCACTAGGCAGACCCCCCCCCCCCCAAAAAAAAAAAAAAATGAAGGGAGGCCTGTCAAGGAGGTTATGGTTTTAAAGGAGTTTGAGAATAAGTGTATTCTCCATTTACCGCAATGTAACATTTCAAAGTGATCCACAATCCAGGATGTCTTCCAGATCACCACCAAAATTTAATCATTTATTCCTTGTGACACTCCCAACACATCCTGAAAACTTTATCAAAATTCATTTGGAACCTTTTGTAATGTTGCTGAAATTCAGACAAACTCCAGCATAACTTCCTTGGCAGAGGTAACAAGCATCTATCTGGTTGTTTTAACATCCTGTAGGCTAAGCTAATTAAGGCTAACCGGGTCCATTTACATGCTCCTTATCCAACCATAGACTGCATAGAAGTTCATACTTCTTCAACCCTGTCATCATTGTGCTAAGCCCACCCTACAATATCACTACATAAATGGAGGGTTGTGATTGGCTGAGGCTCTATGGAGTGTTACTAGACCAACGATTCAGGCAAAAATATTTGTTGCCACTCGAGGTGGGCTTGTTTACTAGCCTAATGCTCTATCTCTTATGATTGTGAAAACACATTTATGGTGACTGTGACCTTAACCTTTGACCTACATTCACCAACCGTCAATGGGATCTATTCTGGTCCACCTTGCACATCTCCTAAAGAGACTTAAAAACAATACCTCCTCCCCTTCGGGGGGCAGGTAAAACATATATGATGTACATTATTAGATGGATACATCTGTCAGTTAAGTAAACTTGGAGCCAAACCTCTAACTATGTCTAATTTCTAACTTTTTTCGGCTATTTTTTTCCAGCAAAGTTAGTAACAGTAATTACTCCACCCCCCGAAGAGAAGAAGGATATGGTTTTTGAATCAGTCTGTCTTTGTGTCCGTCTGTCTATAAGCAGCTTTATGCAAAAACTACTGGACCGTTTTCCATGACATTTTCAGAAAAGGTGCAAGGTGGTTCAGAATAGATCACATAAAATTTTGGCAAATAAAGGTCAAAGGCGTTTTCACAATGATAAGACAAAGGGCAAATCAGGTAAAATATGTGCAAGGGAGGGCGGGGCTTGTTGTGCCTGGCACCACATGTTTAGAGGTTGAATATTAGCCACAAGAACCACCTTTGCGTCATACTGATAAATGTGTTACTGATACAATTGACTAATGCTGCTTTTTTAATTTGGTCGGATTTGATTTGATTTATTTCAGTCAATTAAAAGCAGAAGAAATAAAGAAAATAAAACAACAAATATTGAGCTACACGTAACAGAAAAAAAAGACATTGAATAAGGCACAATCAAAACAACGACTGGCCGAAAATATGTAGGCTGAAGCAAATCTAATAATGCCTAATTTTATTACAAATGGACTAATTGCATTCAATGTGGTTATTACATTACTAGTGCATTTCCAGCTATGCTATTCATTTTCATTCAACAAACAACAGCACTGGAAAAGTCATTTCTTAACACTTAACTCTTCAGTATTGAATGTAAATAACACTGTGGGTGTTACTTCTACAGTGCTCTTATTTGAACCCTGCACTATATATATATATATATATATATATATATATATATATATATATATATATATATATATATATATATATATATATATATATATTTTATACAGCAATATGTAAAAATCCTCAGGAGTATATAGCAGCTGTGTGGTGCAAACGATCAAACAGATTGGTGGTCAAGAGAGAACATAATTTTCACTATCATCTGAAATAATTAAATTAAAAAAATAATAAAGAAATTTAAAATCACAATTAATTAACAAATGCATAGGGCCTCGACCCTGCGTGCTCGGTCCCTAATTAAAATAGAGAGTGTAGAGCAGCAGATAGTGTTTTCAGAGGTAGGAGAAGTTCTGAGCAAAAACCCAAACAGACTAAAGGAGAAAAAAGTAAATAAAATATGATCTGGTTCCTGAACAAAAACCTGTGAATGAGGGAACAATGGTGTTAGTGTTGGATGCTGTGTTATTGAAATGTTAAATGTGCTGACAACAGTTTCAGGTTTAAGTGAAGAACAGTGACACCTTTGACATAAACCAGGGGTGTTTTCTGAGACAACGCCTCTGTTTCCCATAAGCACTAGCGACAACTGTCATAATGTCAGACCTGAAACTGACGGATGAAGAGCGGATCTTTCAAACAACTATACATGTATTTTTTTCAAGACCACTTGCATCTTGACAGTGCTGTATTTATTTTCTATTTATACAATTAGCAGACGCTTTTATCTAAAGCGACTGACAGGGAAAGTGAGCAACCGGTTAACCCGGAAGCAAACAGCTAGCCCTGCGGCTAATGCTAAAGGAGCTACACTATAGATTGATAAGTACAATGTTAAAATGTGTATTTAGAAATGAAATAATCATTCTGTACCTGTCCAGAAGGAAGAGGACCTGCTCCTCATCTGCTTTCATTCCTTTAAAATCTCTTGATTCTCTCCTTTGGTTAAAAGCACTGCCGATGTCTGTCTGTCCTTTGACCCGTGCTCGGTCCCGCTCCCGTTTTGCTTTCTTCTGCTCTTCTGTCCTTTTTATTTTTGGTCTGGTTCCAGTGTACATAATTACAAGGCAATAAATAATTTTTAAAAATCCAGGAAAAATGACAGAGTTCACTCAGTCACCTTACGCTTCACTCTTCTGGGGAGGCTAAGACACGCCCTTCTACTTCCGGTCAATGTGTACTTAGCTCGCAAAAAGACAATAAATGTGAGTGAATGAAGCGAATCAAGCTAAATTCTGATTCAGTTTCACAAGTGCTCTGAAATTGATATATGCTAGCGGTTAAGTAAGGGATAACGTGTTAAATCCCACGCGTGAGTATCAGATTTTTTTCCCTCCGACGGGGCCGAACAGCACCGCGACGCCAAAGGTGGAGGGATATTGTTCCGCCTGAAGGGAATTATTTTTCGATTGTCACGAGTGGGCCATATATTATCCCGCTTATTCTACTGGCTATTACACCTTATTACTACGTATTTTGAGAAAAGACAGACAATTGTTTATCAAAATGATTAAGAATTTATCCATGTAGCCGATGGCTTCTGTCGATAAAAAGTAGTCCGGTTGGAACGTTATTGTTGTTCCTAAGCAACACTGCACTGGCGCTGTATAGGCTACCATGTTGTGCTGCTGTCAAGCCCCTGCTGCATCTGATCTGCTAGCCCTATTTGTTGATGGTAAACTGCACGAATATTTACTTTTAAAGTGGCTGAACTACCTGTGGTGTAATATTGTACCGTGAATCGGAAGTGACAAAACTCGTTGCCATTGGCAGCGGGCGTTAATGACGCAGCGGGCGGTTGTCGACAAAAAATACGCCGCAGATCGATGGGAAAGTCCGTTCAAAGTGAATGGGAGCTGTCACAACATTCTAGAGGGTCATATAATAATAACAATAAATATTTGATGTGACATAGGCAGACCACCCGTTTTTGATAGGAAGTAAACGTGACCTTAGGTTCTATGTGGGCTTAGTAATAGACTACAATGCGTTGCGTGTCAGCTGTGGTGTGGAGTCTGTAGTGACGTCACAGGAGCGCCAGGTGTGTAAATCCAAATTATTAATGGGTTAGTCGCAAATGAACAGGAGCAGTTGAAACACACATAAATAATTATTATTTATTATAAGGTACATTATTATGAAGTCAATTAGTCCAGTTTTGACCGACCCAGTCAGAGAAACGGTAAATAACAGTTTGAAAGAACCTTTTTTAAAAACCTCATTTATATATATTTGAATGTTTTTATAATTGTACTCCATTTATTGTTTTCAGAATTGGAAACACTATTTTCACATATTTTGTATAATTGTGTCCTCTGGTTTTTCAATTGTCAACATGTATTTCTATTTTCTACCTCAATATGCTTCACTTTAAAACGTATAAATGCATAAATAAACAAATAAACAACTAAATAAATAATTCTTCCTTGAATTCTTAAGCAAGTTATGATTTGAAATGCTCTACTTTCTATTCTTCTTTTTTTTTAGATTTAAATGAAATATTAGGTGTAGTCCTGTAAAATATTCGTATCTGTATTGTCTATACCAGCCTGAATTTGACTGTGTATCGGATGGGGAAGGAAATCGGCGACTATCAACCTTTGTGTCTTCTTGTCTCTGCAGGTTCACCCTATTACTACAGCTCAGCGTCCCGTACAGCGGCACCATCTACAGCCGCCTACGACCACCTTTAGTGCTGGAAACATTCAAACTGATTGTGACTATGAGCCAAGGAAGTCATTGAAAAACTGGATGTGAACTACAGACTGATGAATCCACAACACATTCCCCACACTCATCATGGTCCAAACCTTTTTATGGCTTATTTATTTGTCTTCAGTTAGACCCCCCCCCCCCATTGACTCGTGTACGTTTACACACTCCTAACACTCAACTCCTCCCAGGGCCCATTTGCAGAGACACACATGGTGCATATATTTTCTAATGCTGTTTTGGCCAAAGACTTTGTTTCTGCAGCTTGAAACCACTGATCAAGTCAAAAAGGAATATGCAACATCTTTATACTGAACTATGCCTGCTTTCGTTTACAAAATGTGACTTCTATTCCACCATCACATGCATATTGTGTTTTGCTTGTTGTTGTTTTTTTCCCTGTGGATTCCTATTTTAAGACCTCAAACTTACACCAGAAGACGACACAGCGAATCATAACGCCAACAAAACATTCACAAATTCCCCTCAAGGACTATTAATGCCTCTGTTTAACAATATGTATATATTGTAAATGATGAATTTATTACGGGGAAGTGATGCAATTTGACTCAGAGAATGACTGAGAAGGGACGTTGGTAGTGATTTAAAACCAATATGGCTTGATATACATTTGTTTTTGCTTCACATATGTTTAGTTTGATGTCATGCTGAGGTTCTGATGTTTGGTAAGAACTGTGACTATTTTTTCTTACACTGTTATTAATATTATTAAAGATGTAAATAAGGAAGAATTTCTAAAATTATTTTAATTAAAGCATGACAAATTTACAATAGTTTCTGCTGTTTTTTTTTTTTTTTTTACTTTCAAAATAATAAACATTCACAGCAAATAAAATCATCTATTGATATGAAATGTTTGACAACTTCTGATCCACTAATCGTATCAGTCCGTGAAAATAACTGGTATAAAATGCAGTTTGTTGTCTTTTCACAGTCATCAGATATGACCCATCGCAGGCATGGGCAAACTATTCCACAAAAGGACCAGTGTAGCTGCAGGTTTTTGTTCCAAACAAGCAGCAGCACACCAGACTGGACTCAATTAATCAACTCATCTCAGTCTTCAGAGTCGATTAGTTAAACTATGTACTCTTGGTTGGTTGGAACAAAAACCTGCAGCCACGCAGGCCCTTTGTAGAATAGTTTGGACATGCCTGATCTATAGTCAACATGGAAATCATCTTCTGCATCACTGGTTTTTGGAGTAAAATCCATGTAGTACAATTTTCTTCATTCATTTATACATTAATTTGATGGAAAAAAAAAAATCCTTAAGTTTGACTGATAATAATCTTTGAATTTACTCTTGAGTTTTTAAAAACATCAAGAGAATCACTAAATTAAATGTTGAAAAACACCAAAATGTAGATGATACTGTAATAATACATTTAGATTTTGATTTGATTTATTCGTAAAAAGACAATGCAAATTAAAAAATTACATAAAAAATTTACAGGGTAGCACAAAAAAGTGATAAAATACACTTGTTTCCATTGTGGCCCTAAATAGCGTGACTCAGCATGACAGACAAGTAAAAAGCGGTACAATAATTAAAAAAAAATAACAATTCACAGTGTCAATAGAAAATGAACATAATGCCTCAGCTTAATAAAATTAATAATCAACTAAACAAAACAGTAATAATACTGCATCAAAACCATAGAAAAATTTAACGTAATGTATAAATTGTAAGGAATAATAATAATAACAATGACAATAAAAAAATAATAATAATAATAGACAAGCACCATCGAAAAAATTGAATAATGTCACAATGCAAATCAAAAGTTATAACAGAAAGGGAAAGCTAATGAAATTAATCACAATATTTAAAATAATATTGTCAATGAACTGAAAATGAATTAAATTGCACCGTGAGGTAGAAAACTGGATAATAAACGAGCTGTAAAATTCAAACCAAATTGATAACAATGTAAGTGAATATATGCAAAAGCAAAGTAAATGAATAATAAACAAATTGACTAGCATCTTGTAGGTCCACTTGGTTGAATAAAAACTCTTTAACCCTGTTCTTGACTTGTATTCTCTTAATATCTGGTGGTAAAGAGTTCCAGACTTTTGTCCTAGTGAAGAAGAAGGATGTGGCTCCAAAAGATCTGGTGATAAATGAGGTTAAATATTGAGGGAAATTTCACAAAAATAATTTCTAGCTCTTTAAATGATTTGAGAAATATGAGAAATGTATTTTATAAACTGAAAGTGATGTGTTTGACAATTGTTTTAAGTCCTGTTATAACAATAGTCATGTAAAGTACTGATGTATGTTAATTAATATTATTACATCCTCATTATTATTACTTATTTTGTAAGTTTTCACCTCTGCTGTGTGATGAGAAACATTCTAGTTTTTCTCAGATCAGCTGTTTAAAAGGACAAAATCAATGATCCCGAAAACACGCGCATCTGTTTAATTTCTTCTTTTATTTTCTGCATCATGTAGTTTTATTTGCAATTATTTCTTCCCTCTTCGTGGTCTCATTATCGCTGCGCGTTAACGAGGCCACGGTTCGGCGGTGCCGCGGCCCACCTGGTGCCACGGCGTGCACGCGTGGGGACACCCCGTGAACAGGAGGGGAGGGGCTGTAGGGTGCTCAGTCAGATGCCTTGCTTTATAGTCAGGGTCAGTTTTTGACAAAGATGAACCCTGAAGGCATTTCATGTTCATTTTTGTCATACAGTGTTTTTAGAGGTCTTGAAGGGTGCTGAATTCAAATCTTCTGTATGTTGGGCTTAAAAATGTCCCATCATGCCTCAAAATGGAGAAATCCAAAATGGCCGCCGACAGGTCAAAGTGTAATGAACCCTTTAACGTCTGATACGTCAGTGCTGACGCGTTCTGGATGGATGGTTTAGTTTACAAATGTAATTTAGTGTTATTTTACTGAGAATTTTGTTCATGGAACTAATGTACAGGTGTCAAAAAGCAACTGATTTAGAAAAAGATAAAGTCCAAACTAAAACTACTGGAACCAAATTACAATACTAATCATTTATACCTTATTTTACTTCATTTTTTTCATGTTATTTGTTATTTTGTGAATATTTATTAGTTTCTGTTGATGTCGTTGCTTATTTTTGTTCATTTTTTGTATGTGTTGTTTATTATTTTTCTTCAATTGTGTTCTATTAGTATTTTACTTTGTTCATGTTACATATTATTTTGTTAGTTTAATATTCATTTTACTGATCACTTTGACAGTTTCTGTTAATTTTATTGAATATTTTAACCTATTTTATTTTTTACTGTGGAATTGCTTATGTCTCAGGAGTGAAAGGGTTAAGTAGTTATCTTTTTGACTGTAGAAGAGAAAAATGTGAATGTAATGCGCTTCTATATGTTTTCACATATGGAGAATTCAATGCCACACTCAGACTTAAGTGTTTGAAATTCATATATATGGTTAAAATCATCAGTGTCTCTGATAATTAATAATTTATGAACAAAAGAGGATCATAAAACAGGTTGATGGTTTTCTGAAGAATTTACTTGAAATGTAAACAGGGACAAAGTTAATGACGATATTATACTATACTGTTATTTATTCATTTATCTGTATGCTTTTTGAAGTATTTATTTTTTAATTGAAGAAAATGCTTGAATTTCATATGTTTGATATATTAAAATTGTTCTCTAATTTTTTGTTTTCTACTTACTGATTTTAACTATGTACATGAATTTCAAGCATTCTCTTTAGTTTTGATCTTAAATCTGACTGTGGCATTGAGTTTCCCATATGTGAAAACCTATAAAAGCACATTACATTCATGTTTTTCTTTTCTACAGTCAAAAATATAACTACTTAATTAGATTTTGACCTGCGGCAGCCATATTGGATTTCTCCATTTTGAGGCAATGTGGGACAGTTTTGAGCCCGGCATACAGAAGATATTAATTCAGCACCCTTCAAAACCCCCAAAAACATTGTATGTCAAAAATTAACAGGAAATGCCTTTGAGAATTTAAATAAGCACTTTTTCCAAAATCCTGCCTTGTCTATTATACTTGTATATATTTGTAAGTTTTAACTTGTAATGGTGTAGGTACTGTACACCAGTCTGAGCTGTAATTACCATTATAAATAGACAGCTTTTATATATAATTTTTACATTATTGTTTATTTATTAAGACTATTGTTAACGAATAAATGTCCTTTTTTGGGGGGGGGGGTTTCTATTTTTTACATATATATATATATATATATATATATATATATATATATATATATATATATATATATATATATATATATATATATATATATATATATACATATATATATATATTCTGGCTTCTATGGAATCTAAATGTGTCTCTATTAGTTCTATATGTCTAAAAAAAAAAAAAAAAAAAAAGCAAATGAAAGTTTCTTCCAATATAAAAAGGACTCAATGACTACTTTGATGAGAATAAGAATGAAAATGAAATCAATCATACACTGTAGCATTCACACTCTCTATGTCTCCACCACGTTGAACACATTTTAACACATAAGAAATGTGAGGGAGACCGACAGAAACATTCAACAGTGAACACGAACAGATAGAGAATCTTCTATTGACTTTATTACTCATTCTATAAACATATTTGAAGTGTTAGACAGTACTTTGCATTTAGTCCATTCACCAAATCAGATAATGCCATCTTATTCACGCTACCGGCCAGTGTAGTATAGTATAGTATAGTATAGTATAGTATAGTATAGTATAGTATAGTATAGTATAGTATAGTATAGTATAGTATAGTATAGCAGAGTATAGTATAGTATAGTATAGTATAGTATAGTATAGTATAGTATAGTATAGTATAGTATAGCAGAGTATAGTATAGTATAGTATAGTGTAGTATAGTATAGTATAGTATAGTATAGTATAGCATAGCATAGCATAGCATAGTATAGTGTAGTATAGTATAGTATAGTATAGTATAGTATAGTATAGTATAGTATAGTATAGCAGAGTATAGTATAGTATAGTATAGTATAGTGTAGTATAGTATAGTATAGTATAGTATAGTATAGTATAACATAGCAGAGTATAGTATAGTATAGTATAGTATAGTATAGTATAGTATAGTATAGTATAGTATAGTATAGTATAGTATAGTATAGCAGAGTATAGTAGAGTAGAGTAGAGAATAGAATAGAATAGAATAGAATAGAATAGAATAGAAGTACTTTATTGATCCAACAATTGGGGGGGGGTCATATATTTGACCACACACACATCAAAAAACTATTTTCTTTTGTTTAAATACTGCAATAAAGGTAAAAGTAGTGAATTGAGAACCTTGTCTTTAATTAAGAATACATGTTATCTGTGTTCACTGTGCAGTAAAGTCATTATCAGTGTTGTGTCCAATATATCTGATGTTTTAAATCTATTTTTCATGTATACAGTATATTCCATTTTTCTGCTGCACATGTTCAATATCTTACAGTATCTGAGTAGCTAGTAACAAAGCTCAGTCTAATTCAGATCTAACTGAACTCAGAAATCTGTATGTGATTCTGGACCACATGTTCTGGCCCAGATCACTGTAATGTGTGCAGTATATCACAGGTACCACAGTATTTGTTTGGAAAAAGTGTATAATATAATACTAATAATATACTAATGTATAATATAATATAATATATACAAAATATATACTGTGATGACCCCCCCCCCCCCTCGACACACACACACACACACACAGATTTGAGTCACATATGACAAAGCCTGGACCACTTTTACCTGCCAGGTGAACATAGCCACATACTTTTTTCTGTTGTTACTCATCTTTCCTCTATCATCCAAGTTTAATAACTCCAGTCTGTGTTATGATCACTAACCTATAAGACACTCATCATCTATGCATTATTAGTTCATTATTATGGAGGTCTTCAAAATGTGCACTGCTCCAGTTTTTATTTTTATTTTTTTTTTGGTTCTGTTTGAACCCACGTAAAGAAAACAAATACCATAAACTGAGTTTTTCTTGAATCAAATGTATTCTTTTTATCCTTTATGGAGGCTGTCGTTTATTCTCATTAGACCATTTAACCGTCTGCTCGAACCATAGCTTTACAAATTGTCCCAGTTCATGGCCTGATTCATTTTTAAAGAAAATCCTCAAACTTAATGACATAACTCTTCAATCAGCCTGAGCAGAAGCTTTTGTCCAACTCCTACGATGATCACTTAAAAATGCTCAATATCAGTTCAACAGGAGGAGCATTTTTGTACTGATGTAGATTGGTGCTGACGTGTTCCTGTTTACAGTATGCTCTGCTCACATTTCACCATTCTCCTGCTTCACCTCTTCACACCCCTTCCTCTTTTTGTATGCGTCTCCTCCAGTCGCACTAGTGTACACGCCAAGAACCGCTCTGTAAACTTTAAACAATAGCTGCACTTCATCCAATTATTGTCCAAAAGTGGCCTGGCCCACTCCAGACAGTCCCATCAACTGACCGGACGGACACTCATTCTTCCCAGTTCCCTGTTCAGGCATGCAGAAAACACACACACACACACATATATATATATATAGATTCATACATATAGAGAACCTGGTGGGGCTGAGGAGGCAAAACCCTTTAACTCAACCCTATGTTAGATTCCTCAGCCAGCTGACGACCGGCCAGAGGAATAACAGCAGCAAATGTTAAACATTAACAGTCATCCTGCCAAATGAGTAAAGGAGAAAAAAAAAAAAAAAAACAGTCAACACACAAGCCACAGCAGAAATAACTCCTGTCTGTCTCTCTACGGGCCTATTAGGAAGGAGGTTTTGGGCCACAGTGGTTCTAGTAATGAGCCCGGCAGCACAATACGGGCACCGGGCCGGAACAGCTGAGGGCAGACAAAGCTGGCGGGACGAGGCGACTGGGAGTTACTAAATCTAACACATAGGAGAGGTAGAGGCCAACACTGTGACAATGAATGTGTATGTGTGATGGACAGACAGAGTGAAAAAGAAAAAGAGATGGAGTGTGTGTGTGTGTGTGTGTGTGTGTGTGTGTATGTGTGTGTGATTTAACAGTGCAGGAAGGGAAGGCATGTGCCCCATTACCATTATGGGGATGAACTCAAAAACTTGAATGAGAGGGGTTTGTGTGTGTGTGTGTGTGTGTGTGTGTGTGTGTGTGCGGGGTGGGTGGGGGGGGGCTGAGGAGTGGGAGCCCTAGAGAAATTGCTGCCAAAAAGCCAGCAGAGGAGTGTGTGGCAATCAGTGGGATGGTCGGGTTGGGGGTTGTCCCGCACCAGTCATCTGGAAAGTTCTCCACTTATATCTGGGTCCAACACACTAGCCAAGCAATTCAGTCTGGCAAAGAAGTATTATGTAGGCGGACAGAGTTTGTCTGTTCAAATGAGCAGCTAAACATGGTGTTGTTTTAAAGCGTGTGGGTGTGGGTGAGGTCTACTACTGTGCTCCTCTGGATAATCTGATTAAATGTGTTAATACAAGCTTTTGACCTCCCTTGCATTGTTGTACTTTATTTTGTATTTATATATGCTTATGTATTTTGTCTTCTTCTAAAGTGCGAAAATAAACTAAACTAATTACTGTGAGCAACCACATTACATTTATATCAACAATTAGTGGACAAAGTATTACTCATACTAGTCAAAATAGTGGGATTATTTACTGAAACTATAAAGACTCAAACATCCACCACGAAACAGTAAAATGTTTAAAGCTGTCATTCCATGGTTGTTTCATTAATATTACTGTGTTCTCCATTGTTATTGTATACATTGTGTGTTGGTTCGATTTAAAAAAAAAAACAAAAACATCCAGATTGTTTTGTTTCCAACTGTTTTTTCACTGTAGAAAAATGACTTGAGGTCAAACAGCAGAGTTTACCGGTACGTCCTCATATATGTCCATGACGCGGTGACGAGGCGTCTCTGATTGGCTCAGAATGCGTGAAGGAACACTCCCTCCCTCCCCTCTCGCTCTCTGTATGTGTTTACCTTTACCAGAGTAGCATCCAGCTAGGTTTCGTGCTGTTGCTTGTTCTGAAAAAAAAACCCGAGGCTTTATTTCTACAGAGATCCGCCATTTTTAAAAAAAATTACACCGTCTTCTTGTGTAGATGCTAATGCTAATGCTACTTCAGATTCACTGCAATGGGGGACGGGTTTAACCCCATATGGGTGACGCTGAAGTCCGTCTGACGTCAGATGGACCGACTTTTTCTGGGTCCCTGGTTCCTCTCATTTTCTGTGAATGCAGTATGCAGCCAGTGGAGGTGATGAACCACTGTCAAAGGAACACGTGTTGGTAAGTCGGGGTGACACCTTTAACACTTGGTGATCAACTAATTCTATCAATACATGTAAATAACTGAAGTAAAATACAGTTTGTCATCAGATATGATCCATGTGGACGTTCAGAGGCTCCATATGGAAACACCGTCACCTTCCACAACATTGACTCAACAGTAAAACCCATGGAGTTGGATCAATGACCGTGGATGGACACAGTTGATATTCAGTTATTAATATATGTATTGAAAGTCACTTTTCCCTCATTTCTTCAGATTTTTATCTAATTATGTTTTAATTTACTCTAAGATTTTATCAACATCTACATGAACAGTGGATTAAATCATATGAAAAAAAGCTTCTTTTTTATTATTTTTTTTATTTTTTTTAACAAAAAAAGCAAAATTACAAAGTTATTATTATAAAAAAAATTGTGATAAATCACTTGGGAAAGATAAACATCATTTGGAAGTTTAGTGACATGTTCTGACTATGATTATCTGCTTGTTTAATCAGCTCTACATGATATAAAATTATAATTACAAATGCAAAAACACATTAACTTTCAGGAGTGCTACCTTGGACCACTTTTATGTCTCTAACACTAAGTCATGAAGTAATTTTTTAATAATTCAATTATTTGTCAAACTTTGTCAAAACAGTGAATAAACTTTGTCGAAATTGTTCCAAAGAAGCTACATATAAAAACTGAACAAAATCCAATCAGTATTTTCTTCTTCTTTACTTTTATTGGCGGTTGGAAAACTAACTTCTTGGTGCATTATCGCCCCCTGCTGGACTGGGGTATGGAACTGTGAGCATCTACCCTTAAAATACACTTAATGAGAAAGAAAAATAATAATAATAATAAATGAAAACCACAATAACACTATGAGTCAACTAAATTCTTTTAATCAACCCTGTACTCCTCATGAATGTAAAAACATCATTTATACATACTTCTCCTGTGCTTCTTTTTAAATTATATTTGTGTTAAAATGTACTTTTCCCAGCTACGATACTAAAAGTTTCCTTTCTTATTGATATTTTGGACATTTTATCAAAACATGCTCTACCGTTTCTGGACGACCACACTGTAAACATTTACCATTGATATGTTTTTGCATTATAATAAGAGTGATAATTAAATTCGTATGTCCAAATCATAATCTAGATAATACGTTTTCCTCTTGTCTACTTCTGCTGGTCTTCCTGGGAGCACCTACTTTTTTCTGGATATTATGAAACTGCCTTTCAGTCCACCCATCACTCCATGTGTCTAACATCTTCCTTTCACCTTGTGTTTCACTATACTTTTGCAATCAGTATTTTGTCGAAGATGTTTGAAGAAATTGCGAACAAGTTTTTAGGATCTTACTTTTTGTCTATATTTATATATTTTATTTATATTTTGTTGAGTTTAGTCATTTTATTTCGAATATGTCAAACACAAAAACATTTTATCTTTCAAAAGCCAATAATTGATAAAATAACAAGACAAAGACGATATAGCATAAATAGAAAATAAGAAGGCTAGTAACATATTCGATAGGGAGTGGGAAGAAGTAAAAAAAAAAAATTATTATATCCCACCCCTATTGTACAAAAAATAATACAAATACCAATATATATATATATATATATATATATATTCTGGTTGGTTTATCAAAATGATACAAAAATATAATATATATATATCATATACAAAATATCCTATAATATATATTTATACCTATACACTCATAAACACCTGTACACATATATGTACACACATACTAACATTTTATAAATTATACACTTTATATCTTTACATCTGCCTATACCTTCATATAAAGTATACATATGTACACACATATCCGCATGCATACATACACATCAAAATTAAATACATATTATTATATTTATAATAATAATAATAATAATAATAATAATAATATGTATTTAAATATATATAATAATATAATATTATTATATTATTAATGTATAATAATAATAATAATAATATATTTATATATATATATTATTATTTGTATCTTGAATTGTACAGTTTTTATTTCTCTGCATTGATTTTCAATTATGTTTCTTGCACTAATTTCTTTTTCTGAATGTTACACTGTTTTAAATTTCGTTGTGATCAATAGGGCAAAGACAATAAAAGGATTCTGATTCTGATAAACAAAAAAGAAGATAGTAGTCTAGCAAGCCACATCATAAATGTTCAGATATTTTCCTCTGATCTCAACCACACACAGTGACTCAGGTTGACATGCTCACATGGTTGGAACTGTTGGAATAATAGTGCAATTCAAATGTAAACACCTTCCTCAGGTTTCAAGAAGCTATCTCATCTCCTCTGCCTTTAACCATTATGCACCTGAAACAAATGCGGCAGCAAAGTGGTCAAACAGAAGGAGTTTCTGTTGAGGAACAGGAGGGTGGGGTGGGGACACAGGTGCCCTGTGTCACAGCAGCCAATTAAACAACACACAGGCCCCGAAGGCAGGAAGCCACTATTGACTGGAAGACATCAAGAAAAACACACCTTTCAAAGCACACACACATTCAACGGTATACACACACACACACACACTGAGGTGGATAAAATCTACCAGGTATCAGGTACTACCCCGAGGGACAGAGTTGACCTGTGAAGGCCTGGACAGTCAAATATTCAACTGAGTAAGAGCTCTTAAAAACTTCACTTCAACGTCTCTGCATGGTCACATGTCAGACTGTTTCATTTAACTGTGAAAAGATGAGAAATCCCAGAATGAATACATGCAAAGATTTGAAAACCTGGAGACCAAGCTAAAGTAAAAACAATGACATAAGGAAATGAGATAAGATGAAGATTAGCTCATGAACATTCTTTCGGTTGCATTGACTCATGGAGCATTGGCTTTAAGGTCCTCTCTCTGTATGTTTGTCCTCCACTGCTGCACTTTAAAAGCTGCTGATTTTGTGCCTGAGGAGTATTGTCAAAACCAGATATGTGTGGAAGTAGTGAGAGGGCAAAAAGAGGTCAGGCGTTGAAATGCCCTTAAGCAAGGCACTTGCCTTTACTGTGTCCATGAAAGGCTACCTTTTCCTACAAAAGCTAAGAGGACATTTAAAGAGTGGCCTGCGCTTGTACTGAGTCAGTCTGATTGGCAAAAAAAATGAACATGTCTGGACTCGGTCTGGCCGTGAGAAAAGAGACCCTAATGAGTCCTGTCTTGGGGGGAAATAAGATAGTGATGATGTTGTTCTAGAGTGTCTACTGTACATGTAGCTTTCAAACGACGTTAGAGCAACAAAAGACATTACTTTGCACTCATATCCAACCTGAATGTTTAGAGCTCTTTGCAGTTTTGTGTGCGTGGAACATAAGAACATACCCTTTTACTACAAGTGAAGGCAGGACAAGAGCAGGACAGACTAAGAGTGGCTCTCTATAAAAACAAACCTCCTGAAAGGATCACTGAGAGACTTGAAGAGCCCTAGATACAGATACAAGAACCGATAGAGTCTGGAACAAGAGGATGGAGAAAGAGAAACAAGAGGAAGAACAGGAGTATACCAAGAGTCAGACTGGGGCAAATTAAGTGTTGATGCAGATAAGAGATAAAAAAGTAACAAGTAGAGCGTGCGACGCGTCAGCAGCAGATGGACAATGTGCGTCAGGAGAAGCATTGAGGGTAGCGGCTGCAGCGAGAAAAGCCCCAGAGATGAATGTGTGTGTTTCTAGTGTTTATTGGCAGTGTTTTCAGGTGTTTGTGGTTCATATTTACTGAGTAATTCAGAGCCAAAGGATATATAGAACCATGTTCAAAAGTGTCAACATTGTGTCAGGTTGGAGATGGAGGAAACAAAAAAAATGCCCAAGTGACTCAATGTGAAAAAAATAAAATAAAAAAAATGCTGGATAAGTCCCTAATGATCACAACTTGAGCTCTCGCCTTTTTAATTACCCATCCAGGCCTGACTGAGTCGCACAAAGCTCTCCCGAGTTGAGAATGGAGTGGTGCAAAATGGAACAAAAACAGACCAATTCCTTGGGAGGAATGCCCTCTGAACCCAACAGCTAATGCAGCCCCTGCTGCTCCAGCCGCTCATTATTGTTCTTGGAGAGGAGGACAGAGATGGTACTCCAAAACAAGGCCACCACTGCTGAAGTCATGGTCCACAGGCCATGTGAGAAGAGCTTTTGGTCAAGAGCTCCTGTGTGACGCCAGCACCAAAACAAGCACTTTCAGCACAGTCCATCATCCTGACCCAGAATGCAACACATTATTCAAATATTTCACTTTAATCTTCAAAACTAGGGGATGGCCTCTTTCTGTAGTATTTTGTTACAGACCTCAGAGCATGTAGGTTAAACTGGATAGCGTCGGCTTTCAGTTTAAACACCCCTGTCCCGAGCTTCTGTGATGGCCTCGGGCCCCTGCCACTCATGTAACGTCATCAGTCATCCTCATCTGCAGAATCTGACTTTATCTTAATGAACTGTTGTTATTCTAGCAAATGAATGGAGGCGGCCTCTGTTCAGACGACAAATGGAGGATTATCGCATGAATACAGGAGTGCAGCTGATCAGTCAAAAGCTGCTCAGGTTCTCATATTATCTGTCTACCTTGTGCAATAATTGTGTGTGTGTGTGTGTGTGTGTGTATGTGTGCGTGTGTGCTATAAAATGGGACATCCTGTTATTATTGTTGACCGCTGCCTTTTTATCAATACATTGTGTATTCTGTGTTGATGCAGGCACTAGACCTGGGAGGCCCAATGTGATCTAAAGTAGGCCAGACCACTAAAATAATAACATAATAATGTATAAATTTCAGCTGCAAACTTGTATCATATTTTACAGATAAAAAAACACAATTTGAAAAATGTTTAAATCTATAAATCACCCTTTAAAACATGTAAATAACATGAACAAAGTGAAATGTAATCAGAAAAATAAGTGCAATTTTAACAACATTATGTCTCAGTTTATCATTTACACATGTGCATTACAACTTACAGATCACAGTTGATCTACAAATACATAAAACATTTAGTAACAGGCAGACTATTGTTAAAAATCACACTTCCCTTCAGATATTACAGGTTGTTCATATTTGCTCAGGTTATTGACATTTCTTGTAAAATGAAAAAACGTTCATGTAATTTCACTTTATTTAAAACTCCAAATTCTATGAAAATGTTGGTTATTAAAAGGTGTTCTTATAATAGTATTTCATTGATCCATCCCACTTAATATTGAATTGGATTGACTGTGGAACCTGAACTAAAATAAGTGTTTCGTCAGTGTAATGGTTGCATTAATCAAACTGGGCCTGAACGGAGCTGTCGGCAGGCCAGGTTCGACCTATGGGCCACATGTTTGACACCCGTGCACTAGGGAGTAAGCACAAGAAACATTTATTTTGTGACAGAGAAGTTCAGGACTTTCAATTCAATCACCGTCTCAGTCAGTCAGTGATGTGCTATAATACTGTTTATTGTAATTTAATGCCTCTTCTTTAAACTCAGTTTTGTACCAAAGAAAACTGTGCATATTTATTTATATATATATATATATATATATATATATATATATATATATATATATATATATTTATATATAGACATTCACCAAGTTTAGAAATGGCATCTGCATTAATCCTATAAAAGCTTTTTTCTAGGATTTAGATGTTGATGGTATTATTTAGCGACAAATTTCACTCAAAAATTAGACTATTTCGTTACATTTTTGGTGCATTTTACAGTTACATGCTTTTTAAATGTTGTATTTACCTTTACAGGCTAATGTTATGAGTGTTTGTTATAAAAGTTTAATCAGATGTATTACAGTCTTTTTAGTCACAAGGAATAGGCAATGTTTTATTTAATTTTATTTGCAAAAAGGTAATATAGGTGCAGTAAGATTTGTGAAATTAACCCTTCATATCATATAAACATAAAAACAGAATAACACGTCACTTTTAGAAAGTGCAATTAAGGTCATTTTAAAATGTTAGAAGCACCAGACAACACATCTTGTCTTCTGATGTTCACTGGGACGTCCTGTGTTACACCACCCTCTAGTGGTTTAAACATTAAAGGCACGTTTTTTTGTCAAAACACTCAAAAAAAACACTGTCCTATTCTGAGAGCAACTGTGAAACAAAATAATTTACATCTAGACATTTAAATTCCTCAAACAGAGAGCCAGGCTCTATAAAATCTCAGAGCTTAACGGTACCAAATTCCCTGAGGTTTTTTTTTTTTTCTAATAAAAGTGCAAAGACAAAAGTGTAACTCAAAAACAAATTAAAATAGATGATAGATGTGATATACATTTGGTGTTCCTTTGCTCACTTACTTAACACTAGCCTTCCTTCAGCTCATGTTTCCATAAATGTTTCAGTTGTCACTAAGGAACACTCAGGTCAAGCCTCTTTATTCCATCTAGGAAGGATGGGTCTGCGATAAGTCCGCCGTTCAGAGATGTTGCGTTTGACTTTGATTGTCGATGGAGCGACCAACTCCAATTTCAACGACGGACTGGAGTGGGACTTCTTTAGGCCGCCGTCCTGTTCTGCTTCATCCCCTTCAGAGTCTACACACAGGCTTTTGTCAAATAAGTTCAGGTCTGTTGTGCTGAGTGGACCACCACCATCATTCTTTACGCTCCCCAAAGCCTCCAGCACCTGAGTGTAGCTCTTGTAACGGCATATCTGAATGACACAATGAGTGGTTAGAGTGAAAACAAATCAGATGTGATCTATAGTCTGTTTCATAACCATCTAAACCAGGAGTGTCCAATCCTTGTCCTCCATACTATCCTGCATGTTTTATATGTATCCCCTAGGGCAGGGGTCACCAACCCATGCAGGATAGGGTCCTCGAGGGCCCCTATCCTGCATGTTTAGATATTTTTCCCTCTTCCAGCACACCTGTCTGTCATTATCAGTCTTCTGCAGAGCTTGATGATTGGCTCATCATTTAACCCTTGTGCGGTCCTTCAGGTCAAACTTACCAAGTGGCCCACAAGTATGCCTTTTCCTGTATGGTGCCATTGCTTACTACTGAAAACAGTAAAATATCCTTGGAGGGTGGGGGAACTGAACTTTGGAATGTGGGTGTTTAAGACCCAATCGTAGGACACAGAGGACTGCACAAACGTTAAATTAGGTGTTAGAAGAGGGATATATCTAAAACATGCAGGATAGGGGCTCTCTAGGACCAGGGTTGGTGACCCCTGCTGTGGGGCATTAACAGAAACGTTGACTAAATTTGGAGGAGTCGACAAGTCACATGTTATTTTTTTGTCTCTCTCCCTCTTACTTGGCACGTCAACACAGACCAGTCATACTTAAACCAGTGGAGACATGGCTGCTGCAGGTGAAAGCAGGGGGTAGTGGGTCTGACAAAACAAAAGAGAGTGACAAGACACACATGGCATGTGTGGAAATACCTTCACCTTAGATGGAAAAAAAAAAAGTGATACGAGCAGCTGTGCAGACAACGCACATTAAGACAACACACTTGTTTTTTTTTTCAAACATGATGTGGACAGTGTGAGGAGCGTCATGGTGGCCACTGACTTTAACTTTTTGCACTTACCGTAAATTCCGGACTATAAGCCGCTACTTTTTTCCCAAACTTTCAACCCTGCGGCTTATTCAGTGATGCGGCCAATTTATGTAATTTTTCTAACGGCCGCCAGTGGCACTCGAGTAGAAAAGGTAAGATTTAGACCGGTGGAATATATGCGCCGGTAAAGGTGAGGGACAGACAAAAAAAAGGTGAAGAGGGGGTAAAAAGTTGCTTAAAGAAAAACCCGCTGTGGTGTGTGAGAGAAGACAGAGGCTCGACCAGACCCTGTGGATTTTTTTTGCACGTTGGCACGGAGGAGTTTGACCTGAACTCTCTGCGAAAGATTAAAGTTATCGCTGACTCTGCGATAGATGAGGCGAGGCGGCGACCAGCCACCTGTTTGTGGACGCGGCGGACAATAGTGGATATATATTTTTCCCTCCCTTACCTTTGGAAATATACACTTTTTTTCTCCTTGGATTACTTTCAACGGGACCCGGACTCTGCAGGTCTGCATCAAACCTTAAGTATCATTTTCCGTTCATTTTGCCGGCTGTGATTTTTGGACTGTGGACTTTAATGAAGGACATTTAGTTTCATTCGCGGGACTTGAAGTCGGGTTTGGGTTAATTTTGTGTTTGTGTTACATGTTTTAATGTGGACACATGCGGCTTATATACAGGTGCGGCTTGTGTATGTACAAAATCGGTTTTCCTCTTAAAATGTGGTGGGTGCGGCTTATAATCAGGTGCGCTCTATAGTCCGGAAGTTACGGTAATATAAAAAGTGAGGACGCGTGACAGACGTCTGGACAGTCAGGTTTTAGAGCCGTCTGTCTGGACAAACTCCAGACTTATGTTCATCTACTGATGTTCAGTTAAATTTAAAATAAAACTGAAGGTGTTAGCCTTTGTTTTGTTCGGGTTAAAATGCTGATGCTTGTGTCTTGTCAGTGGACATTGTTACGTTGCAGTGAACTTTAATACAAGTTAGTCATTGCTGGACAGACGTGTGTTTGTGTTGTTCCTCCACTGATAATGTGATGATGTCATCACAACCCATCGACTCGACTTCGACAGATGAGTCGACCTAAAAAAAACCTGAAGTCATTAATACTCTAGTGTCCTCCTTCTTCCAACACACCTGATTCAAATGATAAAGCTATTATCAAGTTCTGCAGAAGCCCGATAACATCAGGTGTGCTGGAAGAGGGATACATCTAAAACATGCAGGACAGTAACTCTCAAGGACCAGGATTGGACACACCTGGTCTAAACACATATACTGGGGGGACATAGGGTCGCTCCTATACCTCGTGCTGGAGGTACTCGGCTCTGATGCGATGCTCCTCCAGCTCCTTGGCTTTGACTTTTCTGCCCTCTAGTGGATTTTGTTGAAGGTGCGATAGGTCATCCCTGAAAGACTCCAGCATCCTTGAATGAAACTGCAGCTGACGGTCCTATGCAGGAAGCAGGACAGGAACACATGGAACATACCATACAAATCCCAACTGAGAGCTTCTGCTTTTAAAGTTTAGTCATCAAAGTTAAAAAGTTAAAAAAGAAAAATAAAAGGTGGTTGTTTTGTCAGTTGTACCAGAAATGAAGAGAAAATAGCCACAGTATATTTTCTATTTAATCCTTTGTTTTCTGTAGTTTCATTCAGATGTAGACCTGTATTCAAAGCAAACATATGCTTTAAGCCAGAGGTCTTCAACCCTGGGCCTCAGGACCCTCTGTCCTCCATGTTTTAGATGACAACCTACTGCAACACACCTGATTACCTTTTACTTCAGCAGAGTTTGATGACGAGCTGATCATTTGAATCAGGTGTGTTGGAGCAGGGTGACATCTAAAACATGCAGGACAGTGGACCCTGAGGACCAGAGTTGAAGACCCCTGCTTTAAGATATAGACTTAGTCATGGAAGTTAATTGCAGAGGTGGGTAATGCCAGCTCCAAAGAATAAAAGACCTGCTATGTATTGGTTCTTCCTGTTCACTTCATATATATATATATATATATACACACATATATACACACATATATACAGATAGATAGATAGATAGATAGATAGATAGATAGATAGATAGATAGATAGATAGATAGATAGATAGATAGATAGATAGATAGATAGATAGATAGACAGACAGACAGACAGACAGACAGACAGACAGACAGACAGACAGACAGACAGACAGACAGACAGACAGACAGACAGACAGACAGACAGACAGACAGACAGACAGACAGACAGACAGACAGACAGACAGACAGACAGACAGACAGACAGACAGACAGACAGACAGACAGACAGACAGACAGACAGACAGACAGACAGACAGAGACAGAGACAGAGACAGAGACAGACAGACAGACAACAGGGTAAGGTTCCTCTGGGGAGTTAGTGTTCCAGCAGCAGTACAATACGGTATGATAAATAAAACATGAATAAAATAGAGATATAAATATATACATACATATGCACAATAAACACAATAAAACAATTATGTGTATACATATATACATATATACATATATATATATATATATATATATATATATATATATATATATATATATATATATATATATATATATATATATATATATATATATATATATATATATATATATATATACATACCCAGCCATACACCCAGAATATACAATATCTACACAATATAAAGTCTATGGTATTGTATATCACTTCCTACACACTTACCCACCCACCCACACACTACATGTAGTGCTAGTGAAAGAAGTGATTCCATTAAATATCAGTCTACCTGGATGAGGAGTTGTGCTCATTAAAATGGGCTGATTCAGTGAATAGTTGGAACAAATACATGGCAGGATTTTTACTGAGTCCATTTTGCTTGTGTCTAAGCCAAGACTAAAGGCGACCCAGGAGCTTAGGGTCTGTGAACATCGCTGCTAAACCTTCAGTGAAGTACGTTCTAGATGACAGTTTAAGTGGGGAGAGCTTTTAAGTATTATAGGTGCTGGGCAAAGTTAATACCCTCACAAAGTTCCTTGCCAGAAAGGCTTAACATTTGGACAGGGAAAGTCTACGTCTTCTGGCTCGTAGCCTTGTTCAATGTCATTTTGATAATGCCAGTATAGCATGTGCAGCAGGTCTGTCAAAGTCACTTAAAAATAAATTACAGGTATCACAAAATACATTCATTATGGTTGTGATGGGGTTACACCCTAAAGAACACAGGAGGTTAATTGGCTGCCAGTCCAGACTAGAGTGACCCAGCTAAGGCTTAATAAGGTACACAAGGTCATTAACAACAGGGGCCCAGTGTATCTAAACAGTCACTTAGCCATAGGACTAAAGGGTAGCTTAAGTAACCTGGTACCCACGACGCTTAGAACAAAGATGGGCCGATGTTCGTTCGCCTATACAGGAGGTCTGCAGTGGAATAATCTGCCCCTGTCCATGAAATGAATTAGAAACCCATACAGTTTCAAAATGAAAGTCATGAAATAGTTTCTACATCAAATCCAATAATAAGTGGAAGGACGAGGGTGTGGAGAGGTGAGGATAGGGGCATATGGGTATGTGTTATGTGTTTTTAAGTGTTGTGGGTGTGTTTTGTAACTGCATGTCAAGAGCAAGAACCACCATGGAAATAAGTCTGTGACCTTGACACTGATTTTATGCATGATGTGCACAGGTATGTATTTTAACAGATGGTCAAAGCAAATCAAATCATACTCTTGGGAGCTGGGTCGACCCAATTGGTTAGTTGTGGGTGATATGGCAAAAATATCTTATGATTAAAAAAAATAAAATAAAATCACAGTCTCAATTATATCATGATTTTTTTTTTACATTAATCTTTGAGACTATGTAAATACTTCACCCTACTCCTTTTCGGACATGTCATTGTTATTATTATTATTATTATTGTTGTATTTGAAATAAATCATTCAAATCAAAATCAAATCAAATCAAATATGTAACTCATAGCAATAAAAGAAAAAAAAATAAACAGAAAGTTTTGCCCAAATAAACTTCCTGAACATATTTAATTTAAACCCTCGAAGTAAATGCCCAGTACACAGAAAGTAAAGAGGAGACAAAATTAAATACATTAATTCACTTTAGACGAAATACTTAGTTGGCGCCGCAAGAATGCAGTCAGTGTAGGAATCCAACCTGTAGTCAGTTCTCATAGATTCGGACATTGGCTGGGTCGACAGGAAAATGCTTCCACATACTTATTTAGGTCTGGGAACAGTGGGGACACACTGGATTTGGCCTGGGGGTGGAGTATCCCTTTAAGACAGGGGTGTCCAAATCCATTCCTCGAGGACCAGTGTCCTACATGTTTTACATATTTCCCTCTTCCATATGATTCAGTTTAACCCTTTAACTCTTGAAACTTTAGCAGTTCCACAGTAAAAAGAACTAAAATAAGTAATAAAATGAACAAAAAAAGAACACACTGGCAAAATATTTAGTAACATGAACAAAGTAGGACACACAATTTTTGTTCACTTTGTTGCTCATTGTTTATTTTTCTTTAATTTTGCTCAATTTGTGTCTGACTTTCTTCATGTTACTAATTATTTTGTCAGTTTATTATTCATTTTTGTTCATTTTATTGATGACTTTGGCCATTTTTGTTCATTTTGATGCTTATTTGAATTGTTTTTTTTACTGTGGAACTGCTGAAGTTTCAGGAATTAAAGGGTTAAATTGAATCATGTGGAAGAGGTAAATATCTAAAACATGTAGGACACTGGCCCTCAAGGACTGGATTTGGACACCCCTTCTTTAAGATGATCACAATTTCATCCACAATTCATTCTCTAATAACCAGTGATTCCCTCTTTAACAATAACAATATTTTGAGCATCTCCTCAGAGACAACTGACTAATACGTTCTGTAATTCTGAGCCTAATATAAGAACACCTCCACAAAACTATAAAAATGAACATGAGTAATAAAAGTGTGTACCAGAGTGTGAGCGGACTGCGACGCCGGGAGGATGGGTCTGCAAAACCTCCTCTGGGAACCAACAGCAGCAGGGAACGGTGGCGACGAGTGAAGGGCTGAAGCCAGGTTGATGCGGTTAATCCATGAAAACATTTCTGCTCTGGATCTAAGCAGAAGCAGCAGTGACACATGCTGTTGGTTTATTTTATACAGAGGTGGAAAGTAACTGAGTAAAAGTACTTCATTATTGTACTTAAGTAGATTTTTTTAGGTATCTGTACTTTACTAGAGTATTTATTTTTCTGGAAACTTTTTACTTTTACTCCCTACATTTTTGTATAAATATTTGTACTTAATATTCTTTACATTCTCAGAATAGACTCGTTACTTTTACAAACTAAACAGATGTGACAGTATGAAAAATCAGCCTCTTTAGAAAGAAAATCAGTGGAGGAGAGAAACTGTGACTTTATATATTATAGTTATATGACTTTGTATCTCATGTTGACTTTTTATCTCATAATGTTGACTTTTTTATCATGTTGACTTTTTATCTCATAATGTTGACTTTTTTTATCATAATGCTGACTTTTTATCTCATAATTTTGACTTTTTCTCTTAAAATTATGCATTTTTATCTCTGAAAAATCAGTCGCTTCAGAGAGAAAATCAGTGGAGGAAAGAAACTGTGACTTTATATATTATAGTTATAGGACTTTTTATCTCATAATTTAGATTTTTTATCTCATAATTTTGACTTTTTATCTCATAATTTAGATTTTTTATCTCATAATTTTGACTTTTTATCTCATAATTTTGACTTTTTCTCTTAAAATTAATCAGTACTTCTACTTTTACCAGTGTATTTTTTTCACACAAGTAGCTGTACTTCTACTTCAGTACAGAATGTGAGTACTTTGAACACCTCTACTTTTATATTAACAAACACACACATGTACACCCCCCCCCACACACACACACACACACACCCACCCCCAACCATACGGAGACTTACGAGGCCTGGAAAAGGAAGACCCTCCAGTCAGCGGTCTGCAGACGGAACACATGTGGCTTTTTGGTGTAGTCGGCCGCCTGCTCCGCTAGAGAGTGATGCACACTCACCACCTCCTCATTAATCTGCTGCTCCTTCCTGTAATCATTCTGATGCACACGCAATATGCAAAATACATTCATCAGGAATTGTGGAAACCATGTGACTGGATAATAGTCTGAGTGGGTCACTCACCTTCTGTAAGTAAAGCACCATTCCACGCAACACTCCGTTAAATATCTTCCAACCTCTTTTCCCCCATGGAGCTGCAAACAGTCCAGCACAGCAAGTAAAACACAATGACCCTGGAAGGACAGTCATCTGACGGTGATGGCAGTGCTCGAGTTTCCATCATAAAAGAGGAACTCATTGATCCAAATATCCAACACCTAATCAGTGTTTCTCAAATCCAGACCTCGTGGCCCAGTGTCCTGCATGTTTTACATATCTCCCTTTCCTTTAATAATTAAAAAATAATAATAAAAAGTAATTAAAAAATGTAAAATTAAATAATTAAAAAAGAATAATGAAAAAAAAATTTTTTAAAAAGTAAAGAAAAATGTAAATTAAAAATAGTTTTAAAAGTAAAAAAAAATACATAAGTACACAAATTCAATTAAAATAGTAGAAAAATCTCCCTCATTTTTTAAAATAAAAAATAATTAAAAAAAATTTTGAAAAATTAAAACATTTAAATTAACAAAAATAAAATAAAAAATGTAAGAAGTTTTAAATATTCCAAAAATTAAGAATTTATTTAATTAAATTTTTTTTTTAATGAAAAACAATTAAAATAAATTTTTAAAAAAATTCTCCCTCTTCCATCACACCAAGAAGCCATTACATTACGATTAGGCTTCTGAAGAGCTGATCAATAATCGAACTAGGTGTGATATTTTAAAAAGTAAAGAAAAATGTAAATTAAAAACGGCTTTAAATTTAAAAAATAAATAAATATGTAAATTAAATTAAAATAGTAAAAAAATATATATATTTTTTTAAATAAAAAATTAATAAAAAATTTTTTGGGAAAAATTCAAACATTTAAATTAACAAGAAATAAATACATTTAAAGACACTTTAAATATTTAAAAAATTAAGAATTTATTTAATTTTAAAAAAGAAATGATAAACAATTAATAAAAAAAAAAAAAAAAATCTCCCTCTTCCATCACACCTGGAAGCCACTACATTACGTTTAGGCTTCTGAAGACCTGATCAATAATCAAACTAGGTGTGATAGATGAGGGAAATAACTAAAACATGCAGGACAGTGGGCCACGAGGACCGGATTTGAGAACAACTGACCTAAATGCATCTAATGTAGAGCTGAAATTATCAATTATTTTTATCAATCATTAGTCTATCGATTATTGCCTTCAATTGGATTCCATTTAATGATTATTTGAATAAGCAAAAGAAATAATAAACAAAAATATGTAAAAGACACATTTCAAAATGACAACTTGTCCTTTAGTCCAGGACGAGTTGAACCAATAACCACAAATAGGTATTATAATAAAGGTAAAAGTATACATAAAAACATCTAGAAAATATACAACAACATACAAATAAACATAAACATCACATGCACGTTTCACTCACTGCGTTTGCCATCGATGTCAGCATGTAGCTTTCTCTGGAGGAATCCTTCTTTAATAACCAAGGCCTCTTTGTCATGTCGAACATCCAGGAAGGGGTTGGCTTTTGAGCGTAGCAATATGTCTTCTGCATCGTCATTCAACAGCACGGAGCCTTTCAACTCCTCCTCATCCCTTTAAGGAGCAAAACATTGTGATGATGTCGACAATTTTGTAAAAGATAAATACGATAAAGAGGAAGAAATTAAGACAAATAAAGTCCACTTACACAGCCCACTCCAGTGGTTCACTCTTTATGGAGTTGTAAAGACTCTAATATACAAAGAAAACTACAGTTATATTTTGACTGTATTCGTTAATCACATTCTTTTAGATCAGAAATAAGTTGAAGCTTTACTTTGAGGAGATCCTTGTTGAAGTTTTCACCTTCATTCATACCATCAAGGTTGGACACAAACTTAGAAGAAGACATGGATTTTCCAACATGCTGCCACAGATAAAACATACAGTATGTCATTAATTACCTCTGTCTGTCTGTCTGTCTGTCTGTCTGTCTGTTAGATAACTCCAAAAGTTATGGACGGACCCCTAAACTGGCTCAATTGTAAATAACATTTATGTTCAAGTACAGTGTTTCAAATATCTGTAATATGTGCCACAACTAATACTGTTACTATAATGTATGTATAATGTTGATTTTATTTATTTTTTGTCTCTATTATTTATACTATTTAGTCATGGGAATAAGTTGTACTATGTTTGTATATTTGGAAAAACTTCAAAATAAAATATACTAAAAAAAAAATAATAATAATAAAAAAAAGTTATGGGTGGATTTTGATGAAATTTACAAGGTATGTTGGTAATGGGGAGATCTGGAAATGATTAAATGATGGTGGTGATCCAGAAGAGATCCTGGATTCTGGATCACTTTAAAATGTATTCTCCATTTACCACAATGTAAAATTTCAAAGTGATCCAGAATCCAGGATCTCTTCTGGATCATCATCAAAATATAATCATTGTTTTTCCTTGTGACAATCCCAACACATCCTGAAAATGTCATCATAACCTGTCCATAACTTTTTGTCCCTTTACTTTTATGCATTTTGTGGCTTTTGCTTCATCTGGTTCTGGAATAAAGAACACATTGTCATTTTCAGAATATTCAAATAATCATTTGATGAAATATAAGTGATGAAAATAATCAATAGATCAATCAATTATAAAAATAACCAATAGCTGCTCTTCTACTAATGTGTAAAATCTGTATTTTGTGAATATTTATTCGTTTCTGTTAATGTTGTTGCTTACATTTTTGTTCATTTAACTGATCACTTTGGTAGTTTTTGTTCATTCTGTTGCTTATTATCTCGGCCAAAGAGGTTATGTTTTTGCCAGAATTTGTCTGTTTGTTTGTCTGTTAGTTGGCAAGATAACTCAAAACGTTTTGGACGGATCTTGATGAAAATGTAATGACGTGTTAGATTTTGGTGCTGATCCGGAAGAGATCCTGGATTCTGGATCACTTTGAAATGTATTCTCCATTTACCGCAATGTAAAATTTCAAAGTGTAGTCTAATGTAGTGTAGGGTCATTTCAGTGTAGTCTGTCCATTCATATAATTTGTAATTTAGTTTTCTTAAAATCTTGTCTCGTCTCGTGAGCTGAGTGTCTCGTCACACCCCTATTGGTTTGGTTTGTGTGTTTGTGTGTTTGTTTGTTTGTAATCAGCTTTATGCAACAACTACTGGACCAATTTAACCCTTTAACTCCTGGGCCTTAAACAATTCCAGAGTAAGAAAATAAAATAAGATACAACTAGAAAAAGCACTCTGAGAGCGCAGACCTCCGCCAAGGTAGAACCCCCCCCCAAAAAAATGTAATCATTTGTTCCTTGTGACACGTCCTGAAAATTTCATCAAAATCCGTCCATAACTTTTTTTAGATATCTTGCCCCCTCCCCCCCTTTTCACCACCAAATTCTAATCATTTCCAGATCTCCCCTTTATCAATCGACCCTTTAAATTTAATCAAAATCCATCCATACGTTTTTGAGTTATCTTGCTAACTAACAGACAGACAGACAAACAAACTCTGACAGTTTACCTGAGTTTAAATCAACCAATCTACCTCACTACGTCACTACTGCACTTGTGCAATTTTTATTATTATTATTACTATTTTATTATTATTGTTATTTATTTATTTTCTGTGTGTTTTGTATTGAGTTTGCACTATTTTTCCACTGTTTCTCGAGCTGCTGTAACAGTGAACTTTCCCCACTGTGGGATCAATAAAGGTTATCTTATCTTATCTTATCTTAAAAACATAATAAATAACAAAACACTTAGGGCCTATTCACAATGCACTCAGAAAATCCGGACTTTCTGACTTTCCAGGAAAGTTCGAACCTTATTGACAAGTGTGAATGCTCCCCCGAACCTTGGTCCAGACTAAAGACCGAGTCTTTGGTCCGAGCTGAGGAGGTAGTCTCGGTCTGGACCAAGGTTCGCTGGTGCACAGTGTGAAACATCTGTTTAGGAAAGTCCGGACTATCGGACCAATTACATCACAGTCACGTGCGTGGAATCTAGTCAACGTCCAAGCATGAGTTGTGCCAATACATGGGGAGACGAGGAAAGCAGGTATTTCATTGACATTTGGTCGGATGATACTATGAAGACTGAATTGGAGACAAGCGGCTGGTGGAAACACTGGTACGAGAGTTGGCAACATTGGCAAAATAGGGCAAAAATTATGAAACTAGTAACTACGTCCATTATCTGGGAGCATTTCCTGCAACAGTGTAGCGCGCTCATCTACTAACCAATCAGGGTCGAGTATAGAGAGACGCACGCTGTACACGCATTGACGACATGACGTTCTAAAGTCCGTTGGTCCACTTGATTCAATACAGTGTGAATGAAGACTGTAAATAAAGTCTGGATTATAAGTACAGTGTGAAAAGGCAAAAAAAAAGTTCTGGTCCGAACCTTGGTCTGGACTTTACCATGTGAATACGCCCTTAAATGCAAGACATGAGACATAAGATATATTTGTAAAGGAGTCAAAAGAAGCATAACTTATAAGCTCCCACTGGCTAAAACAGCTGAGGTTTTTATATAAATGCTACGTCAACACACAACCGTCATCAATCATTTGTGTTTTTGTTGGTTTTATGTCTTCTTACCTGCCCATGCAAGTCAGTGTTGAGAAGCATCAGAGCACATGTAAGAGCCAGCACAGCACCTGAGGAGGTACACGCCATGTTTGTATTTGAACGTTTGACGCAGTATGGATAAACATAATAAATAAGAGGCTTGAGGCTACACTCACCTGGAGACGACAAAGAGTCTGGGTTACACTCATGGAAGCGGCAGGAGAAATGCTGCAGCACTCGCTCTCTCTCCTGAGTCTCTCCGATCAGTACCACCACTTTCAGAAAAGACCTAGCGGAGTCAAGCCAAAGGAAAGGGTGTGGGTTTTATGGCACATTTTATTTGTGCATGTCACTGTGTGTAGATATATATATATATATATATATATATATATATATATATATATATATATATATATATATATATATATATATATATATATATGCTTCATATTAAATCTCACCTCAGGGCATGATCCAGTGTTTGTCCAGTGAAGTCAAAGAATTTCAAGTATTCCTTCCCAACAGCACGGCTAAAGTTATTACTAAACAGAGAAGAAACAAATGATGAATTTTACCTTAAAAAAACATTAAAACTTGGTATATTTATATTTCATTTTCTAAAATGAATCCATCACAGCAACACCTCATGGGATGATGATGATGATGATGGATTCTTATAGTTTCAAATGCAAAGCTTGTGTCGTCATCTGAACCCGCTTTACACCCTGTATGACGCCAGTTCATCTCAGTACTGAACATACACTATTTTACCAAAAGTATTGTCTCACCTGCCTTGACTTGCATATGAACTAAACATCCCATTCTTAATCCATACAGTCATGTCTTCGCCCTTTACAGCTACAATAGTTTCAACTCTTCTGGAAGGTTTTCCACAAGGTTTAGGAGTGTGTTTATGGGACCATTCCTCCCAGAAGCATTTGTCAGATCACACACTGATGTTGGACCGAAGGCCTGACTCTGTGTGTGTGTGTGCTCTAATTCATCCTAAAAGTGTTCTGTGGAGTTGAGTTCAGGACTGTGTTCAGGACAGTCACATTCATCCACATTAGGGGTGTCCAAATCCAGTCCTCGAGGGCCAGTGTCCTACGTTTTAGATATTTTCCTCTTCCACATGATTCAGTTTAACCCTTTAACTCCTGAAACTTTAGTGGTTCCACAGTAAAAAATAATTAAAATAAGCAACAAAATGAACAAAAATGGCCAAATTCATCAATAAAATGAACAAAAATGAACAATAAACTGACAAAATAATAAGCAACATGAAGAAAGTAAGACACAGATGGAGCAAAATTAAAGTATTGTGTATTGTTTTTTTATTTTATTTTTTTCATTTTATTAATGACTTCGTTTAAGTCTTTTTTACTGTGGAACTGCTAAAGTTTCAGGAGTTAAAGGGTTAAACTGAATCACATGGAAGAGGGAAATATTTAAAACATGTAGAACACAGGCCCTCGAGGACTGGATTTGGACACCCCTGATCCACATCAAACTCTCTCACCTTTGTCCTCTTTATGGACCTTACTTAAAGACAGACAGACAAACAAACTGGCAAAAAAACATAACCTCCTTAGTGGACCTCTCTTCATTCGCCTTGGCGGAGGTGTGCGCTCTCAGAGTACTTTTCTAGTTGCTAATTTTATCAACATAGTCGACGACATCTGTAGCTGGTCTATAAATAAACTCCCACTTTAAATCATAAAGATGAAGACAAGCTTACTCTTTGTCCAAGTGCTTCACCACATCCACTCGTTGGACGTCCTCCAGTGTAAAAAGCCTCTCAGCCAAGCGACAGGCCTTTTCTTTGTCCACATCTGCTCCATTTACGTGTGGGACTGTCATTTGGAGGGGAATGCTTTGCTCTTGGTTTGCTAGTACATGTGTGTAACCTGCCCGTTCACCCTCTGGAACCTCCTGAGCCGATCCATCCTTTACAGTAGGGGGTGTGTCCACAGTTCCAGGAGGGAGCTGCTCTGTTGTTTCTGACTCATCTGTCTTTTTAGGGTCTTTTTCAGACCGCTCACATAGAGTTGCCTCAGGGGTGTTTGTCAGCAGTGATTGCTCATCCACCTCTGATGGTCCCATCTGTTCTTGTTCTTCTACCACGTCAGACTCTTCAGCTTCAGGTTGGGTGGACTGTTCTGTCATTTCCTGTTCTGGACACTTAGAGTCTGAGGATTCTGCTTCTGCTTGGACCTGGTGAGACTCAACGTGTTCAAACTGCGGTGATTCCTCTGTACGCTCTGGTATCTCAGTGACTTCTGCTGCCTGCATTGGTTCTTCATCAGGGTGTGTTTGTTCCACTGTATGGGAGTGTTCAGGGTCCACGCCCTCATTCACATCCTCACACATTTCTGGCTCTGTAGCTTCTTCAGTCTTGTTGCTTATGTGCTGGTTATCCTTCAAAGACTCCAAACTAATTAGATTTGTTTGTCCAGTTTCATCAGAATGGATTAACTCTACAGGAACCTCCCTACAAGAGAAAAACATTTAGTTAAAAGGATGATATTAACATGATATAACTAACATTTGTTTATACTTTCTACAGTGAAGTGATCAGAGGTGGAAAGTAACTGAGTAAAAGTACTTCATTACTGTACTTAAGTAGATTTTTTAGGTATCTGTACTTTACTTGAGGATGTATTTTACTTTTTTTTTTTTTTTACTTTTACTCCCTATATTTTTGCATAAATATTTGTACTTTATATTCTTTACATTTTCAGAATAGACTCGTTACTTTTACAAACTAAACAGATTTGACAATATGAAAAATGAATCACTTCAGAGAAAATCGGATTTTCATCTCATAACATTGACTTTTTATCTCATAATGTTGACTTTTTTTCTCATATTTTTGACTTTTTTTCTCACAATTTTGACTTTTTATCTCATAATGTTGACTTTTTTTCTCATATTTTTGACTTTTTATCTCATATTTTTGACTTTTTATCTCATAATGTTGACTTTTTATCTCATATTATTTTTTTTTCTCCTAAACGTATGCATTTTTATATTATATACTTTTTTTGTAATCTCATGTTTTATCTCAAATGTGACCCCCCCACCCCCATTTTCCCCAAATTTCCTGCCCATATCCACAAAACTTTTAAAGGCTTTATTTTAGATACTTTTGAAACTTTTCAGATTTTATTTTCTGAAGTATTACTGCGTTCATGACAAAAAAAAGCTGTTTTACTTTTTACTTTTGTACTTTATTACAATTGACAGTTGTACTTTTTTACTTTTACTTAAGTAGAAGACTTGAATCAGTACTTCTACATTTACCAGAATTTTTTTTTTTCACACAAGTAGCTGTACTTCTACATCAGTACAGAATGTGAGTACTTTGACCACCTTTGGAAGTGATACTCCTGATACTCACGTGTCACTCTGACAAATAGTAAAATGAGTCTCTTCGATTTCTTCAATGTGCTCCTTTTCTACCTCATCTCCTTCCTCGTCGTCTTCTCCAATTTCATCACCAT
Organism: Siphamia tubifer; assembly: GCA_020466265.1. Taxonomy (NCBI): domain Eukaryota; kingdom Metazoa; phylum Chordata; class Actinopteri; order Kurtiformes; family Apogonidae; genus Siphamia; species Siphamia tubifer. The sequence goes on along the minus strand of CM035794.1, from coordinate 71,335,897 downwards.
TTGCTAAAGTCTGCTCTTCCTCTGACTCAGCCTGTCGACTCAGCAAAACATCAAGCTCCTCTTCTGGCCTTAAAGTTGTGTTGATGTCCAACCCTGTGCCAGTGCTTTCAGTCTCAACCGGAGTACAAACCAAGTCCACAGTGTCGACAGCATCTAGTTTAACTGCCTGCGCCTCGTCTTCTTCTGTATCCGTACTGTATGATGCTTCTGGCAGATGTGTCAAAAACAGGAAACATCAGAGTTCTGCTTTAAACATATAACAAATAGGCAGATAGATGATAACATATGCCCAGGGTATCTACAGACATGTTTTCAAATTATTTTTTTAATCACTTATTCAAGCCTTAAAAGTAAATGCAAGACATGTTTTGGAAATCCTGAGGATTTCTGTGGAATTCCTTTGTGTCATTATTTATCATCTAATTGGGATTGGACGTGATGACAGTTGATTATCTTATTTATTATGAGTTGATTATCTTATTTATTTATCTATTTATCTACTTAATCGTTTTATTTGGAGACTTTTTATTGAAAATGGGTTTTTAATTTTCCATTATATCTATATCTATTGTCCCTTGTATTGTATTTTATCTTGTGTGAACATGTCTACTCAAGTCCTGTCTGTCCTGTACTGTGTCCTGTTATTGCTGTTTATGGGTACCAATAAAGTTAAAGTTAAAGTTAAATTAAGTTAAGTTAGGTTAAGAGATAGCAGGTGTTATACATGATTATATAACTGATATTGCTATTAATATTAACAACAGAACAATCACCTCTTGTCTAAAATAAAAGCCTTAAAGGTGCCAGAAAACTGCTACCCTGGCCAAACACTAAGAAAAAAATTATTTTGACAAAGGAAAAAGGGAGTGATTGGGAAGAACAAGTTGTATTTTGTAGGAGTTAAATCTAATAGGAATGAAAATCTACTCCTGTGTCATTGTGTGATGTGTGGTCCTGATGCAGAGGTGAAATTTAGGCTTAAAACGAGGAAAAGACTAATAAAAGTTATCTAAATTAATTTACATGAGTTCTAATAAGAGAAATAAGACACCGAATGTTTTTCAAGTCAAATTTAAGACGTGCTAACATATGAAAGCCAACACAAGAGAAACATAAGCAGTTCATTTATATTAGGAAACCATTGTGAAATATACATTTTATTGCCTAATTAAAGGTGTTGCTCTGTGTAATACGTACCAGTGTAACTGTCAAACAGCCTGTTTGTTGAACCTTCCTCTTCCTGTGTTCCTCGCTCTTGCACATCTACAGTGTCACATGGCTGGAAATTGCAACACAGGACATTATTCGTGACAAATAAGATGAGCGAGAAAAAAAACGTATGTTTGCCAGTGGATTAACGAGCAGCCTCATCTGACCCAACATTATGTCCGTTCTATTATTCCTAACTCTTAATGATTTTATCGTGTAAAACTACAACACTATTGTGAAACAAAAAAAATCCTTTTAAAGACGAGCTCAATGACATAAGTTAATATTTTACATACTGTGTACATAGAAACAAACAGAATTATACTGAATGACAGCCAATTTTTTTTTTTGGGGGGAGGGGGGGTTACAGTACCTCAGAGTCATTTCCTGTACATTCAAGTTCTGAAAACAGCAGCAGCCATGAATGAAGTCCATCTTGTTCCTCTCTCTCCTCTTGTGTGAAAAGCTGCTCAGTGTTAATATCTTGAGAATGAAGTGAGAGAGAACTAGAGCCTAAATGTGTCATGGTGCCATCACAGGCCGTCGCATTGGCCAAGAAGCTGTCAATCACAAGTGACGGCGTCTCTGTAGATGGATCTGGCATGTCCCACTGCACTGTGCCGCAAAACAGAGGAGCAGCAGTACAGCTAAGGGTGTTCATCGGCCATATTATTTCCTTCCACTGCTCTGTCTCCTCTAGAGTCTCACGCTCTCTTTTTGGGGACAGCAGCTCTGACCCTTGTGCTTGGTTCATTTGCACCTCTGTGTTGTCCCACGCAACAGCCTCCTGGTCTCCATTGAGGTACCAGTGGTCTGTGGAGGTTTGCTGAGACAGATGAAGGACTGGATCTGTGGGTTCAGTAAGAGAGGAGCGCACATTTTCCTCCTCCATTAGTGACTCCGTCAGTTCAGTGGTTTGAATTTTTGTGGGCTTTGGTGAAAAATGTTGTGCCACAAAAATGCTGCATTGCTATAAAATGTCCAGCGATGGATGAAAGATGAACATTTTTATGGTAACATCAAGCTGAAATCCGGAAGTATTTCACAGTCTTGGTTGCAAACGGAAAAAGGAACCAAACCTGTAAGAAAATAAAAATGCTATTTAAGTTTTATAAATGCTCTCCCAACTTCAGAAATACCCACATTGCATCACACAAAAATTATATATAAACCATTTAAAAGCCATAGTGGAACAGAAAACGACTTGAGGAATCTCCAGGGAAACCTTATGATTCAATGATAAGACAAAAGAATCATTGATTTCACTCTAATTTTAGTTGTAGAGAAGTGGTCTCAGATCTAATTTTAGAGCTGAAATGATTAATCAATTAATCGACTCAAATTGATTTGAAAAAATGTATTAAAATTCCAGGATATTTATTTTGCTGCTACTAAATATTTATTCTATTTTTATATTTTACATGGACAATTAATGTGATTCACATGACAACAGGATCAATACATACCATCTTAAATTGTTGGTAAGTTAGTAAGTTGGATATAAATTTGTTTAAAACTGCAGTATTTTTAGATGTCATTTGACTCCTTGGTTGTTGTTGTTTATATCTATAGATATTTGTATATATATTATTATTACTTTACCTATTTTTTTATGATATCCTTTTACTTTTGTACTTTTTATATGGTTGTTATAGTTGGTTCTGGAATAAATTACAAGTTGTTTTTCTCAGACATGCCTGTTTCACATTTTTACTAGAGTTTTTTCACCTATTCAAGTACTTGTTTAAGTGAATCAAACCATAGAAATTCATTTATAGATTAACTGATTACAAAATTAACTGATAGCTGCAGATAGATATAATTTATCTACTAATGCCAGAGATGTGAGAGAACAAAATGCTAAATAAAAATACAGCGAGACACCAATTGTATGTGAAAAATAATTCAAATTAAGAAGAAATAGGTGTTTTTTTTATTCAGTTTAAACTGTTGTTTGTCAAAATGTTTAAATGTACAATTCAGAGAAGTGAAGCCCTGCGAGTGTTTGTACTTCCTGCCCACACCGTCAACCACCCGAGGAATTGAGCACAAAAACAGAGAAAGAGGTGCATGGTGCAGATTAAGAAGCACAGAGAAACAGAGGGTGGGGTTGAAGGGTTGTTTCTGCTTCAGTTTAACTGTCTGTATCCTGTGTTTATCTGATTATTATCACCATGCTGCACTGTGACCCTGTGTAATGGATTAAACTGCAAAAGGTCAAAATCTTTTATCACCATCCTTGTTGCCAACACAAAGACAGGTTATTTTTTGTCAAAGCAACAGAACACAAATAAAAAATATCACCTCTGTATAGTTCGATGTGAAAAACACAGATATTATTCTACTATTACGCCTTCTATCTCACACCTGTCTGTTTACTGGGAACATTAATTTTGAATTTGATATCACCTCCATCTGTCATTTTCCAACACATACTGTATATGTATGTCTATCTTCATTAGTCTACACAAGTCATTCAACCAACATCCGTGACAGACCTTGACCACATTTCCTGTGTGGGTGCTCACTTCTCAGTTCCTGTCAGGGTGCAATAAGCACTTTTATATACATGTGTTAAAGAAAATTACCGTCTGAAAATGACTAATGGTGCGTTTGAAGCCAAAAACACTAAAAACATGACAAATTAAGAAAAGGCATTGAAATGTACTGTCCTTCAAAATAATTTTACTGTCACGCACAAATTATTACAACCTCTGGCAGGAATTGTAGAACACTGGGCGTGATGTTATTCTGTCCGTTGTGCCAATAGATGGTATTCACATAAAAACATAATAAAAACATAAGGCTAAAAACTACCAAGATAAAAAAAAAACAATAAATGAAAGATAAAAATACTATGATAAAAACACAATAAAACATAATAAAACCTAAAAATACTATGATAAAAACACAATAAAAGCTAAAAAACAAAACAAAAAAAAACACTACTAAAAACATAATAAAACATAATAAAAGTTAAAGATACTAAGATAAGAATCGTAGAACACTGGACGTGATGTTATTTTTTTACATACTAAAACAAAATTAAACCTCTGTATGTGATGTCAGATTAGGCAACAATGTTGGTGATAAAAAGCTTAAATTTATATATATATATATATATATATATATATATATATATATATATATATATATATATATTTATTTATTTTTTAAATCATCATTGTCAAGATAAAAGCTTTTTTCCAAATGACTGAAATATCAGACAAGCCTAGCCTCAGAAGAGAATACCAAGAGAACTTGCTTACAATTCATAGGAAGTTCACACATTACACCCCAGGCTTCAGTGGCTAGTTGACAGATCTTTAAAGGGAAGTAAAAGTAATAAGGGAAAAGAAAAAGAAGAACAAAGCATCTGAGTGAAAGCTGTGAAATAACCTATGTATGAAGTTGTCCATTATTATAACTTGCCTGAGGAGGATATAACACATTACTCGTTACCTCAATTGAGCATGTTACATAGACATAAACGTGAACATTTTCAAGCATTAGAAAACAACAGACTCAACAAGAAGACATGTTTTCAACTGAGTAAAGCATGACTTACCCCTGCTGGGTTTAACATCATATGACTTGCCGGCTTGTGAGGTTTAAAGTCAAGTATTGTGGGAGGGAGAGGCACGCCACTGTGTTGTACCAGGTTTATACTGCTGTCAAAGAGCTATGGCTTCAGAGACACACATCTACTGTATGGACTGCACTGCTTTTATATAGCACACACACACACACACACACACACACAGACAAATACTCCACCACCACAGACAGCAACAAGACCTACTGCATGCAACAAAACACCTCACATCTGTTCTCTTTACGACAAATTTTTTAGCCTGGAGAGGAATAAAGATGCATGCAAGTCCTAAGTCCTAGACTGGATCAGGTCTCCTCTTCTGTTTTCTGCACATTTTGGATAATTCAAGAGCACACTTCCATCTTCCTCTGTCCTGTCTCTTCTTTAAACCGATATGACTACAGAAAAAAAAAAAGAAAGAGAGTTAACAGGAGGGATAGACTGAAAAAGGCTGCTTAGTTGCAACAAAGAAGAAGAAAAAGGCACATTGTGATTGGCAGATGACTCAGGAGCTCAGACACCTGAGAGGCCCTGGCCCCCACCCACTGGCCTAGAGGCACGCAGGAACACATTCAGGTCAGGCAAGGGGAGTGGCTCAACTTCATTCCATGCAAATAATACTGGGAGTAATATGTGGTAAAAACTATTTCAGTGTTCACAAGTCATCTGGTTGGTACAATGGAATTCCTTTTTGGCCTTCTTAGTGTTTAGTTAGTGTGGGCAGAAAAGCCTGTTTAACAAGAGACTTCTTTGATGCTTTTTCCTGTATACTTGTGTAAGTGTTCGTGTTTTTAAAAAAAAAAACAAAATTACATTTTGCTTGACTGTTTCTACTGTTATTATTGGACCATACCATAGCCAAAGTTTTAGATCAAGTTAGCATTTTATTTCATATTGTTACCTAAAAGTAAAACGCTTAGCTCGTTACAATAGCAATATTAACTATCATTTTTTTTGTACCATTCTAAGTGGTTAACAAAATAATCATTGTAACATTATAATTATTAACTGTTACAGGCAAATTACTTCATTGTTATAACCAGCAAAATGTTTTAACATTACCTGCTAATGTTAATAGCAATTATAAATAATTGTGCTAATGATTAACAGCTAGCCGTTGACAAAAATAACTAGTTACCTTACCAACATCAGGTTGACCTACTAACGTGACGTTATGTATGTAACATTTGTTCTGTTCTCTCAAATGTCATTAAAAAAAAAGGTGCAGGATATTGATACGGCAGCTGTACTGCAAAACAGCTAAATGGGGTACAGCAGTGAACTGCGCATGCGCTCCAACCATAAGACTTCCTGCCCTAACCCTACACCAGTAGCAGCTCCTGAAAATTTTCACAGGAGGGGCAAATTATCCCATAATGTCTAAGGTGACTCGTTCAATTATTCCATTAATAGGTAGTCATTATTATAGGCATTATTCACCCTAATTGTAAAAAGTTGCAATGTCACTTCAATCCAGTAGATGGCACCACATTACAGGAATCTGTGCCCTGTAGCTAGCTAGTAAATAATAAATGATGGTGTGAACAACATTCATAGACATTCATTCAACAACATTCATTCACATTCACTCTGAAATAACCCACTACAATTCCACCCAATTGACATTTTATTTCAAAATAGTATAATGTGAAACAGCAAAGATATCTTTATGAAAAAAGACAATGTAAAAAAAACAATATAAGAAATGGAAGTTTTGAGAAAAAATTACCAGTCTTTAAAAATACTACAAAAAGTAAAAAAATGTGCAGTCTCTAAAACTCAACTTCAGTGTCTTCAAGTAGGAAAGTGCACTTAATAAAACCATTTTAAACAGAAATAGTTGAGAGGATTTAGACCTTGTCATGTTGCATATTTAATCAAGGATATTACCACATTGTAAAGAGTAACATGTTAATAACTATTAAATAGTTGTGAGGATATTTAGAGCATGTCATTTCTAGTATGTATCATTGATCGTATCACACTGTAAATAATAACATGACAATAACTATTAAAACAGTTGAGCAGATATTTACATATTATTTTTAATTGATAATGTTACAGGGGAAATATCTCTCAAAGCAAAATATTACAAATACAAAGATAAAAACGTGTGTGGTCGCGTGCGCACCTCGAGTGTAACAGTTTCCTCCCTTTTGACGAAACTTGTTGTATTTTAACATTTGGTCGAGGTGGCCCTGCTTGTTTTGTTGCCAATTTAGCTCGATCTGAGCCCGGACCAAACTGTTGTTTTCCACCCTATCCATCTGACAGAGCTGACGTTCGTCCTTTGACCGCGGAAAATTTACTGACTGTTATGTGAAAAAACTAAATGTATGAAAGTCTGTCAGTGAACTCTTGAGCAATTTTCAACGTAACTGAAATCGCCCCAAAAGGTGTGGTACCAAGTATCACTGACGGTACTTAGGACTTCACCCTGATTGGACAATGATATCCACGGAAAGACAGATGAGATCAGTCAGCTCCACTAAAGTAGGGAAAGGAGAAAATACACTGTTCTGTCCTTTACGTTTGCTATGGTGTGGCAGTGCGTGGGGCAATTGCCCTTATCGGGGAAATCGCCCATGCCCCAAACCCTAATCCTAATTTACGTACCTGTAGCGAACGACATCTATTTTACTGCAACCGTATCAAAGGGGAGGCTAAGTCACGCCCTTCTACTTCCGGTCCATGGGTGCCTAGCTGGCAAAAATTTATTATTATTAAATTATGATTTCGTTTGATAAGTGCTCTGAAATTCACATACGATAGCGGTTAATAAGAAATATTTGATGTAGCATAGATAGACCACCTGTTTTTGATAGGAAGCAAACGTAGGTTTTATGTGGGCTTAGTAAGACTACAATGCGTCGCGTATGTGACGTCACACCCTGATCAGCTGTGGTGTAGAGTCTATGTATGACGTCACATACGCGCCAGGCGTGTAGTCCAAATTATTAACGGGTTTTTACTAAAAAATGAATCAGTCGTTGGTTAACGGAAGCAGTTGAAACGCACATCGATTATAATTTATTATGGAGGTACAACACATGTGTTATTTATGGCACGTGACAAACCAGATATGATGTTAGCACCCCCCCACACACACACACTTATTAATTTTCCGATTTAAGGACCCACGAGCCTCCCGGAAGTGTCGGAGCTGCCCATATCTAGTTCGTAAAAAAAAAATACTGTACCTAAATGCTGTCAATAAAACTATTGTTACTAGCTTGCCGGGCATTAGCATAAACACATTAGTATCCAAAGCTCGATGTTAAGCATCCATGACATTTATATTAGTACACGAGTATTTTTGTTTAATTAAAATGTAACAGTAACAGCGTCAGTGATAATACTGTATAAGTTATCCTACTTTTTGTCGACAGAATTAACGCAGTGGTTCTCAAATCCAGTCCTCGTTGCCCAGTGCCTGAACGTGTCATGGTGGGTGAGGTGGAAATAGGACTCAGATGCACGGTGTTGAAGAAACAACAAATTTAATGACAACGGAACCCAAAAGACAGAGACAAAACCTGGCGGAAGCTCAGCGAGAGTCCGTGGTGAAGACAAAATGTTAGGGTTATGATAAACCGAAATTAGAAAAACAAATGACCAGGTGATACAATACTGAAATGGTCCCACACTGGTAAGTACGAGCGTCACTACTTAAATAGCTGCAGATCAGCAATGACTTGCAGCTGCACTGTGTAGTTGGCCCTCACCTGGCGTGAAACTGGTGAGGATCTGGAGGAAAGGTTGTGACAGCATGTAAAAAAAAAAAAAAAGATAAAAATTACAAAGTAAATAAATAACACAAATTAATTGATTAAAATAAATGTAATTAAAATGTTAAAAACGCCGACTAAAATTTTAAATAACAAATTGTAAATACATTAAAAAAAAAAAATATATATATATATATATATATATATATATATATATATATATATATATATATATATATATATATATATATATATATATATATATATATATATATATATATATATACATATCCCTCTTCCATCACACCTGGAAGCCATTACATCATGATCAGGGTTAGTAAAACATGCAGGACACTGGGTCACAATGACTGTATTTCAGAAACAGTGAATGAACGTATCCTCAGAACCACCAGTGGCAGAAACCTGCTATTTTTCTCCACGCCAGCAGAGGCGCTGTAGATATTTGTGGTGTGTTAACCAAAACAAACCGAGCGTTTCCGTGTTGGCAGTTTAGTGTGAGTGCTTTGTTTGTTCCGCACACGGCAGCAGAGCATACACACACACACACACACACACACACATACATACACACACCCACATTTAGCAAGAATACTTTTAGCCATAAACGAACCGTGTGGTGACTCGTCTCCAGTTGAAGATGGCGCAGTCGAATGATTTAAAAGTGTTCCTGGAGTCTTCACTGAATGAGATTTTTAAAGCAACAGTCAGCGACATCCTGGATTCAGTGGACCGGACTCTGTCTGAGTATCAGGGCAAAATACAGAGGATGGAGTCTGAAAATGAGGGCCTAAAGCGGCTGCTTCTTGCACAGAACAGTGTCGAGTCTAGTCCTGCAGGTATAGTGAAGTGTTCATTGTTTATAATAGAGGATGTCTGTGTTTTTATTGGGGGAGGACTCTGCAGCTTCATGTTGTCATTGAGCTTTTGTTCATACACTACACTGCACTGTGAACATGTTGTATGTTGTGGTTTGTTGGCATTTCCTCGTAAAATAAGCTTATATGTATATACAAATCATAATAAACAATTCAAAAAAAGTCAGATAATGGTTATAGCTCACAAAGTAAAATGATACCAGTTGCCAATGTAACACCATTGCTGTTTCTAGAACACACTACATCAGTTTAAATGAAGATAATATACCAATATACCCAATAAATGGAAACGATTTTCCTTCAAATGCAGGAATTTAGGTGTGTGATGTGTTCTGCAGCATCTTGTATTGAATATTTCTGTTGAAAGGATCATTTGTGTATATGAAATGACCACACACATAGCTTTTTAAAGTACCGTTATTTCAATGCTTTGAAGTAGGTACAACCACACAATTATAAAACTATTCATTGGTGTAGCTTTACATTAGAATTACAGTACCTCCAACCCACAAAGTGTTACCTTGTGCATGTACTCGTAAGTTATTTTATGCAGCTGAATTATAGTATGACGTTCTTTGGTTGTTTGTTAAATTGGATTTCTTTTATTTTCACAGATACCAAAAAACAAGAAGATTCTGAACAGTCAGAATGGAAAAGTCAGCCTATCTGCTCTACCCAGATGTCCATTTGTAGTAGTGACAAAAAGAGCCTCCGGAAGAGGCATAAAGAAAAGATGAGAGAGAGCAAAGCCTCTGCATCTTTTTCAGGTCAAAAAAATCACACAGTTGAAGAGCCACATTTAGAAACATCGACGGTAACTGTCTCCAGTCAGACTTTGGCGACTATTAAAACAGAGCCTCAGCTTGATGAAAGTGGTGCCATCGACCTCTCCCAACCTTCATCCCTCTTCGGTCTAACAAACAAATCCATTAAATCTGAAGTCAGTTATGAGAATCAGGAAGAATTTGCACATCTGCAGGTTCCATCATTTGTCAACCAGGACTCAAAAGTCGGTGATAGTAAAGTGAACGTTAGCGTCATCTCAGACAGCTACATGGAACCCATCGAAGATGACGCGTTCATCAAGACAGAAGAGGAGGAACACAATGGAGAGCTGCAGTACAGTGACAATCCTAACTCGTCTAAGTCAGAGTCACTAAAATATTACCCTGAAACAAATACGAACCCAACCGAAGATGTACCGCCAGCAGAAACGACGCAAGAGGAAAACAACTCACCTCCTGTTCCCACAGAGGACTTCCTAGAGAGTCGTGATAACTTTTTGCGTTGTCCAATTTGTCCCAAGACATTTAGTAGAGCAACTTCACTAAACATCCACATTAAATCTCACACTGGTGAAAAGGCTCACAGCTGCAGCTACTGTGGCAAGCGCTTCAGTCGGGCCGACCTCCTCAAATCCCACAAGCGTACCCACACTGGGGAGAGGCCTTACAGCTGCAGCATCTGCAGTAAAACGTACGCCCATCCCAGCCAGCTCAGGATACACAAACGTGTCCACACTGGAGAGAAGCCGTACTGCTGCTCGTACTGTGGGAAACGCTTCAATGAGCACAATCAGCTCAAAGTCCACCTGCGGACTCACACCGGCGAGAGGCCTTACAGCTGCCAGGAGTGCAGCAAAACATTCAGCAACGCCGGCAACCTGCGTATACACGAAAGGATCCACACCGGTGAGAAGCCGTACTGCTGCGCTCAGTGTGGGAAAAGGTTCAACGGCTTGGGTGACCTGAAAACTCACTACAGGATTCATACTGGAGAGAGGCCGTACAGCTGCGACCTGTGTAAGAAGACCTTCAGCCAAGCGGGTCACCTCACCATACACATGAGAATGCACACGGGCGAACGACCGTACAGCTGCAACGAGTGCGGGAAGAAGTTCACGGTGGCCAGTAGCCTTAAACTGCACCTGAGGACTCACACGGGGGAGAAGGAGTACAGCTGTTCGTACTGCAATAAAAACTTCAGTAGGTCAGGACACCTGAAGAGACATGAGCTAGTCCACACCAAAGAGAAGGTCTACCTCTGCAGCCAGTGTGGTAAGACCTACACAGACCAGTCGTCTTTAAAAAAGCACCTGAAGATGCATGCGGCCAAGGAGCAGAAAGCCCAGAGTGAGAGCGGCACCAGTGAAGCAGAGATGAACCCAGTTAAACCATCTGCTTTGGAAACACTTTAAGACACTTATAGGAAGTTAAGTTATTGGAGGGAGGGGGGAGGGGCGTCCACATCTAAACCGGTGGTGTGGTCAGAACAGATCTAACATACATGTGTTTTTATAGTAACATGAACCCAAAGCAGAGATGGGGGGGGGGGGGGGGGGGGGGTGAATGCTCCAGCCTCACCCAGCCCTGGTTCTGAACATTGGACCTGAAATGAAAATCACTTTTTAGAAGATGAGTAATATAAAAGATAAAAACAAGTAGTGCTGTATAATCCTAATAATCTTAACATGAACATGGGTGTAATTTCATCCAGGTGAGTTTTTTTTTTTTTTTTTTTTATTATTATTATTTACAATTAATTCCTCTGATTCACAGGTGTCAAACACAAGGCTCGGGGGCCAAATCCAACCCGCCAAAGAGTCCAATCCGGCCCTCGGGATGAATTTTGTGAAATTCCAAATTAGACATTAAGATATTAATCATTGATTCAGATCAATTTAATCTGAAATAGGTCAGAACCAGTAAAATATTAAAGTAATAATCTATACATAATCACAACTCAGTTTTTTTCTCTTTGTAAAAGTGAATATTTTCGCTTAAAGTACAATCTCACAAAATATTTGAAAAATCTTGAACACATATATGAATGTGTTTTTACAAGAGAAGTCACTGCAATTTTAAAAATAATCTGCCTGATTAAATATTTTCAGTATTTATAAATCCACTATGATCTGCAAATTATAATGAACACGTGGAAATGATAAAAGCATAATATTGTTAAATTACTCTTATTATTTAATTAGTTTCATGTTATTCACATTGTTTTGAAATGATAGTTTGTCAATTTAAACTTTTTTATTATTTAATTTGACTTTTTTTTCACTCTAAAATACAGAGAAATATTTAGAGTTGACATTATGTATGTATTATTATGTTATTATTTCACTGGTTCAGCCCGATTCAGATCAACTTTAGCTGAATGTGGCTCCTGAACTAACATTAGTTTCACACCCCTGCTCTGATTATTCAGTATTTGGAGTATTCTCCAATTAATGTTTTTAGTCTTCACAAATTTCCATTTCCTTTCACGTTTACCTTTTTAATTTACAGTAAAGTACTTCCTACATGGCTGAGAGTTTCATCACAAGATCTTAGATTATTTTTTCATTTCATTTTATTACCTGAAATCATTATTTCTTTGCATATACATATATATGCTTTACAAGTCAACACAATTACCTTGTGTGTCTTGTTTTTACTAAAGTAAATGTGAGATGCCATGTAAGAATAATATCTGAATTCAACATACACATTATCTTTATTGATATATTTTTAATTTGCGAATAAACGGCACACTGCTAAAGATGAGATACATTATAAACGCAAGAAATAATTATATTTACAAGCGTCTTGAATTCACATTTAGCATTTGGCCAATCAGATTAAATCAGTAGATACCCTCTGAACTGAACGGTGCATGGTGATTAACCTCAGTTGAGTTATGTCATCAGTGAAATCACCGTAAATTCCAGGCTATAAACCACTGCTACTTTCCTCACACTTTTAACACTGCAGCTTATACAACGATTTTACCTTTTCTGCCTGCACACTCGTACATGTGAACATTAGACCCGTAACCAGGTCCATGTTTAAACACATTGTCTACTTCACAGGTGACAAACATAAGGTCCGGGGGCCAAATCTGGCCCGCCAAAGGGTCCACTCTGGCCCTTGGGTTGAAAGATATTAATTATCACTTTAGTTCAGGTTCCACATTCAGTCTAATTGTCAGACCAGTATAATACTATCATAATAATCTCTAAATACGCCAATATTTTCACATATTTACACGAAAACAAAGTATAGTGTAACAAAATATTTGAATAATCTTGAACAAATATGAAGAACCTGAACTCTGCCTGACATTAAATATTTGGTGTATTTGTAGATCCACTATGATCTGTAATTTATAATAAACACGTAGAAGTCAAAAAAGGAAAAATAATATTGTTAAAATTAGGCTTATTCTTTCACTTGTTTGTCAGTGTAAACATTTTCATGATTTAATTTGACTTTTTTCACTCTAAAATATATAGACATATGTAGAGTTGACATTATTTCTGTATTATTATTATGTTGTTATTTCACTGGTTCGGTCCACTTCTGTCAGATTTAGCTGAATGTGGCCTCTGAAATAACATGAGTTTGACACCTCTGCTCTACTTATTAAGTCACTTTTAAGGCCTTTACTTTTGGCTAGAACACACAATCAATGCTGCTCAGTGACATCCATAACCAGATATAAATAATAATAATAATTTATATAGCGCTTTTCAAGGCACCCAAAGCGCTTCACATTAGTGTTCCATTATTCATTCACTCTCACATGCTCCCTCTGGTGGTGGTAAACTACATATGTAGTCACAGTTGCCCTGGCTGACAGAAGCGTGGCTGCCATTTCGCGCCTACGGCCCCTCTGACCACCACCCAACATTCATACTCATTCATACACCAGTGTGAGTGACAAGGAGGGTAAAGTGTCTTGCCCAAGGACACAACGGACTGACTGACGGGATAAACCAAACCGGTTGTGAATCAACCACAGGTCCATGGTTTTATCCATGAATTTGCTTTTATTTTTGCACTTCCTGTCCCGCTACCGACCCTATTCAAACTTCGTTTAACTTTACCGGCGTCCGTACCCCTGAATTTGTTCTAATTTTTTTTTATCCATCGCCACATGTTTTTACGGTTTCCCTTGTTGGACACCTGACCCGGTACTGGACTGTGTGGTGTTGGGTTCAGTATAGTTGTGAACAGTGGTGCTGTAGATTCTACACTGGTAGGAAACTATTATGGTCTGTTTGATGTCTGTTTAGAGGCAGGCAGACCAGTGATCCTGTCAGTAGGTTCTATGTGAAACTTTCTTTGGTAGATTATCCTCAGTAATGCGTGAAGAAGCGACCCAATGCAGAAGCTTTCAGAGGTCATAATAGACGGACCAAAGTCGAAAACGTTCTTGAAGAGCGGGTCGACACTCACAGAGCAGGTGTGTTGATACGCATTTTGTAATAAACATCCAAAATGTAATAACTTTTCCATTTCATTTTGTACTAAACTGCCACATTATGTAATAATTTATTCCATTTTGCAGCAGCAGGTGCTTTGGTGGTGTGACATTAAAACTAAAGGAAAGTTTGGGAAACATTCTGTAATTGGCTGTAATTAGACATATTAGACATTAGGACAATTTGAAATTACGGAAATAGAAATTTTGTTGTTTGTTTAGCCTTTTGAGGCAATTTCATATTTGTTTAAAATGAATGTTAGTGGATAAATTATCTGGTCACAGCAGCTCAATAAATAAGCAGAAGACACTTAACATTGTTTAACCTCTTAAGACCCAAGGAGGTTTTTTTTGGCAAATTCCACCTAAAATACATGCCCAAATTAAAGTAAAATACAATTAACAAACAAATAAACTATGCTTTAGAATTGTTATTACATAATGCACCATGTTGTTAAATTTTCTAGAGAATAAAGAAGTTGCATTTTGTAATAATCTTCTCAAAATGTAATAACTTATTACATAATGTAGTAATGTTTATTACAGTTTATTACAAAATGAAATGAAAAAGTTATTACATTTTGGACATTTATTACAAAATGCAGCTCAACATGGTGGCTGATGTGTTTCCACCGTGCAGATCAGACTGAAAGACAAAGTTATTGTCACCAAAATGAAGACTGAGAAGTTTTGAGGCAAACCTTTAAATGTTAATATTGTTTCACAAATATACAATACAAAACTTTGAATAAAAATATCCAATAAAAGCTTTTCACAGACTTTGTCTCAGAATCAGAGGTGTTAAAAGTACTCATATTCTGTACTTAAGTAGAAGTACAGCTACTGGTGTGAAAAAATACTTTGGTAAAAGTAGAAGTACTGATTCAACTGCTTTACTGAAGTAAAAGTTAAAAAAAAAAAGTAAAATTTCTCAATTGGAATAAAGTAAAATTGCTTTTTTTTGCTATCAATGAAATAATACTGATTTATGGAGAGAAAAAAAAGAAAAATGTCAAAAATCCAAAAATAAAGCCTTTAAAAGTGAGTCACTGTGTAGATGATGTGTTTTATTGGGTTATGGTACTCGTTTTAGTAGGTATGGACATTTAGGAAAAATGTAAATTAATAAATAGGAGATTTAAAAAACAAAAAAAGCATAATTATGAGATAAAATAATCTATGTGATGAGACAAAAAGTCAAAATTATGCGAAAAAATGTCAGAATTATGAGGTAAAAAATTATTGTGAGATAATAATTTGTAATTTCAGACTTATTTTTCATACTATCACATTTGTCTAGTTTGAAAAAGTAATGAGTCTATTCTGAGAAAGTAAAGAGTATAAAGTACAAATATTCATACAAAAATGTAGATTTAATGTAATGTAAAAAGTGTCCAGAAAAATAAATACTCAAGTAAAAATACTTAAAAACTGTACTTCAGTATAGTAAAGTTAGTTACTTCCACCTCTGCTCAGAATAAATGTGTACGTCATGTTAAATGAAAATGATAGAAGTAATGACTTGTTTTTTATCTTCATATTTTCAAAATTAAAAGTCCTACTCTCACGAAAAATGAAAATTTGTTCATTTTCAAGTGTCTTTCAAGTCATTTTAAGTCACAGTTGGTACAAAAACAGTCAAGTATCTGCACGAATCTAAAGGAAACTTCCAGATAAATACAACAACAAAAAAGTAAAGAGAAAATGTGCTTTTTATTACTATCCTATTGTTACCTGTTTTTTAGTTTTCATCTTAACAACCAATCAACCTATAGAAATGACAGTAAGTAAGTAAGCTCACACATACTGTACCATTTACATACTTTATTTTTTAATTACCTGTCCATATCATACTTTGATGAAACAATGTGGAAACTCACAGCTTATAAACTAGTGTGGTTTATTAGTGTAGAAAATGGATTTTCTTTTTAAAGTTAGTGTCTGCGACTTATATTCAGATGAACTCTATGGGCTGAAATTTATGACAATTGCATTTCAGTAACATTTAAAATGGTTGCATTTCATAATTTTCAGAGGTCAACTAATCATCATTAGGTTTATATAAACTAATGTGTATCATACATTAGGTTTTAACAATATAAAAGTCAATTATCTGTCAACATTTAAAAAGAAAATCTGTTGTTTTTCTACTTTATTTTAGAAAATGGATATCTGCTTTAATCTGCTTCAACATGTTCAACATAATCATTACCTGGAGCTAATAATTAAGCTAACGTCAAAAAGGGAAGGATTTTTATTTTTTATTTTTTTACTTCTAATCTAGAGTATTCTGTTCAAGTCAGAAAATCCACTAATACTAACTACGACCTGCTATAAACGTCATATCCTGGTAATGTTGATAGTTTGTATAATGTTCTATCAACTATGATTAATTATTTTTAGTCATAGTTTAAAAAAGGACAAATAAATATCATGGTTTATGGCACTAAAAACAACATATTTAATGATTATGTTCTATATGATATTTAGTTCAATCATAAGTAGTTTCATTGAATACAACCAAAACCACATGAAATTAACTAGAAAAGCACTCGAAGACCCCCCACACACACACACACACCCTGATCACCCCCAAAATGAAATCAGTTCTTCCTGTTCACATTTCCAACATATCCTGAAAATTTCATCAAAATCCGGCAAAACATAACCTCGTAATAAGGGCCATGCAGTGCTTTAAACCAGTGGTCCCCAAACCCCGGGCCGTGGACCGGTACCGGGCCACATAATAATGAATTAATTATTTCTTTTGTATTTATTACCCGAGTCTGGACAATCTTTTATTTTGAAAAATTACCAGATTGTCTCGGTTATATCTGTGTCACTTAAATGGCAAAAAATATAACCCACATGTTAGCAAAATAAGTAAAAAAAAACAAAACAGATGTCTTTGGAAAGTTTCTTTTCGAAGAGGAAAATGCCCCCCCCCCCACCCCCCGGTCCGTGGTGAAATTGTCAAACCTTAACCAGTACGCAGTAATAGAAAGGTTGGGGGCCCCTGGTTTAGATGTTCATTCAGTATAATTTGGTCTTGGCTTATCAGAGTGTATATCAGACTGGTGGAGTTGCTCAGTTGTCATGTGACCCGTGTAGGAAACTAGTGACAGAATATACCAGAATATTAGCCTGATGTTCACACACAGAGACTCTTGTCCAGGGCCAATGTTTTGTGTTAAAGTGTTTGTAGATACTGGGATTATTACCCCGTCCCCTTAAAGTAGAGAAGGGTTTTTTTTTTTGTTTGTTTGTTTTTTTTGCTACATATGTAGTTTACCACCACCAGAGAGTGCATGTGAGAGCGAATGAATAATGGGTAATTAATATGAAGCGCTTTGAGTGGCCAAAAAAGTGTGATATAAATCCAATCCATTATCATTATTATCATTTTAGCCTATGTGGCTCCTTACATGAGTACAGAAATAATAAATACTGCAGAAGGATTATTATAATAAAGCTAAATCTACCAAGGTGAAATTAATATATACAGGTATTTAGTAAATAATTAAACAGGGTTAGAGCCAATAGTCTTGGAAATCTTGAAAGTAACTTATTTTTTTTTATATTTTCTCCTCAGTCTGAACTGTTGAACTGTTGTTAAATTAGCATATACTGTTAGCGGTCATTGGCTAATTAATACTAGAATCACCTACAATCACCAAAGGTAACAAGTTTATATTCATTGATTTTAAATCTGTTGTAAATTATTTGCATATATAGGGAATAGGGAATTGTATGTTGACACATGAGAGGTAAAAGTGTAGTATGGATCACATAGTAACAGACATATCTAACTAGATAAACACTCCCAGGTGTGGTTCAGTTATCAGTCAGAAGAAAATAAAACATGAGCTCTCAGATTCATCTGGTTTTTTGGGTAAAACTTTTAGTTCATTTTCCAATGGTATTACAATGGCAAAAAATGTTGTAAAACTTCCCATTTTCCACGTTTGCTTGCAGACTGTTTCACACCATGGTGGGTTTTCAAAGGAGGAATAGGCACTATTACAGGCATTTACTGTGGTATTTGGCCATTTAAAAAAAAATTGGAAGTACCGTATTTTCCGTACTATAAGGCACGCTTAAAAGACTTGAATTTTCTCCAAAAACCACAGTGCACCTTGTATATGGATATATTCTGGTTGTCCTTAGTAACTTGGAATTTTGACTTTTTATCTCATGATTTTAGCTTTTTATTTCATAATTGTAACTTTTTATCTCATAATTTTGACTTTATATTTAATAATTTGGGCTTTTTATCTTATAATTTTGACTTTTTATCTCATAATTTTGACTTTATATTTAATAATTTGGGTTTTTTTATCTCAGAATTTTGACTTTTTATCTCATAATTTTAGCTTTTTTTTATCTCATTTTGACTTTTTTATCTCATTATCTTGGCTTTTTATTTCATGATTTTGACTTCTTATCTGACTATTTTGACTTTTTATCTCATAATTTTAACTTTTTATCTCATCATTTTGGCTTTGCTTAATGCGCCTTTAGAGTCCAGTACACTATATATAATATATTTAAACTAACAAAATAAACCATTCATTGGCAGCATGCCTTATAATCCAGTGTGCCTTATATTGCAGATAATACGGTCACCATATTTTTACAAAACCATATTTTTGGATTTTGGAGGTGTGATGGTTCAGTGAGTCCTGGGTGAATCCCATTTTACTGCCTTGGTTAAACAAGTTTATACAGTTATTGTTACTTATCCACGATAACCACAGTCACAGTTAATCACTCAGTCGTCTTCTGACCCACTTTGTCCTGGAGACGGTCATCTATAAATGAAGGCACGGTCCCCAGTTCATCACAGAGATGAACAACCAATCTGTCTCACACCAATAATTAACCTATTAGTACAAGTGTTTGGATGAGGGAAGGAAATGTGTTAATATTTAGAGAGGAGTCATTGAAACTAGCTTAGTAGACTGGCATTTATAGGTTTTAAATGGGTTAAAATACTTTCTAATTTGATTCATTTTGGAGTCGTGGTTCATTCCCCTCGAATAAGACAATGTTAATTAAGTTGCCTCGTAATGACATGATTATTCCAACAAAGTGCATCCTGTAACAAAGGGGTCTTTATCCTTTGTCAGACAAACTACTATGTATTTTTCACACATGTGAATACACAGTCAGGTCATAATTTAAACTGACATCCTCTGCATTTCAACTTGATCACTGAGTGCAGTCGTTTGTCAGTTGCATTTAAGTCATTATCAGAACTGAGCAAATCTATTCTCTTAGAGACTGGCTGTGTGTTGATATTGTAAACTCTGAAAAAAAAAAAAAAATCCAATAAAATTAAGATCATTTATCAAATCTTTGTTCCCAAAAATCAAGAATTAATTTTGAACTCTATGTGATGTTTGTGGTACAATGCAAAACACTGTTGTCTAATCTTTGCTGTGAATTTTAGTAGATAGAAATATTTATTAATATATCATAATTAATTGTTTTGATTGATGATCAATTATATTCCCCATTGTAGTCTCTCACCGTATTTGTTTTCGGAGTTACAAGTGGGACCCTAAAACTTTATTTAAATCAGATTTGCTGTATGTTTCTGAAGTAAATGTGTTTATCAGCTGTGCTCAAGTATCATGTAAGAAGACATTGACCTCTGACCTCTGGGTAAAGAAAACAACACCCCCCCCCCAGAGCTCAGTCAGAAATAACACTATTGTTATTTTAGTAGATTAAAGATGCATAGCATATGTAGCTGCAGAGTCAGAGGCACGAGTGCTTCTCATTGTGTATATAGCTTTAAGTATACAGTCCGTACTCTGATCCAGTGCACTGACCTGAATGTATTAACGTAATAATAATAATGTTTCTGAGCGCGAGTCACTTATTCACTACACATTAGTCTGCTTTCAGTAGCAAATTGATATGTGTTTTTTTTTTTCAAGCCATACTGAACTCAAAGAATGTCGGGCTTTTAGAACATCTGTTTTAGGTCGTGTGTTGTGCAGCAAAAAAGCAAAGTGATAACAACATAAACTGATGTTTTATGAACAAATAAAGGAATAAAATATGACATATGGTGATGATAGGGCTACTGATATGTGTGCATATTTGCTACTAGGACAATATTGTGAATTTTGTGTCATCTTTGTCTGAATTAAAAGAAAAGTTAAGAAAAAAAACTGTGTGTGTTGTCTTATTTACCCTACAGCAGTACTTCCAGTTTCCAGCATTTTTTAGTTATTTTCCTCTTCTATCAGACCTAGTTCAATTATTGATTACTGATAATAAGTTAATGGCTTCCAAGTGTGGTGGAAGAGGGACATATTGTGTGCGTGTATATATATATATATATATATATATATATATATATATATATATATATATATATATATATATATATATATATATATATATATATATATATATATATATATATATATATATAATTCTTTTTAAAAAAAAATAAAAAATTTTAACTTTTTAAATTGTTTTATTTTTTATTACATTTTTAATGAAAAATATAATTTAAAAATGTTTAAACATTTAAATTTTCTTTATCTCATATTTTAATTAGTTGTATTTTTTAAAAGGGGGAGATATTTCATTATTTTTATATATTTTTTATGATTAAAAAAAATTAACTGATTAAAAAAATGTTTTTTTAATTTGTAAAATTTTAAAAAGTAAATAATTATTAATTTTTTTGTTTTTGTTTTGTTTTTGTAAATAATATTTTTCGTTTTATTTTATATTTTTAATTAGTTTTTATAAAATACATTTAAAAAAAAAAAAAGAAGAAGAAGGAGATATCTAAAACATGCAGGAAAACTGGGCCACGAGGACCGGATTTGAGAACCACTGCCCTATAGGTAAGCGTCAGCATTAATTTCAGTGAGTGTGGTGTATTATATGTATATTACCACCACCACATCCATTCAATTTTTTTGCACATTAAATGAACTTAACGTAACTAAATATTGTTAATCTACAGTTACATTACTTAGGTTTGATACATGTGTTTTCATGTACGGCCTCTTTCACACATGTTCACATCACAGATTCTTAGGCATATACAGTGTTAAGGAATATCAAGGTAGTGTGTAAAACCTGCTGCATAACATACTAGTTAAACACAGGAGTTCTTTCAGCACCAAACTGATTGCATCATGACGCACCACAGAGTCACAGAGCGCCACTCCTCCAGTTAGTGACCCTGGACTATGTGCAATATTTCCTTCTGTGTAACAACCATATTAATAACAATATTGTGCAATAACCTTGACTCATTATTTTTATTGCATAAAGGCCATACACAGTCCCCTGGTGACTTAATGATCTGTCTGTCACATGCTTTGGTCAAACTACAACAGTGATGAAGAGATGCAGCAGCCTCCTCAACCTGGAGAAACACTCGCTTTTTAGTGCTTCTTTATTTAATGCGCAGCTTTAATCCACAGCTGACTCCGCCTCTCATTTATAACAGAATATCCTCACGCTCTATGCCAGGGGTCTGCAACTCTGGTCCTAAAGATCCGCTGTTCTAGATTGTTTACATGTATTTCTCTTCTAACACACCTGATTCAAATGATCAGTCTATCATTAAGCTCTACAGGGAAGCCAGTTCACTGAGTATATTTAAAACCAAATTAATTTTTTTTAAATTTTCATCAACCTTTGAAGGAAGATAAAAAATCATTTTAGCCGACTAAACTGGTTGTCACAAAAAATGATTTTAGTCGACTAAAATCATTTTTTGTGACAACCAGTTTTTTTTCGTTTTGTAAAAAATTACATAAAATAATACACATAAGATTTCACCAATTCATTCCACTTGAATTAACAGCTATGGTATTATTAAGAGACTATTCTGTTAAAGTAGGGGTGCATAATCAAAGCAGAACAAACACCAGAGATACATCAAGGCAAATACTCGTCAACTGAACCCGCCTTATCCTCACTAAAGGCGCAGGGGTCACTGGGGTCAGTGGAGGCCAATCTAGCTACAATGGGCGAAGGCTTTGGATAATCTTTGATGTCCCACTTGTCTAGATCGTGTTCCCAGATTTTGAGCTCATTTCTGAAGCTTTTTTTGCACACACTTCTGAAGTGTGTGCAAAATTTGGTGAGTTTTCATGCATGTTCAGGGGGTGAAATTAGAGCTCAAAGAGCAGAATCAGATCGAACTGCAAGCAGTATCAATAGGCCTTGTGCCCGACGTGGTACACGGCGTAGGACTAATGAAGTGAAGCTTAAACTGCGTCAGAATTCGGTCAATAAAGAATCGCAAAGTGTTAATTTTGTCAGAAAATGTAGTTGTACTCCCTTGACGAAATTAAATTTTAGTTTTAGTCACAATTTAGTCATCTAAATCATTTTAGTGTTCCAGTTGACCAAAAGTCATAACATTTTAGTCCACAAAATCAAAAATAATTTAGTTGACTAAAATGATTTTAGTCGACTAAAATTATTTTTGATTTGTGACAACCAGTTTTTTTTTTTGTACTTTGTTAAATATTATATAAAACTTGATGCGTTTATTGTAATGTTTTAATGTGTAATACACATAACATTTCAGCAATTCTACTAGGGCGTGATCTGGCCTAATACAAACTATTTCACCTTTACGAGACCTATAAATACTTGCAATTTTTCATGCGTGTTCAGGGGGTGAAATTGGAGCTCAAAGAGCAGAATTAGATGGAACTGCAAGCAGTATCATGCCCAACGTGGTACGCGGCGAAGGCCTAATTACACTTGTATTAGTAAAGAGAACAATAATAAGGAACAGAAAATGTATCCTCAATAAGCTCAGACCTTCCATTAGAACTTTAAAAATGGTAGACAAATTAACAAAAAGACATTGTTTGTTACTTCTGCTTCCAGTCATTAAAATTCTGCATCCAGGGTTCATTTTGTAACAGATATCAATTTGACAAATTTGGTTTTGAATGTAGTTTTATTTTGACATTCTCATCTAGTGTCTTGTTTGTATTATGTGTAGTTTTGACATACAGTAGTGAGCCACATTCTGCAATGAGTGTGTAAACAATCAACAAACATTTTACAATTAAATGTAACCTACTCTGTCTATTTACAGCTTGAGCAACACTTCAAAAAAGAAAGTCATCAGTTCTGTGGTGTTGATGAAAGAGATCAACCTCCTGCATTAATTTAATTTTCTTTTTTTTTTTTTTAATCAATGATGTAAATATCTTAAAAATAATAATAACTCGAAAAGCACTCTAACCCCCCCCCCCCCCCCCCGGTTCACCACCAAAATGTAATAATTTCTAGGTCTCCCCATTACCAGCATACCATGTAAATTTCATCAAAATTCGTCCATACGTTTTTGAGTTACAGACAAACAAACTCTGGCAGAAACATAACCTCCTTGGTGGATTTAATAATAATAAAAACTGAACAAACTTTGTAGATATTGTCCTAAGGAAACTACTTGTAAAACTTGAAATTAATCCAACAAGTAGTTTTCGTCCTGGGAGATGTTTGAAGATAGCCTAGCCATGCAAACTCATGTGCTACTGTATAGTAGTCCAGTTTCGCTCAATGTAACTTTTGGCTAGATTTCCCTGAAACTGTCCGACGAATCACAGTGAAGTATAGAGTCAGAGGGCGGGCTTAACAAAGTGATGCTGCAACAATTTGGAGAGAAACAACCATAGAAGAACAATGGGTGGTGATTACCTTTTATCAAAGATGAGTGAAGAATGTGAGAAAACGTCAACAATCTCTTAATTTTTTTTTTACAGAAGCGACAACAACAGTTACTAAACTTCATAATCCCCGATTTTCGTGACTCTCTCCGGACTCCTTCGTGAACTTTCCGGCGCTCTAACTACGTCGTCCTAAAGATTACGCCGATTGGTTGTAGTACCGTCCTATTGTATATAGAGGATTTAAAACACAATCTTTTAGCCCCGCCTCCCCTGACTATGAAGAGTTCCTAGACCTATATATGTAATGAATAGGGATAGCACAGCTAGGCTAGTTTGAAGAAGTTACTAACAAAGACAACGCTGGACGCAGTGCCTTCATAATTGTTTGTGGTCTATCACTCACTGAGCTAAAAACAGCCAAAGTCTTTGTTTACTGATCTTGACTTGTGCTGGTGTGGAAGCAGCATCTCCATGGCAACTTTTCTTTGGACAGATAAAGCATGGGTTGAATGCTGCTGCTGAAGTCCATTAAACCAAATGCAACGTAGTGGATGTAGCAACGAAACACTTCAGGAGAGAAGTAGTGCTGGAAGGGGAATAAAGCAACGGGCGGGAAGTAATTAAATACAATGATAGCCAGGATGATAAGGACCATCTTGAATGCTCGCTTCTTCACAGGGTGCATCTCGTCTCTACCAGGCCCAGACTGTCGGAGCGCCCAGAGAATGACGATATTACAGAACACCATGAAGGCAAACGCTGCCAGGATCATCCCTGTGAAGACTTTTTCAAAGTTGACGATGTTGCCCACGCACTTTGCGGCGGCGTAAGCCAATGTGACGAGCCAAACAACAATAGCCAGAACAGTCCGGTGGCGGCGGTCTTTGAGCTCAGTGAAGGTGATGGGGTGGACCACAGCCATGTAGCGATCCAGGCAGATACAGGAGAGGAAGAGCGGTGATGAGTCTTTAATGCCATAGAAGAAACGTAGGACATACCAGGTGCTACTGGTTGTAAGGAAGACGATGTTGGCCAGTTCCAGTGGAGGGATCAGGCAAAATAGGACGTCCAGGATGGCCAGGTGAAGGATGAAGATATCTGAAGTTGATGAGTCTCCCTTGTTTTTACGGATGAGCCAGAGCACCATGATGTTGGCAGGAATGCCAAGGAACATGTTGATGAACTGGAGGCCCAAGTACCAAATGATGACAGCGGGCATGTCTTTGCAAAGTTCATAGATTGTCTTTTCAGCATCAGTTTGGTTGTTGGGTCGGTGAGAGATAAAGAGTATGGAGGAGTTGATATAGAAGACGTCCATGTGGGCCAAACCTGAAGGACGTCGTCGGAGAACACCAACTGGCCAATGGAGATCTGTTAAACACAACAAGTTTAGAAAATAAAACTACATTCATTTACAGTGTGAAGGCGTCATTATCACATAAAGACACAGTGTTATATTTGTGGCAGTTCCCAAAATGTTTTCTTTTTCTACTGTATTTAACCATTTCAAAATAATTCGTCATCATTTATTATAATATTATCCTCTGTATGTTGTATGTTCCAGTGTAAATCATGTACTTTCCTATGTTATCCTATATCGTATTTCCTATAATTGTATACATTTAATTTAGATGTTTATGGAAACAAAAGTTATTATAAAAGTTATTATATCAAACAAAACTAAAAGAAATGACGTTTTCAGTAAAATGTATGAATAACTGAACATGAGCCAAGTCATTTATCAAAGTCCATGGGTTTTACTAATTAATCAATATCTGTTCAAATCAATCAGGAGGGTCTAAGGAAATGGGGATCCTTTGGACTTCATGTATTTCTGTGATTGATTGTTCTCGCCGTATGAGATGACGTTGTTGTGATTTGGGGCTCTATAAATAAAATTGAATTGAATGTGGTAGAAGATGATAGTAAATTAAATAAATGAATAAATAAAAAGAAATAAAACATTTTAATAAATACATAAAAATATATACAAATAAATAAAAACTAAAATAAAAATAATTACGCACACATACATTGTGATGTCAATGCTCAAACAATAATATTCAGCTCTAATATGGATCAATGGGTGAATGTGAGGAATTGTAAAGCACTCTGGCCAATATGGGTGCATAAATGTGCTATATATGTATATTATATATATGTATATATATGCTATATTATGTAATTCTACATAAAAACAAGTATTTACAATCATTATTATCCATCAAACGTCATTTGTTTTACAGCTAAACCATTGTTGTGGAAGATGAAAAGCTGAGAAACTGCTTTTATCTGAATTATTTGACTATTTTGGTACAATTAGTGGTTTAAAAGTTTAGATCAGGACACACTTTGAGGTGTTTGAGGATTAACAAAGATCAAATATTTCCATTCTCACTGAAAGTTAATAGTGTAGTGTAGTTTAATAAAACAAACTATTCAGGAAACAGCCCAAGTGATTTCAATATTTAAACCTGGTTGCTCAGACTATTTTTATAGAACAAAGGGTTATTTATCTCTTCCTACATGTTATAGATCAGGTGTCTCAAACTTTCATGGGCCACATTCAGCCCAATTTAATATCCAGTGGGTAAATCAGTAAAATAATAGCATATTAACCTAGAAAAAAAATTACTATTACAATTTTTGGTGTTTGTTTTAGTGCAAACAAACCCTATTACCTCATGAGCTTGCTTTAAAAAAAATTATCCAACAAAAAAGGTGTGAATAACCTGAAAAAAAAAACCTGAAATATCTCAATAAAAATACATGCAAGTCTAACAATATTATGCTTTAATGTGTCATTAACTGTTAAAATTGTGCTTAATTTTCTTTAGAAATTTCAGTTTGTTCATATTCCTTTATGTTTTTCCACATTTTATTGTTACAGGATAGTTCGTGAGTATAAATATTTTCCCAATTTAATGTTATATTTTCCACTATAAGAAAGATTTATAGGCATAATCTACATTATTTTCACATCAAAATGAGAAGAAACTATGGAGTAATTCTTTTAATATGTTATTCTGTTATAATTTGACTGTGGACCCTATTGGTCTGAATGTGGAACCTGAACTAAAATCAGCTCCACAGCTTTGACTATATATAATTTTTGCACTTTGCAAATTCATTATGGGGGCCGCATTGGAACCTTTGCCGGGCCGCATGTTTGAGACCCCTGTTATAGATGCAGATAAACTTCATTTAGAACTTGTTTAGTGGAAATGGTTCTTGTAAACATGTGAAATTCATAAATATAGACACACACACACACACACACACACACACACACACACACACACACACACACACACACATACACAAATACAATAGAAATTATTTCTAGCCTAAAGTTAACAACCAAACCCCATCAAGTTTGCCAATATCAAGTTTCACTAACAAATAAAACGGTTTGCAATCACAAAATGTGATTAACACATTGTTTTGCAAATACAAAGTATACCTGTCAAAATAAAAGATCATTTGTCATTTGATTATTTGTTGAAAGTGAGCAAATTAAATCCATCCAACATTCTAGTATTTATGCATTACAGCATTTATTTTGTAAATATACATTAAGACACCTCAATCAAGTCATAACTGAATAAACATACACTAGTGGATTTGATATTTTCTGTAAAAAATAAAATAAAAATACATTTTATAAGAACAGAACTGAACCACATAATAATGAAGACATTTAAAATAACCACTAAATGAACAACAGTTAAGCAAATTATCAAGAAATTGAACATGAAATTAATGTCAATGAATGTGTTAAAAAGCAGAAATAAATATAAATGCTGTATTTAATATCATCTTACGACCATCAGTAAATACTTAAGTACAACTTAGAAACAACAATTTAGAAATAAATCTAAATACTATGTGCAATAGACTGGGTCAGGAGTTCAGCAAAAATAATGACAAAACTGTTTTCATTCAAACCTTTTAAAATATAAACTTAAGATATTCCTTTATTAATCCTATTAGGGGAAATTCCAGGTTTACAGCAGCACAGCAACAAAAATTATATTAAAAAAATTATGAATTTCTATGCACACTATATATACACTATTGCACATGGGATTAATTAATTGCACTGTTTATTGCTGTTAACTGTACATTATTGTAGGTAAACTTGCTTAACATTCATGTCTTCATTTAAAAAAGTTGTCAAAGTAGTTTAGTAAATGAAGCCCCCTACCATTACCTGGTCATTTATTATAAGCAGTGGTCAGTGTGCACTGCACCATCATATATAGCTGTATATTAAAGGTGGTTTTATGAAAAGGTTTACCGAAGGTGTTTGCAGGTGTTCCTATATATTTAAAGTGTGTCAACAAGCCTCACACACACACACACACACACACACACACACACACTATCTCTGCATCTGAATACAGAATGTACATGTGAAGCCAAACTATAAATAGAATGCTCATCTCCTGCACAGTTTAAACTAATAAAAATCACAATTATTGCTACAATAAAACACATATATACACAGTTTAATCTCACACACACACCTAAGGCAGTAGTGAATGTAAACCTGCTGCATCTTATGGAAAACAACTAGAGTCATAGTTAATAGAATATGCAAAAATGCTGCTTACCTTCCTGATGTCATTAAAGTAACTGGTGTCTCCTCTGTACATCTGTCCCAGTGTCGGCAAATACTGAACTCACACCTAAAAATGAAGGCATTATGGAAAACATCTTGGGGGAGGGTGCTCCACTGGACCAGCCAATCACAAAGCAGGGATGATGTGTAGAGGTTGAGGTCCTCCCTCTGGGCCCTTGTCCATCCATCACACATTTAAAACTATTCTTTAAAAAAATGACTTGTATAGTACATATATATGTATATACAGTATATATTTGTAGATGTATATGGAGTACACCTGACCTCCTGACCTCTGCCACCCTGTCTATCTTCAAATCCAAACTCAAAACACATCTGTTCAAAATTACATACCCTCCCTAACTGCTCCACATGCTCCTTATTTAGTATATTTATATTTTTTATCTTGCTACAGTCCTGTCACATTTCTTGTTATTTCTTGTATTTTATATTGTTTTGTTTTTATCTTTCTACACCTTTGTACAGTGACCTTGGGTGTCTTGAAAGGCACTTTCAAATAAAATGTATTATTATTATTAGTAGTAGTAGTAGTATATAATCAACTGAATTGTATAGAAGAGTCAATGTAATTCTGTAGAAACGCTAAAGTTTGAAAGGTTGAGCTGAAAAGACATGCAGGGGCAAGTCATCGTTATCCGATTGGTACTGATGCAACAAACTGATGGTGCCTGACGGAAAATCGGCAGTAAACAACTGATGCAAGAAAATACTTTCTGATTCAATTCAGTGTAACGAAGTGTAATATGTTACAAGACGCTGAGGTGATTGGAGATGTGATAACTGTCAGTGGGTCTGTGCAGATACGACAGGAGTTTAACAGCGTTTGTTAAAACCTGTGTAAATACCAGAGGTGTTCAAAGTACTCACATTCTGTACTTAAGTAGAAGTACAGCTAATTATGTGAAAAAAATACTTTGGTAAAAGTAGAAGTACTGATTCAACTCTTCTACTTAAGTAAAAGTAAAAAAAAAAAACTTCTCAACTGTAATAAAGTACAAAAGTAAAAAGTAAAACTACTCTTTTTTTTTTTGCCATGAATACTTATTTAACCAGGAAAAATCTGAAAAGTTTCAAAAGTATCTCAAATAAACCCTTTAAAAATGAGTTAGTATGCAGATAATATGTTTGATCAGGTCACAATTACTCAGTTTTATGGGTAAGGACAGGAAATTTAGGGAAAAAATGGAAAAATAAAGAAAAAAAAAAGTCACAATTGACATCAAAAGTCATCATGAGATTTAAAAAAAAAGCACAATTTTAAAGGAAAGGTAAAAACTGTGAGATAAAAAGTCACAAATATTCAATAAAATGTCAAAAATGGTCCTATAACTATAATATATATATACAGCCACAGTTCGTCTACACTAATTGAAGCCACTTATTTTTCTTAGTGTCACATCTGTTTAGTTTGAAACAAGTAAAGTACAAAAGTATAAACATTTTTTTTTGCCATGAATGCAATAATATTTATCCAGGAAAAATCATAAAAGTCTAAAAAGTATCAAAATTAAATCCTTTAAAAGTGAGTTGCTATGTAGACATTGTGTTTGATCAGGTCCCAGGACATAGTTTTGTGGATATGGGCAGAACATTTCGGAAAAAAAAAAAAAAGAGTCACAATTGAGATAAAAAAAGTCATCATGAGATTTTAAAAACATTTTATAAATGTGAGACAGAAACTATATGGACACGTCCATAGCGTCCATAAGCAATTTTACACCCATGATGGGGCATATTCTGATGACTAATACAATGGAAAGAGTTAGAATTATCAATATAGTTCCAATTGAGTACTTATATGATGATAATAATAATAATAATAATAATAATAATAATAATAATAATAATAATAATAATAATAATAATAAATAATAAATAATAATAAATAATAAATAATAATAATAATAATAATAATAATAATAATAATAATAATAGGTTACATTCATATAGCGCTTTTCAAGGCACCCAAAGCGCATCACATTAGTGTTCCATTATTCATTCACTCTCACATGCTCCCTCTGGTGGTGGTAAACTACATATGTAGTCACAGTTACCCTGGGGCAGATTGACAGAAGCGTGGCTGCCATTTCGCACCTATGGCCCCTCTGACCACCACCGAACATTCATACTCATTCATACACCAGTGTGAGTGACACTGGAGGCAAGGACACAACAGAACGACTAGGACAGAGCAGGAATCGAACCGCCAACCCTTTGGTTAATGGACGACCTGCTCTACCAACTGAGCCATGGACTTTCACTTGGGTCCATTGACCTTGAAGGGTCAAACTCAATATGTACAAATGTTTTATTGAACATTTTATAGACTGAGCAATCTGTAAAATGACTCTTCATGAATTAAATATTTGCTAAATGTCACGTTGTGTTTAATTTCTATAGATTAAGCTGTGATTTCATATAGTCTATGTAGTGAAATGTCATTAATAGCTGAAAGGGAAGATCATCATTTTTCACATTTACTGTGTGGTTGATGGGTTGTCAGACTGTTTGAACAGCTTGACCAGAAACAAACTGTAGCTTGTTAACCTTTGTGTGTTTGTCTCCACTCTCAGGTTCTCAGTGGATGAAAACTGTATCTTGCTCCTGTAAGGGAAGATCTTCACAGGTCTGTAACGTTCTACATCTGTGCAGAAACACATTCAACAGACTGTACACAGACTGTTGTAGTCTGTGCACGTTTGTTTCAGAGGAAACTGAAGCTTACATTGCTCAAGGAAATTGTACTGATCAAAGAGTAAAGTGAAGATCTGTCATCGTTATTACCATCAGGTTGTGCAGCATAGTCCAAATTATACTAATTATGTTGGTTTTTAAATCTATGTACACTTCAATAGTTTTTTTGTGAGAAATGTCATTGTCGGGGGGGAGGGGGCGCACAGAGCTAACCTGATGGTATTACACAATACCATCTGGGACCCTTCCGCAACCGATCTGTTTTCAAAGGAGGGGTCTTATCTAAAATCCTTGCATGTGATTAATTAAAATTTGTTTTTATTTCTTGTCTGCCTTCCTGTATTCATATATGTCTGAATTATTTTAAAATATGTATTATTATTATTATTATTTTTTTTTTTTTATGGGTTTCGACCTGAAGTAAAGAATAAGAAAGAAAGAAAAATCTGTCCATCATCTTGACTGATGCCACTTCATCCACTCACATTGAAGTCAAGCCACTTAACCGGCGAAAATAGTTTTCATCAGGTATATACACATCAACAGATGGGGTTAAAACTTACTATTTATATGTGACGTTTATTTATAACCTCGTCTACTACGATACCCACTCAGTTCTTCTGGTAAACGTCGTAGAAAAGCCTTCAGTCATAATTCGGGGCTAACGAACACTCTGCTAACATCTGTTGCAGATGTGGTTGTCATTTCTTCCTCCCAGTTCCATTACTGTCAGCCTTAGTTTACCAGCCTCTACCAACACAACCAGGGGGGTACCACAGTAACCATGGGCTTCTGCACTGGTACTATTTCTTTATCCACCAGTGGAACCATCTGATAGATCAAACTGTTGCTAAACCCGGTCAGAAGAAGAGTGAAAACATCCTTTCTATTAACCAACGCTTCCAAAGCCGTCCTCTGTTCATCTTTTACAGAATAAACATGTGGTAGAGTCGACAAAACACTGGAAATAGCCGAGTCGTTATGGACACTCGAATACCGAACGCACGCTGCCGTTGTTGTGTATCTGAACAGACTACACTGCCGTAGCTTCTGCTTAACGTCACACCAGCCACAACACTTCAGGCTAGTCCCACCCTGCCACACTGATTGGCTCCTTCGTTTGGAAACTGATTTGATCCCTGTGCTCCTCAGATGGTCGTGTGAGCGAAGCGTAACGCAGCCAGATGATGCAAGTCAGGTTATCACAGAGCCACTAGAGGCCCCCAAAGTTGATGTAGGCTACAGAGAATTCAAATCACTGTCTATATTCTTTAAATGTAAACTCAAGACTATCTAAAAATAAATAAATAAAAAATTTAAGACGTCATGAATATTCTAGTTTTATAATTCTGATTGATGC
Source organism: Siphamia tubifer (assembly GCA_020466265.1). Taxonomy (NCBI): domain Eukaryota; kingdom Metazoa; phylum Chordata; class Actinopteri; order Kurtiformes; family Apogonidae; genus Siphamia; species Siphamia tubifer. The sequence continues at coordinate 71,302,843 of CM035794.1, read as the reverse complement.
TCTTTTATGTATTGTAGTTTAGTTTTAGTACATTTTAGTGTTTTTAGTGTATGGTATAGTTTTTTTTTTTAGCACAGATTAGTGTATGTGTGGGTATAATGATTTTAATTTCAGGGATATATGTCACACCAAGTCCTTTCAATTAATCTGGTATTTGAACTCATGCCTCCAGGTACTCGCCTATCAATGCTATCACTTGCCTTCTGGCCTAAATAAATACATTTCGGCCAAACCTTCCCCAGCGACCCTAGGAAACCTGCCAGAACTACTTTCAGTTTGACCAAACCCGGACCAGAACTCGACTCACAGGACACTAAACAGAGTAATGATGGTGATTCTACATGAATGCATGTGAAAAATAGTGAACTACCCCTTTAATACTCATCAATCTCATTGTTTGAAATATGAAAAACTGCGTATATACAAAATGTTCAAGCCAAAAAGATGTAAGTATGACAAAAAAGATGAAAAAAAAAACAAAACAACTTTATTCTACTTTAGGTGAAATCCCCTAAAAAAATAACATGAACCTTTTAGAATTGTCTTTATGAAAGATACCGACATCTTTTTTTAAGAATTTGAATAACAAAGACAGTCTGAAAATATTGTTTGGTCATATTTATTATTTTACATTTTATCTGAACCTCATAAGTTGAGAACTCAGGGGGGGAAAAAAAGAGTTTCACTCACAAATAAAGTGGTTTAAGCAGCAAGAATCATACAATCAAATAAGTGGGAAAGAGACACCAAGAGTTTAGAACTATGTTAACATGCAGACATGTCATCAGTACCGTACACTTTCATTACAACAAACTACTGTCTTCGTCCCTACTGAAACCCACTAACTACATACTTGTCATTGTCATCCTGTGGATGGTCAACTGTTTTTACATTATCATCTAAAGCAGGGGTCTCAAACTGATTTTCCTCAGGGGCCAAATTTAGTCTCATTTGATCCCAAAGGCCCGGACCAGTAAAATGAAAACATAATAACCAATAAATAATGACAACACCAATTTTTTGTCATTGTTTTAGTGCAAAACACCCCCATTAAATTATGAAAATACTTTTAGAAATTATCCAAATGCAAAAAAAAGTTACATTTCACAAGAAAAATAAGGGCAATTTTAACAATATTTTGCCTCAGTTTCTCATTAGTTCATGTGTTTTATTATGGATCAGTTCAACAAAGACACTAAAGTCTTAGTAACAGAAGCAGAAAATGGTTCAAATTGTGTCTAATTTTCTTTAGACATTTCAGGTTGTTCACATTTGTTCAGGTTATTCACATTTTATTGTTGTAAGTCAATATTTTCATAATTTAATATTATTTTTTTGGGCATTAAAACAATGGCAAAAATTTTAAGTTGTCGTCATTTATAGACAAAGAAAAAAACTGAGAATAAAATATGGAGTCATTTAAAAGGTTATTAGGCTCTTCATCCCACAGGCCGCATTGGAACCGTTAGGGGGCCGCATTTGGCCTCCAGGCCGCACGTTTGAGACCCCTGATCTAAAACCATTCACATCCAGGCAGATCCTGGTAAAGAAAAAAATTCTATGGAAAAGTTTTTGTTTTTTTTCTTTTTTCTTCTGTGTTTCATTTTAAATCTCAAGAGAAAATGTCTTCAAAGTAAAAATATTTGGAACTAAAAATATGGTGAAAAAAAAATGAGTAAATTTAATTATTGTGAAGACAGTATATATGGCACCAAAGAGCCAAAGTGAAGACTTGTGTTTTATTTCTGACACAAAATCAGAAGATCTGCCAACCACAGAGCTCACACTCAGACACATTCACCATCTACCGGGTTTATCCTCCTCCACTCTCTGCTACGTACAAACTTCCAATCTTCTCTCATCTGCCTCCACCTCTACATCTCATTGGCTTATAGGTAGTCCTGCTGCATCTTATTCTAATCTTTGAAAAAAAAAAAAAAGTCAAATAAAAAGTCAAAAGAGCTTAAACATGCTGTAATATACAAAAGGATGTGTGTGTGTCGGTGTTTGAAAGTAAACACTACAAATCATAATCCCAATGTCAAGTAAACGTAGTATGCATCACTGCTTTACATTAAAAGAAGAAATACTGAAGACATGGGAAAAGTCTATCCCATTAAGGTTTAGATCACAAGTACCAAACCTAAAAACATTATTAAATAAATATGCATTGATAGGTCACAGCAAGCAGATACAGCTGATGATTTGTTTTCTTATTCCCCTGTGAAGACATGACATCCCCTCCCCCGACCACCAACCCAAAAAAAGGGGGGGAGAGGTACAGTGGAAACCGCTTATAGTGGTCACAGATAGTAATCAACCGCATATCGATCATTTCTATGCATAGCTTCATGGTGACATCACTTCCCCTCGTAAAAGGGAAAAAAACAGCGTAGCAACCACTGCGTGACCTGCACTGCACCGTCCTGCACGCTTAAAACTTCGTGTAAAATTCCCAAATCTTGTGCAGCCTTTAGGTGCAATAACCATGCTTGGATGGAAGAGTAGCTGTCTTTTTCTACGTGCCGACAGAAAAGGGTGAAAAACGTGCAGCGTAGCTTCAGCTGCTCAGAAGAATATCTGCAGATGATGGCAAGACCTGGAGTCCGAAATCTAAATGGAAGTAAAACTAAAGTAGTGGAGTGCTCTGAGGGGCAGAGAAGTATTTCAAATACATTCATGTAACCTACCTCAAACAAAACATATGCTTCCAGGCTCTTATATATTTGCATTTTTTCTCGTGTATATATGCCCGGACTTTTGACAAGATATTCAAAGATGGCTGGCCACTCAATATTAAGCCACGTCGTGGGGTGATTTCGCCAAGAACCTGCCGGTAATTTATACGGAAAGGTCTCTAGTTGATCCCTGTTCATTTCCGTTCATACAGGTCTTTTGCGAAGAGCAGAAGTTTATCAAAATAGTCGTAGCGCATCGTAACAGACCTATCTGTCTAGTGTTGCTACGCTGTTGTTTTCCCCTTTTAAAATGGCGGCACATGTTACGAGGTGATGCGGTTACGCCACGCAAAGTTATGTATACTAATGCTGTTTAAATAATTTGTTTATAGTAATCAAGAAATCTACTTATAATGTTCATTTTTGTCCATTTTATGAATGTAAACGCGTGCAAAAATAATTTTAAAATAACGTGTAGCTATTTTATATTTTACTGCCATGATTCCTTTCTGGACGTCTGCTTCTGCCTGGCTAGCTAGCTAACGTAACGAGTTGACACCAACTGGCAGCAACTAAGCTCACGAATCATGGCTGGAAAAAGGAAGTCATTTTCTTCATGTGGAGAACCGCAAAACAAGACAGAGGTAGCTTCAATTTTCTTGATGTCATTATCTTCTATGTTGTTGTTCTATTAAACAGTTTGTTTCAAATGTTATTTTGAAACATATTAAAAAATGCTCCAGTGGCACAGCAGAGCCAACGTACAGAATAAGTTACCATTTCAGTTATGTCTTCACTATGCAGTACACGGTCATTAAACTGGAATGATACAGTACTGTAATGAAATTCACTAAAAGCTCAAGCATCTGTTTCATTTCATTTTTCTCATTTAAAAATTATATAAATGGCATTTAGATGATATTCTGTATAAAAAATAAGTGAAATACCTGTAAACTCGGTTTTAGTAATCAACCGCTTATAGTGTTTAAATTGGCTCTGGACCAACGTGACCAGTATAAGTGGCTTCCACTGTTCTGTGTTTGAGTCTGTTTTTAAGCAGGTTTACACAAAAAAATACTTGAGGAAAAGTGCAAGGTGGTCCAGAATAGATCACATAAAATTTTGATGAATGTAGGTCAAAGGTCAAGGTCACAGTCACCAAAAAATTTGTTTTTGCAACAATAAGAGATAGGGCATATATGGTAAAATGTTTGGGGGGGGGGGGGTGTTGTTGCGCCTGGCACCACTTACTTGTATTCCAACAGAAACCATTGTTCCACTTTGTGCAATAATTTTTAGGTTTCCAATTTCAGAATTAATAATAATTCTCATGGGGGGGGGGGCAGTCGTTTGAGACTGGGAATGGAAATCTGGCTGATGCTGTAATCCTGCAAGAAATGGAGTGATGTGATCTCTAGAGACAGTTTTTTTTTCCTTCTTCATATTGTTCCAGTCTTGTTTGTGAGGCGGGAGCACTGGGTTTTTTTTTTGTTTTTTTTTTAGGGAGGGAACAAGAAGGCAGTACATCTTAGATTCACTGTCTGGTCATGTGACATATGGGCTCATTTAAGTGTTTACTTGTAGGTAGTGCAGTGCATGGTTCGGTTCTGGGGAGTAGTTGTCACATGTTGCAGTCGAGGGTGTTGGAGTGTCATGGCTAAAGGTGCGTCACTGCCACACGTCATCGTTTAGGTGAGCAGCGAGGATCAGTTCAGTTCGGTCTCTTTTGCTCCACAGCGGTGCAGATGTCAGGATTACATCTTTACCTCCTTGTGCTTGCTCCTTAGCTCAAACGTACTCGTGCGAAGGTGTCGTGTGAAAGCTTCAGATGAAAGTTGAGTCCATGGTGCTTGTGTCTTGTGCACTGCGAGCACGAGCTTCAAAAAGTTGTTTGATCAAAGCGGATTTTTCCTGCTCCAGCTGGGTGATCCGCTCACTCTTCTCTGTCACCTCCTGAATAGAAACAAGGCAAACGCACTGTAAAGGACTGCACTTTGCATTTTTGTCTCAGTAAAACAACCTAAATGTCTTCTTTTTTTTACATTTAAGTTGGGGGGGTTTTTTTTGTTTTTTTTTTTGTTTTATTTAAACAAGTTCAGTACAAGGCTTATGTGGTACAATATACAGAAAAGAGGAGGGGAAAAAATAAAATAAAATTATATATATATATATATATATATATATATATATATATATATATATATATATATATATATATATATATATATATATATATATATATATATATATATACAGTATATATATATATATATATATATATACATACATACTGTATATATATACATATATCTCAGAATACAGTCTGATATTAAATGCACAAATATAAGGTTCTCCTGGATATTAAAGAAAGAAAAAAATTAAATAAACACATAAATGAAATGAAATAAATGTAATAAATTTTTTTTAAAAAGGATATGAAGTATGCTGGTTACATTTTTTTTTTTTACTCTTGACTTTTATCTTTTCTGGGCTTTTATTGTTTTTATTATATTTGTCTTTTATTAATTTGATCTTAATTATTTTATTTTTTAATCAAACCATGCTGCTTTATTGATGAGCACTTTGGTGTGTTTTTTGTACTTTTTATATACTCTACCAATGTACATTAATTATATGTCTTGTGTGTTGTATGTTAGAATCAAATGTTCAGCCTGTTATTCAAAACAAATCTACAGACGGGTACTAATAAAGTAACCTTGAACCTTGGCAGAAATCATTTACAGTCACAAGTCTTGAATAAATTAATCATAGGAACAAAAATCATATTAGTCACACCTATTCAGATCAGTCTCATCGCATATAAGAAGAAAATATGCAGTGTCTCAGACTAGTGAAACAATAAAAAAAAGAAAAGGAACAGAAAAATACCTGTTGTAATTCACATGAATTCTTTAGAACCAAATAAAAGTGTGTTTTTGTTGTTGTTTTTTTTTACATTATATCTTTATTTGCAAATATCAAATCAAAACTCAAAGCTTTTAACCCTTTGTTGGTCACACCACAAATATCACAATAAAATGTTTTTGTTTTGTTTTTTTGCTTTTTCCACCTCACAGGGACTATTAAAACAAAACATAGATTTACTTTTTTACTGACCCTAAATTTAAATAAAGTATTAAAACTCAAACATTATTCCTTCACCAATCTTACCAACATAATTTGTGACTTGGTTCAAATTAGATGTATTAACTCTTTGTATTTGTATCATTAGTGATTAGCATTACCGATTAGCATTAGCATTTCATGCTAATGCCAAACAGCTAATTTTCTCTACTGTTTGGTTCTGCATGTTTTCAAAAAATGATTACATGAATACCAAAGTATTTCTGAAACATGATGAGGATTATTTATGTAAAATAGACTGTAAAGGTTAATACAATTTAAAAAGTCAAACCTGCCTGCAAATTTGTGTCCATAAAAAGGATCATAGTAGGGGTGTTGTCACGGTTATAATCTTCTTTCTTGGTGGTATATATACTAGTATGACCTGAATATATCATTGACTTAAAGTGTAAATAACCGTTTACATGGGACAGGAATTATCTTATTCAGAATTAACATCAGAATAAACCAGTGACTTTATTCAGAATTAAGTTTAATTCGGAATTAACATTTTCAACAGGAATTGGGTGATTACATGGTCATCTTAAAGTGGAATTAAGTTTTATTCAGAATTAAGCCAGAATAAAAACTCCCATATAAACGGGCTGATTGTGTATAAAACACTGACTAAATGAGTGTTTGTTTTAATATTACAAATATGACAAGTGTACTGTGAAGATTGTATGATGACTTCTTGTTTGTATGTTTGTATTTCACCCCAACACAGTTTTCACAGTGCTCAGGTGGTGGTGATTCTGCTGCAACTAAAATAAGACACCTTGAGCATCTGTCAAGACTCTCTTTGAAAATCCAAGGGCTGCTACACACACACAGTGAGTGAGTCTTGAGCTATAAGGTGAATGAGAACAAAGCTAACTGTTTGGATCAGTGTGTGTTGGCGGTGGAAAAGCTTTGTTCAACCTGTGTGAGGAGTCGATTCTGGTCCTTCAGTCTCTGGATGGCCTGTGGAGGAGCTGGAGGAGGAGGAGGCTGTGAGCTGCTGGAGAGTGCTGCTGTCTGAGAACCACTGGAAGGAAAGGGCTGAGGGGAAACAAGAACCGCACTGTTAACAGGGTATACACACACACACACACACACACCAATATTTAAGTAAAAGTTACTACCATTGAATACCTTTTTTTTTTTTTTACTACCTTTATATCTTGTTTTACAACCATCATGACATCGAGTTACAAGTGTTAATCAAAAACTTTTAATACTGTTGTAATTAGGGGCCATTTACATGAGGACGATTACAGCTAAATACAACAGTATATTTTATCCACTATTGTTAACAACTGCCACCAACTCCTCACCTGTGTTCTTCTGTTCTAAGTTTTAAGCCATTTTTTTTTAGCAATTTAGCTTACTTTTATCCATAACCTTTTTACGTATTTATTTATTCATCTATTGTATGTATATTATGTGGTGTGAGCGATGTGACAACTGAATTTCTCTGAGGGGATGAATAAAGTATCTATCCATCTATCAGAAGTGCCTTTCAGTTACACAAAGCCGACGGCATCAGCGTGTGAATACGCACAAATCTGAAGACTCCTTCCAGAGTGGGACGTATTGAAGATGTGCTGGGTCACATCTTTAATAAGAAGAAATGCTAACATTGTTAACGTTGTGGGCATCATTACTTCACATATGTTCGTGTCACATATACTTTCATGTTACATTCATACACTGAGCAGGTAAAGCAACAAACATGTGGGACAACCTGGATCCCACAGATCTTCAAGCTGCATTAGCATTAGCATTAGCAGCTCTAGTAAATGTACAGGAGTCGTTTCAGCTACTGTACAGACATAACATACATACCATAGATGAACAGAGACGGGTGTACAATTACATACGTCAGAAACAGAAAGGAACATGTCGGCGGTCTATCACAGTATCACATAGCGGCCTGGCATGACTATCCAATCGTATTTCGCCTATTGTTGCATCTTCATGTAAACAAGGATTTCCACCTGAATACACTCGTCTAAACAAGGATGAAAAACTAAAGACGATGACGCCACTTTTGCATCTTCTGTTTTCATCGTCTCCATATAAATGTAGTATTACTTTGAGAAATCTATTCACATTTAATCATATAACTACATGAACCAAAATATTGTCAACTTTTTGTGAGGGGACAAACAGTAACAGTCCTATAGATTTTCAGTATATGTTAATGGAATTAATACATTTGTGGATATTTTGGATGCTATGATGCTTTATTTTTTATTTTATTTATTTATTTTTTACAAAGGGTGCATTTATTTGATGGACATATACATTATAAATATATAGAAAACACACATGTTCATTGGCAAAGACAACATATTAAACTTTTTCCCATTCACATTTAAAGCTGATTTTCATTAAAAAAAAAAAAAAAAAAAAACACTTTTGTATTCTATTGTCTGGAATTTCTCTCCCACTATGTAAGGGGGAAAAAAAGAGAAATGATTCAGTTTCTTCGTATTTGCTTGCTGCACCTGACACTTACTTGGTATGGAAAACTCAAACGTTTATTCCACTTGATGCAAGACACCAGCTAATGTTGACAGTGTCTTTATATAAAGGCAACACTTACCATCCCATTACAGGTAATGAGGTCATTGAGGCAGCGGTTGACTTCTTGCAGTTTGGGAATCAACACATTCATGCGACTCTGACTTGCTTCTGTGAATAAATCCTAGGAGATGAAAACAAAAGACGAGGAAAATATGTATGTCAAGAATGTAGTGAAAAGACTTTAAATCTGCTAATTCTCTACATCATGTTAATATGCTTACATATGCTGTTAAAGTGGATTATAGGGAACATACTTTTATCAGTTTTACACCCTTTTATTAAACCTTCACAATGCAGCATCATCACTGTCTTTTGTGTTCACAGTGGGAAAGAAGAAATGATCATATATGTTTGATAAATATTTATGTTAGATCCATCAAACAAAAATAAAACTGCCATCATTTCAGTTAAAAATTTTCTATATTTCCCATCACACCCTTATATGTCTTGATGATGTACACTCATTAAAAATATCTAACTGTTTTTAGTAGCCGTTACAACATTTCCAGTGACTTTTTGTACTGACTGCAACGTGGGAGCTCTGGCCAACTTGTCGCTGTCTCTCAGTGACGTTGTGGATTTGGCTCTGGTACCAGTCTCGGGCTCGCTCCACCACCTCCATGCCTGCCAGTAGGGAGTCCTTCTCTTGCTCTAACTCCTTCATTTGCTTCAGCTGCGTGACATGAAAGTTAAAAGGACAGTGTGACAAAATTAAATGGGGAGAAGAAACATACAGTCTGTGTGCTGAATCTGTCAGTATCAGGGTTTTCCCTAAAGCTATTCAAGGGGTTTAATGCTGTTATTGCAGAAAGAGGTCAAAGGACAGGAGATCTTTTCTGAAAAAAATCTTGCTTTAAAATGCACCTTCCACAGGAAACCACTTTTACTTGTAGTTTTTGAAATGTGTTCAGTCACAGCGAGCTTTACGTGAAAATGATAATCAACCTCCCCTGCCTGGATGAGCCTTTAATTGGAAACATACGGAGAAACAAGCAAGTCAGAAAAGTCATTGTCATGTGCTCCGCCCACAGGAAGACAGCAGAAATTTGGCTTTCAATTCAATTCAATGTCATTATATGTATACACATGAAATTAAGTCTGCATCCAGGACCAGCAGAGGACACAATAGGTACGTTTCAGTCACGTGATTATGATGACGTTGTGATTTCAGAGATATATATATATATATATATATATATATATATATATATATACACACCTCCGCCAAGGAGGTTATGTTTTTGTCAGAGTTTGTCTGGCAGCAAGATAACTGAAAAACTTATGGATGGATTTTGATGAATTTTTCAGGGTTGGTTGATAATGGGGAGATCTGGAAATGGGGAGGGGGGCAAGGTAACTCAAAAACTTATGGACAGATTGTGATGACATTTTTAGGATATATTGTGAGTGTCACAAGGAACAAATGATTACATCTTGGTGGTGATCCAGAAGAGATCCTGCTTTCTGGATCACTTTGAAATGTATTCTCCATTTACTACAATGTAACATTTCAAAGTGATCCAGAATCCAGAATCACCACCAAAAGGTAATCATTTGTTCCTTGTGACACTCCCAACACAAATTCTGTCCATATATTTTTGAGTTATCTTGACCCCCAACCCCCCACCCCCCCAGATCACCACCAAAATCCAATCATTTCCAGATCTCCCCATTACCACTCTACCCTCAAAATTTCATCAAGATCCGTCCATAACTTTTTCAGTTATCTTATAACTAACTAACAAACACACACACAGACAGTGGCAAAAACATAACCACCTTGTCGGACCTCTCTTCTTTCGAAGGGGGGAGGTCTGCCAATGGCGGAGGTTTGCACTCTATGAGCACTTTTCTAGTTTCTTATTGTTCTAATTCATGTTGAGGCTGTCATGATGATGGAATTTTTGTGCTAATTCCAAAACTATTTACGACAATAAACAAAGCAACACAAAAAACCTGTTACAAAGTGACTGTTCGCATAATAGTGATTTCATTTCCAACAAAGGTCTTTGGAACTTAAAAAAAATGCTTGTAATCTTTCTTCAATGCACAGAAGCATACACAAAAAAAGGAAAAGAAACTGAAATGGCAAAGTTTGAGAAAAAATAATTTTTATGAATGCCAAAAAATGTTTCTACAACTGTAAACACAAGTGACCTAATGAAGAACAATCAGCATTAAACACTGACGCAGAGAAATAAAAATATTTCTGTTTGCCTTTTAGGTTCAGAAACTAAATCTTGCACGTAGCATATACAAAGACTTGAGCAATAATTTAAAAGTATTTGACTGAAATATATTAAAAAAGTAATTGATGATGACAAGTACCAACAGAAGAGAAACACAGACATGAAAAGCATGTAGAAATGAAGAGGATCAAATCAAATCGATATTGAAAATAGTGATTAAAAATGACAATTTAGTGATTATACAACTCTGTGCAGATATACACAACTATGTAAAATAATTGTGACAGACCTCATTCACACTAACACACCTTCATTTATACACTCTCCATGACATCAGTGACAAAACTTTCAGCTCGCAGCCAAGATTAACCAATGACTGATTTGAGGCTGCTAGCAGTCAGCATGGTGGACAGACTCCCATCTTTTCACAAGGGCATCTGCAGCAAATTCTTTTGTGCCGCTGGAGACAATGTCGACGAACCAATTGTGCCAGACTCTTTCTCTCATTCGCTCCTAACTACAACAATGTTTAGAGGAGCCATGAGTCTGGGTGTCATAGTAACTGCACAGCAACCTAAGAATGAGGTAAACAGCACTTCAACTATGGCCACTGCAGTGTGTGTGTGTGTGTGTGTGTGTGTGTGTGTGTGTGTGTGTGTGTGTGTGAAAGAAAGAGGCAGTGAGACAGACAGAGAGACCCAGAGGGAGAGAGAGAGAGAGAGAGAGAGAGAGAGAGAGAGAGAGAGAGAGAGAGAGAGAGAGAGAGATTGTGCATAGTTGTGCTGACCAGGCTGTCCATGCAGCACACTGCCACAGTCCAGGCCTCACTGCTGGCATTCAGCCACCTGGTGTGTCATCCTTCTGTCCACTCATCCCTTCATCCCCATGTCCTCCTCTGTGTATATTACTAAATTCCATCCATCACTACTCGTCAGTGCACTTTAAAACCCTTTCAGTCCCACACATCTAGACACCCTAATACAAGGGTCTCAAACTCCTTTTATTTCAGGGACGACATTCAGCCTGAAAAATAAACATAAAAAAAAATATACAACATAACATATACAACAAAAGTAACAACATAATAACCTATAAATAATGACAAGTCCAAATTTTAATCTTTGTTTTAGTGAAAAAATAATAATTATGAAAGGACTTACCTTTATAAACTATCCAAACAAAAAAGATGCGAATAACGTGAAAAAAATAGACTATTCTTATGAAAAATAAGTGAAATTTTAACAATATTATGCCATAAAGGGATAGTTCGGTATTTTTCACATGAATCTGTATAGAATCACCTCTTTACTCTGGTGCACCCACAGTGACTAAACCCCCAACAGTGTCCTGTGAGTCGAGTTCTGGTCCAGTTTTGGTCAAAGCAAAAGTAGTCCCGGCAGGTTTCCTGGGGTCAACAAAATAAAATGTGTTTCTTCTTAAAACAGTATGTGTTCGAATGAGTGATTTATTTGCATAACAAAACCGTCACCGAACAAAAACTCACACCCTGTAATTGCTTTGAGCTACTTTCTCTCAGTGGCGATCAATGTGAATTGTCACTAAACTAACAGCTGTGCGCTTCCGCAAAAAAGTGTTCGCAGCTGCTACTTGTAGGCGTACAGCTGTTAGCAGTGACAACGCATATTGATTACTATTGAGAAAAAGTAGCTCCAAGTAGTTACGAGGAGTGACTTTTGTTCCATAACACTTTTGTTATGCAAGTAAATCACTCATTCGAACACATACTGTTTTGAGAAGAAACCCATTTTATTTTTATGACCCCAGGAAACCTGCCGGGACTACTTTCACTTTGACCAAATCTGGACCAGAACTCGACTCACAGGACACTGTTGGGTGCACCAGAGTAAAAAAGGTGATCCCATACACATTCATGTGAAAAATACCGAACTATCCCTTTAACTTATTTCTACATTATAGATCAGACCTACAAAGACAATAATAGATATAGTAATAGGCAGAAAATTGTTAAAATTCTGCTTTATTTTCTTTAGGCATTCCATGTTTTTAATATTTGATCAGTTTATTCACATACAGAATAGGTTGGAAATGTACATATTTTATAATTTAATGCTGTTTTTTGCACACATACACAAAAAAAATTGGAAGTTGACATTATATATAGGCATAATATCTGGGGGTTTCCGCATCAAATTGAGAATAAAATATAAAGCCATTCATTTTTGTTGATATGCTATAATTTTACTGGAGACCATATTGGTCTGTATGTGGAACCAGAACTAAAAAGAATTTGAAAGCCTGTGGAATTTTAGCAAAATCGATCCCAAGGGCTGCATTGGAACCTTTGGTGGACTACATGTTTGAGACCCCTGCCCTAATATGAACTAATAAGGCTCAAGCTATGGACCCTGTAGGTGCCCCACCTCCTCCCAGAGCCAGATGAGAAAGTACACAGAGTTAAACAGGGAGGATGATGGGGTTTGCGGGTAGAGGAAGTTATAGAGTAAGACCCACGTTTAGAATGAGGTATAACCCAGTGTCACCCACAGGGAGGAAAAGGCACTTTTTAAAATAATAGGAGTAAAGAGGAGAAAACACAGAGGGGAAAGAAATGACGGGAAGGTTATAGAAATTCTGCTGTGTTTATGTTTGAGTGTACGAGTCCTTTTATCAATGTCCCAGCTGGCTGAATAAGCAAGCGTGAATACACACAACACACATACAATAAGTCACACAAGCTGCTCGTCTGACACAAAGAAGTGCAACATAACAGCCTTTCAAAGTTCATCCACAAAGCACTGACAAACAAGCAGCCGGTCAGAGGTTGGTCCAAAAAGAAGCAGCGACGAACAGTTATTCTCATCAATCTGTGGAGTTTTTTTCCCCCAGCATTAATTTAATTTCATACATTTGAATTAAGTATTCATTTACGTGATGTGTTTATCCACATAAACTGCAATAAAAGTTTTCTTGCAATACATTTGAGACTGATAATCTTGTTCCAGAACTAGGCGGATAATGTAATCATGTTTAAAATCTGTTGTTTCACCAATGAACTGCCCAAAAACTCAAAGATTTAAACAAATAAAACCATCTAATAACTAGAACCAGGCAGTTTATTGTTAACAAGTAACTCTAGATTTTAATACTCATGGCAACTGACCTTTTGCACTTTCCAAACTCTTAGGTGGAGCTGTAATGATTCCTCTATTAATCAATAAATTGCCAAACACTAAAGTAATTGCTAACCCTTTTGACTGATCAATGGTTTTAAATCATTACTTTACAGATTTTTACTGAAGAGCTTGTGGTTTCTTTCCATTCCCAGTAGTGTAAAGATAATACCTATGGCTTCTGAGCTTAATGGAAACAAGTGTAAAAAGTATCACTATCATAGACCAAAGAAACAAACAAAAAAAAAAGCTATTAAGTGAGAAAATAACCATTAGATTATTTGGCATCGGGATTCTAGTGCTACCCTGAAGTTGTCCAATATCACAACAGCTAAACATGAGCTATAAAGTACTTCTCAACAAACACAGACTTCTCAATCGACAACTTGATGCGAACAACCCTATAAAACAACTCTGACGCCATCTCCTGCCTTGTCCTACTCACCCAGAGGAAAAAGTGCAGGGCCTTGCTGCTGTAGAGACTACTGCTGAGAGGGATGAAGACAGTGGTGTACGCAGCCCACACAGCCGTCCAGGCCGGGCTGGGCTGCCTGAGCGAGTCCTCTACCTCTACCAGGCCCCTGGGCCCGACCCGGCCCACTACCATCGGGGCAGCGGCAGGCCAAGTTGGCCTAGGTGGGAGGGACAGATGGAAGGGGGAGGAGGAGGAGGAGAGGGGCAGGGAGGGAGGGAGAAGGAGGGGAGTCGGTCAGTCGGCCTCTCCAGACACAGAGGTCGACGGAAAGAGACAGAGACGGCGACACAGACGGGGGAGAAGAGGGAGAGGAGGCAAAGCTAGAGAGGAATGAGGAACGGTGAGGTAGGGGGAGAGATGAAGAGTCAGGGAAGGCAGGAGCAACAGAGCTAAGGGTAGGAGGGGCACAATGTGGGGAGAGGAGGGGGAGTGTGTGTGTGTGTGGGGGGGGGGGGGGGGCACAGAGGTGGGAGGGGTATGCAGCGGCCAACGGAATGTGAAATGGGGAAAACCCAGTGACACTTTACTTTTTCAGTTTCCTGTCATTTTCATGTTTTGTTTTGTTTGAATGTAAATTAAATATGTTTCAACACATTTTAAAAACAAACCCTATGGTGCGACACCCACGCAAACTAAACCCACTACAAGCAGAGTTCATACAGCTTAGGGAAAGTTAAATTCAAGATTTTTTAAGGCTTTTTTTTTCTCATACCCTTTGAAATTAAATTTAAGACCGAGCCGACAATGAATCAAAATTGAAAAGGGGAAAAAAAAAAAACGCAGATGAATTACCTGTGGGCAGTTTTACCAACTGTTTATTTTAAATAGAACATGACTTTTTGGTCCAGTTGCTGCTACATTTATGAACCATTTGAATCAAGAAGAATAACTTTGAAATGTTTAAACACACACCATATAAACACTTGTAAAAAACTCAGTATAGCTAAAGGAATACTACACCCACAGAATGATGTGCCCTTATTTTCTACTCACCTTAAATTATTTTTGTAATATAGACAGCCTAAATGTTACCAAATACTATTTATTTCAAACTAACAAATCTTACTAATGTGTCCAAATTATGTAAACTTTTGAAAATTCGATTTAAGACATTTTAATGCCAATTAAGGCCTTATTGTTAGAACAATTAATTAAGTGGCTTTTAAGACCCTGTAAAAGTGAAACTGTAAAAAATAAGACTGAAAATAAGGACATAAAGACCCAAACATCCACCTGTGACCAAAATCTAATACCTGTTGATCAACTAACGCTATC
Organism: Siphamia tubifer; assembly: GCA_020466265.1. Classification (NCBI taxonomy): domain Eukaryota; kingdom Metazoa; phylum Chordata; class Actinopteri; order Kurtiformes; family Apogonidae; genus Siphamia; species Siphamia tubifer. The sequence continues at coordinate 71,287,380 of CM035794.1, read as the reverse complement.
AATACATCTAAATAATTAGTGTAAAAAGTAGTTTGTCATCTTTATTATGGTCATCAGATCCAGTATGACCCATTTGGATGTTCAGAGGCTCCATAGTGATTGATTCACCAGTAAAACCCATAGTCTGGTAAATGACAATGGTTGTAGACACCGGTTTTTATGTGCAGGTAATGCTGTATTTTGTTGTTTTTGGGGGGTTTTCTTGGTTTGACCTATTAACCTTTTAATTTGTTCTCTAATGACCATCAAATTAATTAAATCAAATAAATGAAAATGCCTGATTTTCACATTTTAAAAAAATGCAAAATGCAGAGGATAATATCATAATGGATTGGATTTATATAGCACTTTTTTGGAGCAGACTGACATTTTGGACCTACAGCCCCTCTGACCACCAAACATACACCAGTGTGAGTGGCACAGGTGGCCAAGGACACAACAGACTGACTAGGACAAAAGGGGATTAGACCCGCCAACCCTTTGGTTATTGAACGACTCACTCTACCAACTGAGCCATGGCTGCCCTTTAAATTTCCAAGGCTCCACATATAGGCCGGAAGTAGTCTCTCAAAAATATTTAGCAAACTACTCAAACCTGTCCCAAATGTCACATGACCTAATGTAGTTTGACAACGGAAATTCTCACACACCGCAATATATAAACCACTTTCAGATAAAATAACCACAGCAGGAAACATGTTCCAATAAACACAGTTATAGTCCAACAAAAACATCTAAAACAAAAAAAAAGTCCAAATGTGGTCCAAATATAGTCCAAAACATCAATAAATATCCACAAATGGTTATTGCATCATTTAACAGGATCTACTTCCAATATCCCAGTTTTCATTTATATATAATATTTTCATTTATAATATAAGCAAAAACCAACCTCATGTTATTAAAATGGTACAAGAACTTTATTAAATTGAGTTGAAGTTTAAAGGGTTAAAGATAGTTAATGTATTGAGTAAATTCATAGAACCTTTGTATAACTACTGACATCACATTCATCTTTTTTACATAATACAGTCCAGGAAAAAACAAACCATAACTTCAGGACATATTTTATCAGTGAGCACATCTGTTTTGTATTTCTTCTGGTCAATGTCTAGATATAACACTGGTATCATGTCAGAAGTCGAAGAAAATACACTGTTTTTAATCAAACGGTGTAACAGCAAAGATTCAGAAGATAGGACCCACATAGCCCCCACCCCAGCCCCAAGTGACACCTCTGTCCAATGACACATCTTCACTGCAGTGGGTCAAAATTCACATGATTATGTGAATGTAAATATGAACTACGCTGAGAGAAATCGCAAAGTAACCACATACTCCCAAGTACTGAACAGAAAGTTAAGCCTTTAAACTTCCAATGGTCCACATATAGGCCTCAGGATGGATTTTAAAATGCTTTTATTGGTTTCTAAGAGTCTTAATGATTGTGGTCCTGTTTATTTATTGGATCTGCTTTTAACATATGAGCCCTCTCAGACCCTCAGACCCTCAGGTAGTAAGCTTTTAATGGTCCCCTAGAGTTACCAATAAAACACATGGTGAGGCCTCATTCACTTTTTATTTCGCCAAACTATGGAACAGTCGACCTGAGGATCTGAGGTCCGCTGCCAGTCTTCATATTTTTAAGTGTAAACTGAAAATCTACCCTTTTAACTTAGCTTTTAGTTAAATTTGACTGTTAACATGATTTCATTCTGCTATTTTATGTATTTACTTTTATTTTATTGGCATAATTATTTATTCATTCATTTATTTATTTGTTCCATTCTTTTTTAATTCGGTAAATCTTTTAACTTGTTCCTACAATTGCAGGATAATGGGGGGGGGGGTCTGATGTAAAGAACTTTGTGCTACATGCACCATGTATTAAAAGTGCTATATCAATAAAGTTTTATTGATTGATTGATATAGGCCAGAAGTAGTCGCTCAAAAATGTTAAGCAAACCACTCAAGCCTGTCCCAAATGTCACATGACCTAATGTAGTTTGACAACTGTGATTTTCACACATCGGAAGATTTAAAGCCACTTTCAGATAAAATAATCACAGCAGGTACAATCACTCATTTGTCCAAACAGCTGATCTGAACCTTTATGTCTCATATTTATCCACAGAGGAACCATATTCCAACAAACCCAGTCATAATCCAACAAAAACATCCAAAACAAACAAAAAACAGTCTAAGTGTCATCCAAAACACATCAAAACATCAATAAATATCCACAAATGTTTTATCTATTGCATCATTTAACAGGACCTGCCTCCAATATCCCAGTTTTTATCTTAATATTTTCATTTATAATATAATCAAACACCAACTGCATGTTATTAAAATAGTTAGTGAAATTGAGTGGAAGTTTAAAGGGTTAATAGTAATAGAGTGGAAAGAAGAGACGGTTAAAGGAGGTCTGATTATCGTCCCCACAATGATAGTGGGCTGTGAGTTTGGACAGAAATAAACCTCAAGTTTCCATAGTCTAGTTCTGCGAGTGCACATCTGGAAGAATGTAAACAAAACTACAGAGGCATGTTGGTCACTGAAACACGAGGAAGGTTACAGTAACATGTTTTGTAGAGCAGAGGTTGTGTTAACTGAAAATATTCCATCATTTACAGACTTTTTTTATTTTTAAGATGATGGAAAATTCTGAAGTTTGTCCATGATTTTGACAGATTAACGTACTGAGGATAATCTACCAAAGATACGTTTCCCACAGAAGCTGCTGACAGGATCACTGGTCTGTCTGTCACTAAACCAGTGCTTCTCAAATCTAGTCCTCGTGTTCCAGTGTCCTCCATGTTTTACTTATTTCTCTCTTCTATCACATTTCAATTATTGATCAACTCTTCAGAAGACTGATACTTACAGGTGTGATGGAAGAGAGAGAGAGAGTTTTATTTTATTTTAATTTATTTTTTTTTATTTTTGTATGTAAAAAATATGTATTTTTACATTTTAATTCTATTTTATTTCACTTTTTATCGTTTTATTTTTTAGTAATGATTTTTTTCATTATTTTTCTAATAATCTTTACACATTTATTTTATGTTTTTTGTTATTTATTAGAGCAGTAATGTGGTTATAAGAAATCAGATCACAAACCACACCTGGATTTCTCTGCAGTACTTGGACTTACATGTACCCACAGGAGATAAAATGTTATTGGTTGATTCAATCCATGTTGCTCACAAGGGGGAGCAGTTTACAAAATGTATAAAGATGAAGTGGGGTATTTTTGGGTGGGAAGGGGGGGTTGTTCTGGGCCATTTCAATATCCTTTGTGGGGTTGAGTGGCCCTCAGCTTTGTTTGTGACCATGTGGTTCCTCAGTCGAGCTGTGCTTTGTTTGTGGTCAGATCAAGTCAATTGAATAGATTTATAAAACTGAGAATCCAAAAAGAATCCAAACTAATTCTTGGTGTTTCCAAAAAAAACACCCTAACACTGTGACTCATCTTCACATTCAACAGACGTATGGGGTTCAAACTTAGTTTTCAATGTGTGTTAATTCATGTGCACCAACCATGCCATAATCCACTCCGTTGGATATAGTGTGCCGCCTTTGCTCTTCACGACTCCGCCCGTGTCGTCTGGAGTTGCCGGTAAATCCTGTTGCAGATTCACTCATTGATCTGGGTAAACCTGATTTTACAACACCTGTACACATAGAGAAAATAAAAAGTATCCAATCAGTTTCAACACAACTCTGGAATGTAAACAGGAATGAATGCAGTTGTATGGGCTGCTGCCATCGAGTGTCATTTAGAACCATGTGGTAAAATCAACAGAGTTTAGTCATTTAAAAAGTCTTTGAAATCAATAATGCAATTACAAACATCAAGGTGAGGACATAACTTTAAAAGCCAATAGTAGAAACACAAATCAGATGAGTGAATTAAAATGTCTAGAAAAGGAGTATGTAGTCTAGACAAGTCTGAAGATTCAAGCAAATAAAAAAAAAACCATCATCACCTGTGAACACCTCCAGGATATCTCTGTATCATGGCAACGTTAGAGACATAAAACATAAAGATTTATGGTACGTTAACTTTATAGAAAGTGTATTAAAATATGTAGTTTCCATATATGCTGGGTGCTTGGGACATTATTACCTCTGTCAGTTAGTTAGTTAGTTAGTAAGATAAGTCAAAAACTCATGATTTTGATTACATTTTCAGGGTAGGTTGGTAATGGGGAGATCTGGAAATGATTAGATTTTGGTGGTGAACCTTGTGTGTGTGTGTGTGTGTGTGTGTGTGTGTAGTGGTGGTAGGGGGTCTACCTTGACGGAGGTCTGCGCTCTCAGAATGCTTTTCTAGTTTATTTCTGTGATACCAACTTTGTTAGAGAGTCTGATTACTCACTTTCACCTGCAAGTCTCTTTGGATAAAAGCATCTGCCAAATGCATAAATAAATACATAAAGGAGTAAATGATGTGGACATATATTTTCTCTCATATGCTAAGAAAAACAAATAAGTATGAGGTGAAAATACATTTCTTAAAGTATCACGAGATCATATCCTAGTTTTAATTCATATGGAGCCAGATCCAAATTTAATGGCAGTTATAAAGTCATCATTATATTTATTATTATTATTATTTTTTATCTTATTCAATTGTGTGGGTTGCTTTTCTGACTTTGTTCAGTTTGTTGGTAAAATGATAGAAACTGACAGGATATGAGGGAAACGTCCTGAACAGTACACACCAGTAGAGGGAGCCGTACTCCGCAAATATGTCTGAAAACAAGGCATGATAGTTTTCATTACACTGTGTATAGTTTCAAAACACTATAATAAAAGTGATGGGAAAATATTCATTTATTTCATGACCCATCTTTTCCCTGTAAGTGGAATGACAGTGTCTTGGAGAAAATGAAAATGCTCTCAAACATCTGTCCTGATCGAGGGTCCATCATTCCTTTGGTTTTCAAAGGACTAAAGGTTCTGTTGAGGTTCTAGCATTGGCTCTAGCATTTTTGTGACCAAACCAATTGGAAAATAATTACAAAAATCCACAAATTTTCAAAACAAAACAACAAACCTTGCTGAAATTCACTTGCAACTTCCTATAATCAGCAGCTCTTTTGATGCTCTCCACATTTGTTTTTACATAAATCTGGTTTTACAATGGTAGGGGGAAAAAAGACTGGAATAGTGTCTTGTGAAAAGTGTGCAACTGGCACTGTTAAAAAAACAAAAGGTAAATAATAACCATTTTAGTCAACTGTTTAGATGAGATTTTCCACTATAAGATGAAGTCACCATTGATTTATTGTGCCAAAAAGAGGCAGAGGATTACACTTCAACAGTTTGAACACTTTGTAAAAACTAAAGGCTTTCCACCTTCAGTAGAAAAATGTGGAAAAAGCATTATTTTCTGCTATTTTCTGTGGCGTTAGTGTCAAGATCTGATAAAGGTATTCAGTTACACTGACAGCGTGAAGTCCAGGGGTTTGGGGATGATTTCACTCTTCTTGTGATTGACTCTGAGTACTGGCCTGTGTGATGTAATCTGGAATAATCCAGAAAGGTTTGGCTTCATCTAACAGATTACAGGACTGACACTGCTGCTCTGCATGTCTATTTACAATACATGTCCAAATGTACGTGGACACTCGACCATTAGTCGTACGGGATCATATGAAAAATGCTTCGACAGCCTCTGTTTTTGTAAGCATCACAGTCCGTAAACTAAAATGTCAGTGTAGTTAAGGCTTACACACTGCTTGTGAGACTGCTGCCCAGTCTAAAATGAAACAGCATTTTGATAAGCAAAGATACATACAGATAACAGATGTTCATCTCTTTCACTAGTTTCAATTTAAAAACATTTTAATTGGTGGCACTATGCAATGTGTAAGAACAAAAAAGCAGCACTTGCAAGAGTGTTAAATGTGTAAAAATTATTAAAATGCAGAGATCGATACACTCAATTCAAAACGTCAAACTGTAAATGTCGCCCATTTCATTCGCTGGACTGGTGAAGAGTTGTTAGCTGATGTGCCCTTGAGCAAGACACTTAACCCCCCTATTTGTTCCCTGGGCACCTGATGGCACCCAGCTCAGCTCATTGCTTGTAGCGTCCAGTGTGTGTAATTGCATGATCTAGTGATGGGTTAAAGGTAGAAGACACATGTTGGTCTGTGGTGCATGTTTACGTGCATGAAACCCGACTGAAAAATAAAGATTGTATCCTATTTTATTCCAAAATCACAACAGACTGCCTTTTAAACACCCACTGTGTGTCTAGTGATACTGTAGATTCAGTGACACTTAACAGAGGGATGAATGCAGAGGAAAACGAACAAAATTAAAGCTTTAATATCAGTTATTTAACTACGAATTCTAGATTCAATGTTTTGATGGAAAAACAAATACGTATTGGATAATAATACCGAATCTGTGCACTTTCAGAAGCACTCGTGTTAATTTCAAGCATTTTTCACATAGATAAAAATAATAAAAATCAAAATGTAATTATATTTTGTAGCTATTGCGTAGCTTTGAGACTGACTAAGAAGTTATATATCATCATCTTCTTCAACATCATTATCTTGATAGGATTATGCAATATAAATACATCACAAAAAATAGTGTGGTGCTCAAAACCAATTTCACCATTTCAATATTTGCTCTTGTCCATAAACCTGTTGGTACCCTATCATTATGCTGACAGTAGGTGTATTTCTCCTTCCAATCCGATAAGTGAATTTTCTTTACCAGTCAAGTCTTCATTCAGAAAATTTTTACACAATGACTGTCAATTTCAAAGTATTGTCATATTCAGAATTCTAGCTCAACAACATATTATCATTAATTTTTCTCCTTTTATGGAGCTTTATTTAAAATAACACTGAATGTTACAGAATCAATATTTGGTGCAACTGAAACTAAAGCCATAGATCAAACAATCAACAAAACTAAACGAAGAACACAGAAGCAAATGGATCAGTGTCATCACATCCTCGCACCATCATCGTTTATACATTTGCAAAAGCTCTGTACTATAATCTATCTAAGCACTGACACTGTACTGAGAGCCAGTGGTGTTCTGACGACCCTGAGGGTTCAACAAAGAGCGAGTGTCACACTTACAACTCCAGACAGGCCTGGCTGTAGAAAGATCAGGCAAATTCACACAGACTCAAGTGATACGTGTGTGTGAGAGAGAGACAGAGAGAGAGAGAGAGAGAGAGACAGAGAGAGAGAGAGAAAGAGAGACAGAGAGAGAGAGAGAAAGAGACTGAGACAGGCAGAGTGAGAGAGAGAGAGAGAGAGAGAGAGAAAGAGAGAAAGAGACTGAGACAGGCAGAGTGAGAAAGAGAGAGAGACAGACAGAAAGAGATAGACAGACAGAAAAAGAGAGACAGACAGAGTGAGAGAGAGAGGCAGAGAGAGAGACAGAGAGTCAGAGAGAGAGAGACAGACAAAGAGAGAAAGAGAGAAACAGACAGAGAGAGAGAGACGGGGAGAGACACAGACAGAGAAAGAGAGAGAGAGAGCAAGAAAGGGAGCAAAATATCCAGCATGTGAGATAACTCTTGGATGACTGGGTCTGTGTGAGAGTCTGTATTCACCTCATAATAAAAATGAAAAATGAACTTCCATTCAGCAAACCAGGGCTGATTTGAACATACAGCTATCCATCACCCACTCCCCCTTTTAGAGGCATGGGAAATCTACAAAACACACCCTCAAAGTGTGTAAATCTCTGGAGGAATTCCTGACATGACCTGTGACATGACCCTGAGTTAACAACAGCATTTATTCAAATAAGTACCCATTGGAGCAGGGTATGTCTAATCTGTGACATAACACCGATACCTGAGCAGTATGTTGTAAACAGGGACCAGACCACGCTGACCCCACACACTAAGGCAAACACTCACTGAAGTCTCAAACAGCCAGTCAGCTCTGAACATGCAAGTACTCTGCAGGCCCTGTGTGCTCGTCTGTGCACGGATGAACGCATCCAATTAAACTGGAATATGAGCTCCATGGTGCAAAGATATGTATATGGACATATCAGCTCAGTTATGCATGCAAAGACTGAATGGTTTGCTCATGGGAATCTAGTACAGTGTATTTTATTTGGTTCTCTGCTAGGAATTCAAGAGTGCACTCATGATTTCATTTTTATGCAGATGATACAGTCATCCACTGAAGTCTAGCATAATGGTCGTTCAGTCCCAGGTACCTTCAGTTCATTTTCAATGCAGACAAAATCAACATTCGTGGAGTTTTAAAGTTAGTGTTGACATTTTTTCCCCCCTACCACTTTAAAAAAAAGTGTTTTAGAAAGATTTTTGCTAGCATTTATCTTTACACTGAATTACACTTCAGATCACTCCTCCTCAAGTATTATTTTTGAAATTGTTTATGTCGTGGCTCATAAAAATTACTTCAGGACATCATAGTGACCCCATCGATGGTTATGTTTCTATAAAATACAGAGTGAATTTGAAGGAAATTAAAATTAGGAACATGTCTATCAACAGCGTTGTGAAAAAGACAACCTGGACACATTATTTATGATGTACTGATGATAGTTAAATTTTACATGAAGTGTACAGTTTTAATTCAAAACAGCAGACATCTTTTTTAATCCTATTTTTCTTTTTAATTTAACTTCTTTCATTTTTAAACTCTTTAAACTGTATTCATGGTTGCGACTTTCTATCTATCTATCTATCTATCTATCTATCTATCTATCTATCTATCTATCTATCTATCTATCTATCTATCTATCTTCACTCTTGTGTACACCATTGTGGTCTGTGTGGCTTTTATGCAAATGTCTCCTTGAGTTAATTCCATCAACTTAACATGTAAAGTGTTGAACTAGGATGGCCTGCAATGTCAAGTTGTTCTATCAAAAGTGGGTTAGAGCACAATTTCAGCCAAAAAAAAAGTTTACAAATATGCTGCTCCTCTTTATGAAATCCTGTCCAGAAACACCTGATGATGTGAACAGGTTACTATGGGGGCATTTAAGTACATTTTAAATTTCTGGGAATTACATCATTTCAAAAAACATACTTGTTTTGTCCACATATTAGTGTCTAGTAACTACTAATAGTAATAGTGTATATTGAGTCTTTATTTTGTAGTGTGTGAATGTTGTATGGTTGTGCAGGTTGCATTTTCTACTCAGTCACATTGTTCTCTCAGGGATGCCACTCTTGAAAAATAGTGTTCAATCAATCTAAGAGAGACTTGATCCTTATAAAATTAACAAAATGCTTCATGTACATAGACATAGGATAAGCAAAAGTAGAAAACTAGAATAATTGTTGCCGTGATACATGGGTGTAAAATTGTGTTTGGATGCTATAGATGTGTCCATACCAATATTTGGATGTTATTAAAATGTCCATACCAATATTTGGATGTTATTAAAATGTCCACACCAATAGTTGGATGTTATTAAAATGTCCATACCAATATTTGGATGTTATTAAAATGTCCATACCAATATTTGGATGTTATTAAAATGTCCATACCAATATTTGGATGTTATTAAAATGTCCATACCAATATTTGGATGTTATTAAAATGTCCATACCAATATTTGGATGTTATTAAAATGTCCATAGCAATAGTTGGATGTTATTAAAAATGTCCATACCAATATTTGGATGTTATTAAAATGTCCATACCAATATTTGGATGTTCTTAAAATGTCCATACCAATATTTGGATGTTCTTAAAATGTCCATACCAATATTTGCATGTTATTAAAATGTCCATACCAATTTTTGAATGGGAAATGACATGGCAATTGTGAAACAAAACGTTACTGTATTTTCTGGACTATAAGGTGACACTTAAAAGACTTTAATGTCCTCCAAAAACCTCAGTGCGTCTTATATATGGATTAATTCTGGTTGTGCTTCGTGACTAGGAGTTTTGAGTTTTTATCTGATCATTTTGCCCTTTTTCTCATAATTTAGACTTTTTATCTCATAATTTACACTTTTTTAATCTCATAATTGTCACTTTTTACCACATAATTTTCACTTTTTATCTAATGATTTTGACTTCACTTAATGCGCTTTATAATCCAGTGCAGTTTATATATGAAGAACCTAAAAAAATTTACCATTTATTGACAGTGAACTTTACAGTGACTAAATATTGTCATCAACGAACCTTCATCACGTGACAAAAATGAGACGAAACTAGACGTAAATGTCGGTATTGTGACGATAACTATAATTAAATATATAATGCAGTATAGACCAAAAAAACAGACAAAATGTGGCTTCGGATATTACAAAAACATTCCTGAAATGTCTTAGTTTTTGTTGACAAAAACAAAATGAGACGTGATTTTAATTATTTTATCAGTGTTCTTATTTGTTTTTGTTTTTTTTGCCTTCTCTCACGAGGAAGTCAAATTATGTCCCCACCAATTACTCACCATGATAGAATAACACATAGGTGGAAACACAACTTTGTCATATCAAACAGTCCTAATATTTGTCATATGCTGTCATGTACATGTCATTATGTCAAGAAAGTTGATAAAAACAGAAACAACAATAACAAAAAATAAATAACTGTTAAAGTAATATTGAGGTAGTGAGTCAGATTGTACTGGTGTTTAGCTACAACATGTAGGATTGATGTCATTAGTATAAACATATCTTACTTTATCACCTGGTGAACCACCCCTGACATACCGGCACAGACATGTATGGACACATTTGACTCAACTGACAAAACTAACAACAGGAAGTCACTTACTGGGCCCTGTTAGCTGAGGAGACTCCAGGGCCAATGACTCAATGGACCTGACCCGGCTCTGCTGTGCCTGTGCCTGGGCCGGTTTAGTGGCATGGCCTTGGTCGGTCCGATAACACCCGCCCTCCGGAGCAATTGGAATCCGCTCCAGACTCCGCCCGGACCTCTCGAAGCCCGCGCTGTACCTTGCAGGTCCACAAGCGGGATAAGCACCGTGCCCTTCTTCCGGTCTGGTCCGACACTGCAGAGAAGACGCCCGGTGCTGGTGCTGCTGGGTGTTAGTGACATTGCTCGGCCCCAGCGGTCGGACCTTGTTCTCAACCCGGGTCCCGACTCCGCAGTTAGGTTTTGGGGGTTGTTTCGGTACCTGCTGTGGGTGCACGGCTGCCTGAACTTTGAAGTGGTTACTGTTCTCCGGGTTGAGCATAGAGTACCGTAGACCCGCGACGAACCGCTCAAAGGTGAGGCAGCCATGCGGCGGGGCTACCCTCCGGAGACATCCCAGCACCCCGCCCGGCAAGTCCCGGGTGTCTGCGCCCTGCCAGCGACTCTCTATCTCGGATATGTGGACGTACCCCCGTCCACCGTCATCCAAAATGTCAAACAGAGTCCTCAGGCTGTGGAGGAAGGCTTTAGGGAGGCCATCTGTTGAATATTCCAAATCTTTCGCCTGTATTTGAGTAGCTTTAAAGCCGTCCATTTTCCCATGAAGCACGTCTTTTCTTGTTCCAACTCTGCTGTAAATCTCCGCCGTACCGTTCAGTTTGCAGCTCTGGTCAGTCAGTATTAAAGCCATGAAGGTACCGAGGACGTCCGATGGCTAATCAATGAGAACACTCAACACGAGCTGAAGACTTTACATAAAACTCTCACTGAGCATACAGAGAAGTTTAACAGAGGGCTCGAGTACTTAATAGTGGAGGAAAACTACCGTAGTTATATTAATGTTAACCGTAACGCTATATATTTTTTCATACTACAGGTAAATCCTAGCTCTTTCCTCAAACTCTGCCGTGTGTGTGGTTCATACTTTCCTTTTTCTACTCAGGACCGCCTTCAAACCGTCGTGCTCGAGCGTCCTATGACCTATTATTGGACGCGGTGTGCACGAGCTGAGCGCTCATTGGTCCAGGTCTGAGGTAGGCTCCAGTTTGAGTTGCGCTTTTGTTATTACTAATGCTGAGACGTTATTCAGAGACTGGATATGATCTCCTCATATAATAAGAACGAGCTGTTTAAGCTATCACTTTACAGCCCTCACACAAACACCATGCAGGACAGATGGACCCCTGTTCCGCTCCACTAGACATTACCAAAATCAGCTCCAGACATGGTTTAACACACAATTAAATATTTTTTTCTGAATAACAATTTGTGCCTGGTTATAGGATTTTACTGATATATATATATATATATATATATATATATATATATATATATATATATATATATATATATATATATATATATATATATATATATATATATATATATATATATATTTTAATTATTTTTTTTTTATCCTTTATTCATCCAGGATTGTCCCATTGAGACCAAGGAGTCCTGGTCAAAATGGCAGCAAACAATAAGTTTCAGACAGACACACAATAACACATATCAGGGAGAAATAAAGAAATGCGACACATGAAGGACACAGACTTACATAAAACTCAGTAACTGTTAAAAAGCAGGTCTAAAAACAATGACTGACACACAACCACACACACACACACACACACACACACACACACACACACATATATATATATATATATATATATATATATATATGAAATACTGTTTCAGAGCACTCCAAATAACCACCAATATCCATCACACCACAAAATTGCAATAACAAAACACAGTTATTTTATTCAGGGGCGGCTGTGGTTCAGTTGGTAGAGTGGGTCGTCCAATGACAGAGGTCAGAGGTTTGCGTCCCAGCGTTGGCTGCATGTCCACATGTCCAAGTGTCCTTGGGCAAAGACACTGAACCCTGACTTAGTCTCCCAGTAGGTCTGACAGAACCTTAGAATACTAAGTTAAGAAGTAATGTTTTAATTTAAGTATCTACATTTTAAGCTCTGGAAACTTGTATTTTTTTTTAAGTTTTATCAATTACTATAATTGAGGCAAATTGATTGTCTTATATTTTTTGAGTTCTGCTAACTTATTCAGGTTTACAGTGCACCAATATGACATAGCTTGAACATGTAAGTATTAGATGTTTTTCTATTCCCATCCAAAACAAAAACTCCCAAACCATTCATATTATATCATATTATACAATGTGACTTATGTCCAGAAATGATCTGATTCATTCAGAAAAGCTCTTCAACACTCAACTCATTAAAACATATAAAAGCCATTTCTGTTTCTTCAGAGACAGTTTCTCTGTTTGTCTTTCTTTTGCAATGAGTCACAGTAAAATGAACTCTCCCTGTGCCATCCCATGCTTATCTGTGACCTGCCCAGACTTGAACTCTCATCCTATTACCATCTGTGAAAACATCACCACTGATTAATGTCGAAGATACTGTCAGACCAACACAAAGGCCCCCTTGTCATTTACCACCTCCCTGCTATTTCCTGTCAGAATGAATGTCGAAACATATTCTCCCTTTTATGTTTACCAAACCGTGTGTTCTCATTGCCGTTAAAGAGCCTGAAGGGTTGAGCATACAATCAATGAATCCCCTGCTTCTGACAATCAATCACATACCAGTTGATCTAGTTAAAATTATTTGAGTGAACTGACTTTGACTGCAGGCAAGAGGGCAATGACTCCAGAATCCAGGGCTCATTGATATTGTTTCAGAGGACATGTTTAGCCGTAGAATGGTTCTGTTTTTCCATAGCAGTAACAAATGAGGTACACTCTTATAAAGAATGTGTTAAACATTTTAATATAGAAAATTCCCATGCTGGAATTCATACAATTTTTATATCCATTTGTATGGATTTCAGTTTGGTAATTTCCTAAATGAACATTTTAGTACCGGTAGTCTACTACAGGGTGTCCCATAAGTCTCCATACATAGGAGACATCGCACATTCCATACATATATGTGGTTCTAACATGTATTTATTTATACTTCAGATAACCAAAAGAATTCATTTAAATAAAGAGCAACATATTGAAATGTCAGTCATATAGAGCATATTATATAAATAACTCAAAGAGAGGTCCGCCAAGGAGGTTTTTGCCAGAGTTTGTCAGTCTGTCTGTTAGTTAGTTAGTTAGTTAACTGGTTAGTTAGTTAGTTAACAAGATAACTCAAAAGGTTACGGATGGATCTTGATGACATTTTCTGGGTAGGTTGGTAATAGGGAGGGAGATCTGCAAATAATGATTAGATTTAGATTTTAGTGGTGATCGGGGGAGGGGGGAGGGGGGTCAAGATGACTCAAAAACATATAGACAGATTTTGATTACGTTTTCAGGATGTGTTGGGGGTGTCACAAAGAACAAATGATGACATTTTGGTGGTAATCTGGAAGAGATCTTGGATTCTGGATCACTTAGAAATTTGACATTGTGATAAATGGAGAAAACATTCCAAAGTGATCCAGGATCCAGGATCCAGGATCTTTTCCGGATCATCACCAAATTCCAACACATCCTGACCAAATGTGGCTTAAGAAAAAAAAAAACATTCCTTAAATGTCTTAGTTTTTGTTGACGAAAACAAAATGAGACGTTATTTTAATTATTTTAGCCGAGTTCTTATTTATTTATTGTTGCTGTCTGTCGCGAGGAAGTCGTCAAATTATGTCCCCACCAATGTCAACACCATGGTTATTGGACACGTTCAGACCCTTTGGCTCCAGTGGTCACTCAGCCCTCTCTACACACATACATTCAGACTTTCCCCTCATTAACTCCTTTTGCCTTTGCATTCCTCTAAGTCTCTGCCTTGAGCTGTATCAGTGTGCATGTGACAAAGGACTTGAGAGCTTAATCACTTCAGTTTTTTGGTGTTGGAGAGACAGAGAGAAAAAATGCAACATCTCTGTGACACTGAATTCTAGTGGAAGAGTGGGAGCTGGATACTGAGATGGAAATAATAATCAAGAACATTTAACACATCCAAACATTTACCTTTATTCTGATTTTATTTCCATTCCAATCCAGATGTTATCTTTCACAAAATGTCATTTACTTCTTCACTGGATGAAACTATCGGAGTTGGTCAAATGGTTTGAGTGAATTCTTCACAAATTAGATCCTGGACTTTAGTCAATTCAGTCACTTGAGGTGTTAATACACGCCTGAAAGACTCTATTGTTTCAGTTGCTAGAACTGGAACACTGTTTTATGTCAAAAATACTTGTTTTTGCAAACCTTTCCCAGTATGCAAATTTGTGTCACAGTGTATTTTTAAAAAGCTGAATCAACTTAGCATCACTTTAACTATTTATCACCTTAAAATAATTCTGGATTTCATTTCATTTCATTTATTTGTTTATTCAAACAGGTAAAAACATACAAAGTATTTAAGCAGAAATTAAAATGACACCTCTTTAGCATCCTAGATAACTATACCTTGTTCAAAAGGGTGAAGGATGAAGTTAACAAAACTTAACTCGTCCTACCCCATTGTAGAGTCAGAGTATATATATATATATATATATATATATATATATATATATATATACAACCAACAAGAAAAAGGGAAACATGTTCCTTGCTAGAAATTCATATTTCCATTTGTTTCCTGTATTCACTTAGAATGTGTTTCATAAAAACCTGTTTAAACTTTTGCACTGATCGACAATAAATAATAATCATACTAGAGTTAGAAGGCTGATGTAGTAATGATTACATGTGATGAGAGTTTTATAAGGGTGTCACGGTGGTGCAGTGGTTAGCACTTGTGCTTCACAGCAAGAAGGACCTTGGTTTGAATCCCACACCAGACCTTTGTGTGTGGAGTTTGTATGTTTCCTCCCACCATCCAAACACGTGCACTGATAGGTTAATTAAATTGGTGTGAATGTGAGAGTGGTTGTTTGTCTATGTGTTCAGCCCTGAGATGAACTGGAGACTCATACAGGGTGTACCCAGGCCTTCACCCATTGGAGCTGGATTAGACCCCCAGTGACCCCAGTGACCCCTGTGACCCCTGTGACCCTAGTGAGGATAAAATGGGTTCAGATAATGAGCGAGCGAGTGTTTTATAAGAAACTGGACAAATATCCAAGTTACAATAAGGAATACCTAATAGTAAAATGTGGATCACTGAACATAAAAGTTAAACAATTCTTTCAGTCATTCATTTTCCAAATAACTTCATCCTGTGGAGGGTATCAGGCAACGGTAGAAGGTACAGGTTTTTGTTTCCAACCAACCAAGAGTTCACAGTTTGACCAATCAAATGTCTGAAGACTGAGATCAGTTGGTTAATTGAGTCCAGTCTAGTGTTCTGCACCTGCAGCCACACTGGCCCTTTATGGAATAGTTTGGACATGCCTGGTATAAGTACTTACAAATACCTACCGGGTACATATGGTACATGATATAGGTTATATGTGTCCATTGAACACGAAACATGTAAATGTGTCAACTGGCTTTTACACTATAATTTTGAAGAGTAAATAAAGATCAATCAAATCTTGGAAAAATAAACTAGACACATTTGGTTTTTATTTTCCACTCCATTATTTTCTCCAGTTAAGGCTTTTCCAAGTGTCAGATGTAATAACAGACTCTGCATTTGATCCTGAATGAGCAACAAAAATATACAGAAGGTTGTATTTTCTGCTCCTTTATTACTGGCTCATGCTTTAAAAGTGAAAAAGCCAATGTATGGGTCGAGTCAGATTCACTTAATACTGTTACTGACATTCATTTACATTTCTCAAGTACCCATACATTTGGATTTGCATACATCTCATATTTAATTTAAATATTTCCTGTACTTTAAGTACTTCAACATCATCTTATTAATTTTCAGTTGTCACAATATCCTTACACTTATATGGCTAATTTAAAATATTATGGAAAAGGAGAAATTAAATTAAATGTTTTTTATCAATTATTTAATCCAATACCTTTTATTAATCAATGTGAAGCACTTTGGGCTACAGTTTTGTATGAAAGGTGCTATACAAATAAAGATTATTATATTATAGTCAAATATATTTTATTATATTCATATTTCTTCTCTGATATTATGTCAATCATTTAAATACATTTAATTAAATGTGACCAAGACCCAAACAATTGGATGAATTCAACCAAACATTCATATTTGATTAACAATTCATTAATTCACCCGTCTTTTTTTTTTTTTTTTTTTTTACAGTGGTGACCAGACCTTCACATTTAAATACTATTCTGAATGTGACCTGCTTTTCACTCCCCCATCACCACATCGTTGGGTCTTAGTCAAATGGGGATAATGAAGCACTCATAACATGTGGAGTGAACAAAAATGAAGTGGCATCCAGTTAAAAAAAAACAAAAAACCCAAAACAGCTGAATAATATCACTGCAGATGTGAACATTTATTTTAAAAAATAACATTATTTTTAAAGTGACTCATTCCACAATAACTCAAGGCCTGTCATCAAACACAAAAGTCATTAAATATAACTATATGTATTTTCATGTTGTCATCATTAGAACACTCGTACACATGGCAGAGGGAAGTTTCTCCAGTAATAACTAGTGGCTGTTGTTGGCAGTACATGGTACGTTGCATGTCAACCACATCCAAATAATAACACCAGATCACAAGCTTAACATCTGATTCCTCCTAAAAACCCAAACTAAATCCTGACCTCTGAGTCCGTTTATCCAAACATTAATGCTGTTATGAAATTCAAAAGCTGCATGAATGTGATAAACATACACAAACACACTTCATTTGAAAGAAAAGAGGAATCAGCAGCGTCTTCATTTTTACACCGTTACACACGTTCAGTACATGTTCATTCCATCACGTCACCATACTTTGTCTTCCCACTTCCTGCCAACTCTTCTTGTTTAGGATCTGAAAGACAAAACAGGTGAAATACAATATCAATGCATATATTTATACAATGTTCAGAATAATTAAATATATTCAGTTTTGAATACTCAAAGTTTCAGAAATAGTACTACTAACTCGAATGTATTAAATTGCTATCACATGTCCTTCTTTTTAAGTACTTCCAACTAATATTTTTTGTTTATTAAGGGAACTATTGTGGATATAAGTGAAAATAACTTAAAAAAAAATAGATTAGGTAGAACTTACCCCCATAGATCACCACCAAAATCTAATCATTTCTAGATCACCCCATTACCAACCTACCCTGTAAAGTTAATCAAAATCCATCCATAAGCTTTTGAGTTTTCTTGCTAACTATTATTATTAAAGCTAAAAAAAATAAAATAAAAAATAAATAAATTATTAAAGGTCAAAATCCTTTTTTAAATTTTTTTATTTTTCATTTATTGGGGACACTGCACATTATATTTTTATATCAAAACTGCTCCAAACTCTGGCAAAAACATTACCTCCTTGGCTGAGGTAAATATGAGTTGTATTATAGTAATCTGGGTGGTACATTGTACGTGTGTCATGTGTGTTTGACATGTGAAAGTTTTAACTGTGACCAACAAGAGGACTGTAGATGAAGATGACAATAAATAAACCATAAAAATCTCATTTTTAATTATTATTTTGTGAATATTTGCGTACAGTCACAATCACACAGAGAGGAGTTATTGTTGAGAAGGAAAAGCCTCAGTGTAACAGAAGGGAAAACAAATAAATGTATATTTAATTGAGGAGGCAGAGGTGACCCCGTTGTGTGATAATGAGAACAAACCATTAAATCAACAAACTACAAGATGTGAAAACACAGACTTTTACACTGGATTTGTTTTTTATTTAAATACATTAAGTGTTTCTTCATTGTTTGTACTTCTCAACTCTTATTAACAGCTACTGAGATATGTCAAATGAAAGGATATATGACAACGTATATGATTATAAATAACCTGGTTTAATAGTCAGACTGTGGAAAGGCCTTTTATCCTTTTATATTAAACTTAAATGAAAACCACAACCTCAACTATTCTCACCTTACATTTAGTTTCATTCAATTTATCACTGTAGGTTTTATTTATTTTTGTGGGATTTTTTTTTTTATTATTTCTCCTCAAACATTTGGACTGTTA
Source organism: Siphamia tubifer (assembly GCA_020466265.1). Lineage (NCBI taxonomy): Eukaryota > Metazoa > Chordata > Actinopteri > Kurtiformes > Apogonidae > Siphamia > Siphamia tubifer. The sequence goes on along the minus strand of CM035794.1, from coordinate 71,268,437 downwards.
CATTTACTTTCAACATTAACTCAGTCTCTGTCCTACATTTTTCCATTATCTTGCTAACTAACAGACAGACAAACTCTGGCAAAAACATAACCTCCCTGGCGGACCTCTCTTCATTCAAGGGGGGGGGGGTCTGCCTTGGTGAAAATTTGTGCTCTGAATGCTTTTCTACTTAGAAAATATTTTTGCAGGTTTTTTTTTTTGGAGTTTTCTGTGTGAAATTTGTCAAGGTGTATTTAACAAGTGTTATATATTATCAGTTTTTGAACAAATACAGTTGTTCAAAATAAGAGCAGTGTTTTCTAAAGCTCAAAATCATTCATTTTTTTAATTTTTCATTTATTGGAGACACTGTACATTATATTATCTTGCCATCTAACAGACAGACACACAAACTCTGGCAAGAACATAACCTCCCTGGCGGACCTCTCTTCATTCAAAGGGGGGGGGGTCTGCCTGGGCGTAGGTTTGTGCTCTCAATAGTGCTTTTCTAGTTTTTTTTTTAATATTATTATTATTTATATAGTGCAAAATCCTAACAAAACTTACCTGATGACACTTTACATATACATCTGGTCGAAACCAGTCTCTTAATTGTATAATAACACATTCTTGTTCCAATTATTAGAGACTGTGGATCCTCAACCACCCCCACATCAGTCCTCAAACATGTCCACACTGTGATCGGACCTTGCATTAAGACTGAACATGTGTGATCAGATTTGCCATGACAGATTCAAGGTCTGACCAGGGCTAAGATGAGGAGGTCTGTCATCCACTCGGTACTCACTTTGTGCTGGTGCTGGTGCTGCTGGTGCTGGTGACCTATCTGGGACTTTGCCTGTTTCAAGTAGCAACCACAGATCTGTGCATTTCTGCGTTTCCCACCGTGTGACTGAGTAACTCCCCAATGACGACGCCACTGACAGACAGAGGAAAGACATCAGAGGCACATTGAGAACCAGAGAGAGTAGTTTTAATGTCCAACTCAGAGCCTGAAACATAATGAATCACCTATAGAAATGAGTAACTTCCACTTAAGAGGATAAGGAAGCTTCCTCTGCAGTGCCGTCTGCAGAACAAACAGGCCAGTTGCACCTGCAAATGAGAAACAGGATGCTGTTTGAATGGATCAGTGCATTAACTACAAGAAGAAACATTCATCATTTCATTCTTACAGTTCTTTCAATTTAATATTAAAATATTACAACAACTTAAATTGCTGCAACGCTGATAATAATGTAGATGGAACCAGAGGTGTTCAAAGTACTGACATTCTGTACTTAAGTAGAAGTACAGCAACTTGTGTGAAAAAATACTCTGGTAAAAGTAGAAGTATTGATTCAACTCATTTACTTAAGTAAAAGTAAAAAAGTACTCAGTTTTGTAGATATGGACAGGAAATTTAGGAAAAATGAAAAGGAAAAAGTCACAATTGAGTTAAAAATTCATCATGAAATAAAAAAAATTGTATATATATGTATATGAGATTTAAAAAAGCATAATTTTAAGATGAAATGTTACAATTGTTAAATAAAAAGTCACAGTTCCTCTTATTTTCCTTCTGAAGTGACTTATTTTTTATACTGTAACATCTGTTTAGTTTGAAAAAGTAATTAGTCTATTCTGAGAATGTAAAGAGTATAAAGTACAGATATTTATATAAATGTAAGAGTATAAAGTACAGATATTTATATAAATGTAAAGAGCATAAAGTACATATATTTATATAAATGTAAAGAGTATAAAGTACAGATATTTGTATAAATGTAAGAGTATAAAGTACAGATATTTATATAAATGTAAAGAATATAAAGTACAGATATTTATATAAATGTAAGAGTATAAAGTACAGATATTTATATAAATGTAAAGAGTATAAAGTACAGATATTTATATAAATGTAAAGAGTATAAAGTACAGATATTTATATAAATGTAAAGAATATAAAGTACAGATATTTATATAAATGTAAGAGTATAAAGTACAGATATTTATATAAATGTAAAGAGTATAAAGTACAGATATTTATATAAATGTAAAGAGTATAAAGTACAGATATTTATGCAAAAATGTAGGGAGTAAAAGTAAAAAGTTGCCAGAAAAATAAATACTTAAATAAAGTACAGATACCTAAAGAATCTACTTAAGTACAGTAATGAAGTACTTTTACTGAGTTACTTTCCACCTCTGCATGTAATAGAAATGAGCAGTAACACAGCTCCCTCCTGTGGTGTACAGTTTGCTCTTGATGCAAACTGCATAAAGAAATGTTTTATTTTTGTGACATATCCAAGAGCAAATATGTTTGTCCAAACGTATATTTAATGGTTCATGGAGTGTTTGTGCTAAACAGAACCAAGTTATGGAGCAAATGAAAAGCAAAATACAGTACATTTGAACACAGTAAAACATTATTTTCACTAAAAATGTACACTTGACCATTAGACGGAAAATAATTAGATGTAATTTATTAGTCCCCATGGTGAAATAGACATCAACACTATAAAACACAGACAACAACAGTAGGTAGACATAACAGACAAAGACATTTTATCAGATTTGGTCATCCTGTCAGCTGAACCTGGTGTTTAGGGCGGCTATGGCTGCAGAGACAAGGCCTTTTCCAAGACGAGCCCTCCTGAATTTTAATATTCTATACCTGCATCCTGAAGGTAGTAGGATGAAATAATAGTGTAATGGATGTGTGATGTCCTGGACTATTGTGTTTGCCATTCGGATGATGGAACTGTTGTTTAGTGCTGTGAGGCTAATGATTTTAGCAGCTACTTTTGTGATGGGAGTGAATTTAGCTCAGTTAGTGATGGAAAGCACAGTGTAAAAGCATGTGGAGCAGTACAGGAGGATGGGTAGGATGATACTTTTATAGAGTGACAGCAGGAGATGGGGTGTAACATGTAATCCTTTGAGTTTGCGGATGGTTGACGGTCATTTTTGGCTCCTTTTCTGAATGTCTGTGTTTTGTTGATCAAATGTTTATTGTCCAGAACATGGGAGTAATTATGATGAGGACATTGGTGGGGAGATAATTTGACTTCCTCGCCAGAGACAGCAACAAAAAAAACAAAACAAATAAGAACATGGCTAAAATAATTAAAATAACGTCTCATTTTGTTTTTGTCAACAAAAACTAAGACATTTTAGGAATGTTTTTTATTTCTTAAGCCACAATTTGTCTGTTTTTTATTGGTCATCGATAACTGCATTATATATTTAATTATAGTTATCGTCACAAGACCCATATTTACGTCTAGTTTCGTCTCATTTTTGTCACGTGATAAAGGTTCGTTGATGACAATATTTAGTCACTATAAGGTGCACTGTCAATGAATGGTTTATTTTGCAGGTTCTTCATATATAAGGTGCACTGGATTATAAAGTGCATTAAGTGAAGTGAAAATCATTAGATAAAAAGTGAAAATTATGAGATAAGAAATTCTAAATTCTGAAATAAAAAGCCAAAAGTATGTGATAAAAATTAAATAAATGAGATTTTAAAAAGTCTAAATTATCAGGTAAAAAGTCAGAATTCCCAGTCACTAAACACAACCAGAATGAATCCATATATAAAGTGCACTGAGGTTTTTGGAGGAAATTAAATTCTTTTAAGTGTCACCTTGTCCAGAAAATACAGTAACCTTTTGTTTCCCAAATGTCATGTAATTTCCTATTCAAAAATTGGTATGGACATTTTAGAAATATCCAAATGGACATGCCCATAGCGTCCATATGCAGAGTTATGCTCAGATATTTGAAGGAGTCGACCGTTTGTGTGTTTATGATAATTGGGGGGGGGGGGTTAAACCATAGTTCCTTGGTCTTGTCAATGTTCATTTCCAGACAACCGTCTGTGCATTAGTGAAGTGAGTGACTGTGTTGTGGTAGTCCAGAGTGGATGGACTGTCAGACAGAAGTGCAAGGACGGCCGTGTCCTCAGAATATTTTAGGTATGTTGCGGTGGGTGAGATGCTGCGGCAGTCGTTGATGCAGAGAACGTACAGGAAAGGGCTCAACACACATCCCTGTGGGACCCCGGTGTTGATAGCAACTACAGGGGATGTGGTTGAGCCCACCTTTACTGCTTGTAATCTGTCTGTGAGGATGTTGTGTGTGAGAACGATTAGCTGAGGGGATGATGTAGCTTCTGGATTAGTAAATGTTTTTGCAGGGAGTTGAAGGCGGAGCTGAAGTCCACAAAGAGGTTCATGGCAAAGTGGTCTGGGGAGTCCAGGTGCTGGAGGAGGAGGTGTAGCGAGCAGGCCGCATCCTCCTCAGTGCCTCTTTTAGCCTTGTAGGCAAATTGGAGGGTGTGGGGTGCCATGTGGGAGGATGATGTTCAGCAGAAGTTTCTCAAGGCACTTCATTATTATGGATGTGAGGGCTATGGGGCGGTAGTGATTAGAAATGACACATCACTCACCCAGTATAAAAGTCCCAGTCCCCTTCATAAAAGCATGAGACTGACAGGCTGCATAACTCTGAAGACCCTGATGGAGAGGATCAAGAGCAGTTATTTGTTTTAGTTATTCAGTAATGGAAGGTGTATTCAGATTCTATAGTGGTTCCTGTCCATGTTTAACTATTTTGTGTGTGTGTGTGTATTTTCATGGTACCATTACATTTATGTACGTTACAATTTACTGTTGAAAATGTATAAAGTTCAGCTACTACAGCTGTATTTGTTCTACTCTCTCTCTCTCTCTCTGTATTAAAATATTTTTTTCCTCACCACTGTCACCCATTACAAGTGTATTTGTAAGTACCTAAACCAGGCATGTCCAAACCATTCCACATAGGGCCCGTGTGGCTGCAGGTTTTTGTTCCAACCAAACAGCAGCACACCAGACTTGACTCAATTAATCAACTCATCTCAGTCTTCAAAGAATCGATTAGTTAAACTATGTACTCTTGGTTGGTTGGAATAAAAACCTGCAGCTACAATGGCCCTTTGTGGAATGGTTTGGACATGCCTGGCCTAAACGTATTAAGGATGATTGCATAAAATAAAATGTTTGACCAACAATATTTTAAAATGTGCTCAGTGATGCAGTTTCATCAAAATGTCAAAGTTTATACCAAAGTCCTTAACATGTAGCCTAGCCATGCTATCCCCATTCACTTCATGGAAAGGCTAAGTCACGCCTTCATCTTCCGGTCCCATGGGTGCTTAGCTAGCAAAAAAAAATAATTGGAGTGAATGGCGCGAGTCAAGCTAAATTCTGATTCCGTTTGATAAATGCTCTGAAATTCACATATGATAGTGGTTAATAAGAAAAATTTGATGTGGCATAGGCAGACCACTTCGTTTTGATGGGAAGCAAACGTGACGTGAGGTTTTATGTGGGCTTCGTAAGCGACTACAATGCGTCGCGTGTGTGACGTCACAGACGCGGTGTAGAGTCTGTGGTGACGTCACACGCGCGCCAGGCGTGTAGTCCAAAATATTAAACGGTTTTACTTGGAAATTAATCAGCCGTTGGTTAACAGAAGCCGTTGAAACGCACATCAATAATTATCATTTATTATCACGTACATCATGTGTGTGATTCAGGGCACACGCCAAACCACCTACGATTTTAGCATCTTATTTCCTATTGAATACCATTCATTAATTTTCCGATCTCAGGCCCCATGAGCCTCCCGGAAGTGGCGGAGACTTAGGCTACCCATGTGAATTTAACACGAACAATAATAAAGTTAATGTGAATTTAACAATATGCCATCCATTGAAAAAATAAAATTATATTTCCTGATAAATACTGTCTTAGAGTATTTAATCATGCACTAGAAACTAATGACATAGCACTTTACCCTAATTCATAATCATAAAAACAATATTCAAACAGTCCGCTCTGACTGCAGAACAGTCCAGTTTTGTTTATTATTAAGTTATTTCACTTATTATAATTATTTTCCCCCTCAAAATTTCCAATTTTGTGTCTTCTTCTTCTTCATCATCAGTTATTACCTCATTCTCCACCGTTCAGGCCCAGGTCTTGTTCTTGTTCTTTTTTAAGTCCACCAAAGTTTTTTTACCTACTCTTTTTAGCCAACTTCAGTATTGTCTTTTTTACTTGTATTTACCATTTGTATGCGTTTATCCTTATTTTACAAATGTTGTTGTTTTGTTGTCTTCTCTTCATGTAATTTATGTCTGGACCACTCTGGAAATAAGCAGCAATGCTTTGAGTGTCATCCTCAGTGTATATATCTTGTGTGTCTAATTTATTTGTCTGTTTTTGTCCTTCTGTCTAGTGCCCATTCCAAGGTATCTTTGTTGTCTTATTTTTCTACAGTGAAATAAATCAAATCAAAATTTATTATGTCTCCTGAAAACGCAACACCCACTTCCGCCGCAAAAATCTCCCGGATTATGCTACTCAAATGTTGCCAACCCTACACAGAGAGTTAAAAGACAGTATTTGGTTTATGAATGACAATAACTTTCCCCCACTAGCATGGAACTGAGCTCAAACTGTCAGATAAAATGAATGAATGCACTGATACAATAAAACGAATAATCTGAAACGTGGTAAAGTAGTGGGACAACATCGTAAAACCTTCACATGTGAATTTAACTACATGGTTTGAGTCAAACTCGTTGTCTCCAGTACAGATGAGGTTTTGTAACTGACTGCCAGTGTCGTCCACAGATGAACAAAGACATTAAACAGACATTAAACTATACTTACAGGGTGTTTCGCCGCCACTGCATCGCTCACTTTTGTCAGACCGAGGTTCACCATTTTGCTGTAAACTTAAGGTTATACTTTTATATATACTTGAAAACAATCACACAGCGGGTCATTATTTTAGTCACAGGATGTACACACACACAGCTGTTGTTACAAAACTTCCGCCTTGTATGACAACGACTACAGTAGAACTAAAATCTAGTAATTTGTGTAAAACTGCAGTGACACCTATTGGTGAGGAGTAGGTACTGCACCGTTACTCTACTATGCAAATACAGCTTAATATAAAGTCTGTTTCATACTGTCATTTTCAATTCAGTTCAATTTATTCGAATATGCGACAAAAGAAAACAATCTCATTCTGTCTCCACAAGTGAAAACAAGCCAAAAATTTATGAAAAACAAAACAAAACATTCATTTGCATAATCGAAAAAGAGTAGGAGGAAGTAAAACAATTTTAAAATAATGATCCCACCCCTTGTCCACAAAACAATCTATGGCAGGGGTCTCAAACATGCGGCCCAGGGGCCAAATGCGGCCCCCATAATGAATTTGCAAAGTGCAAAAATTATATATAGTCAAAGATGTGGAACTGATTTTAGTTCAGGTTCCACATTCAGACCAATAGGGTCTACAGTCAAATTATAGCAGAATAACATATTAAAAGAATTACTCCATATTTTCTTCTCATTTTGATGTGAAACTAATGTAGATTATGCCTATAAATAATGACAACTTCAAATTTCTGTCTTTCTTATAGTGGCAAAAATAACATTAAATTGGGAAAATATTTACACTTACGAACTTTCCTGTAACAATAAAATGTGGAAAAACATGAAGGAATATGAACAAACTGAAATTTCTAAAGAAAATTAAGCACCATTTTAACAGTTGTGTCTTTGTAGTAGATGTGATCCATAATGTACATGTGTAAATGACACATTAAAGCATAATATTGTTAGACTTGCATGTATTTTTGTTGAGATATTTCAGGGTTTTTTTCAGGTTATTCACACCTTTTTTGTTGGATAGTTTTTTTAAGCAAGCTCATAAGGTAATAGGGTTTGTTTGCACTAAAACAAACGCCAAAAAAAATTTAATTATAATTTTTTTCTAGGTTAATATGCTATTATTTTACTGATCCGGCCCACTGGATATTAAATTGGGCTGAATGTGGCCCCTGAAAGGCATGAGTTTGAGACCCCTGATCTATGGTTTAAGTTCCTATTAACATAATATATGAAAAAAAAATCCAGTCCTTTGTATCAATTCACCTCACTTATTGGTCAGTACAGTGGACAGTTCTTCTACAGCTGTTCTCTTGTATAGAAGAATAAGAAGATAATAATAATAATAATAATAATAATAATAATAATAATAATAATAATAATAATAATAATAATAATAATAATAATAATAATGTTTCATAGGTTTCATAAATAAAACTAGAAAACCACTCTAGAGAGCGCAGACCTCCGACAAGGTAGGACCACCACATCAGACAGGACACTGCCCAGATGGACAAACTGTGGCCTACCTGTCAGGTAATCAGTGATCCAGAAGATCACGACTCACTGACACCCATCACCTGGAGCGTCTCTCCCAGCATCAGAGGCTGGATGGTGTTAAAAGCATTAAGGAAATTAAAGAATGTCATCCTCACAGTGTTTTCTCCACCATCCAGATACATATGGGCTGGTTACAGCAGATAGATGACCGTCCTCAGTGGGGCTGGTATGTAAACGGCAGAGGGTCCAGAAACATCCTCACCTGAGGCCTCAGTAGGGATAAGACCTGCTGCTCCAGGACCTTCATTACATAAGAGCTCAGAGCTACTGGTCTGTGGTCAGTGAGATGAGGCTGACTTCTTTGGCACTGGAACCAGGCAGGACGTCTTCCACAGCACCGGCACCCTGTCCAGGCTCAGGTTGTTCAGATCTTTCAGTCCATCAGACATCTGTACAGGATAGATGCCATCAGGACCTGAAGTCTTCTTTTTTTTCAGTTTCTCCAGATGTTTCCTAACCTGGCCTGTGGTCACTGCCACATGGGGGAGGATGGGTGGTGAGGTCATCTTCAGTGGAAGTGGAGGGGGAGGGGGAGGGGAGGTGGTGCACAGGAGAGTAGGAGGGGAAGGGTTGGAGTGTGTGGGTCAGTGTAACAGTGGGGGGGGGTTAGGGTTAGGGTTAGGGTTGGTCAGCTGAACCTGTTGAAGAACTGGTTCATCTTGCTCTTCCCTGGCTCCAAGACGTCTGTCTGTCTGTCTACCCCCTTCATCCCTGTGATTGTTTTAGCCCCGCCCACACACACCCTTCATGTTGTTTTGCTGGAGCTTGTCTTCCAACTTCCTCCTGTAGTTGTTTTTACATGTCCTCATGTCCACCCTGTCTTCACACCTGAAAGAAGTCTTGTTGTTATTTAGAAGTGATGACCAGATAATGACCTTGTTGTTGGGTTAGCAACACACAGCTAGCATGGTGGTGACCTCACAAAATTTTATGTAGTCCATTATATGGTCCGTGATATGATCCAGGTCCCTGGGTCATGGGTCATATTCTTCCCAGTCCATCATCTCAAAGCAGACCTGAGTGTTTCAGCAGCATTACACACACAAAGGAGTAAAAGTAACAGAACCAGGAGACAAGTTGAAAAACATAGTCCATGCATTGTCCAAGTTATGGTGACCAGTGTGTGATACAGAAAACAACAGAAGAAAAGAACAGATAAAAAGTAAAAAAAACTAATAATGCTTGGCGTACATACATACAGACAGACAGTCAGGTTAGACTAGATCATTTGAGTGGAAATGTCACACGGTTTGCAGTTGGTTATGTGCAATGAAGTATTCATGCTTACTATTTTCTCTGGATGAGAATGCTTACATATGTCCTGCATACATAAACATTTAGATTATTTAAACGGTAAATCACATGTTTTTTTATTGTCCAATGCACAAAGTCAGAGCTTTAGATAATACAATTTATTGATATTATGGGTTATTGTGAACAAGCTACGCAAATGTCTCGGTTTGTGTTTCATATGGTACATAATTAGTAGAATGATTTAAACAAATGTCATTTTTGCATATAATTGATTATTACTATTTCTAATAGACAAATGATATATGTTGATTTGTTATTGATCTTTCATGACATGGCTGGTTGTTGTCACTAGTAAGGTTTTAATTGGATTTGGTGCGACTTGATGATTTAATTACATTTAACAAACTTAACAAAATATTAATAATAAATATAGTCAAAATAAAAATATCAATAAACTAATAGTATAAGAAAATATCAAAAAGTCTCCGTCCAGAATGCACTTTTTCATAACTGCCAGTCACTGTTTCACATATTCTGATCACATCATTTAATTGGCTGTAGCAAAATATCTGTTGACGAAACATTAACATATTTGGTGTCAAATGAAATCTTATACACTGTACAATGCAACCATAGGCTATTTTCCTATAGTTCTGATGCTCAAAATGACATTTTATGAAAATATTAGAAATTATTTGGGTCGATTCCCATTGCGGTAAGAGAAGAAAGGGGTACTTAATAATTTAAGTCCAATACATTTGGTATTAAAGTTGAACCTACTTCAACCAATTAATTGATCATTACTCAAATAATTTAAGTCCAATCACTTGCCTCAAATGCTTTAATTTCTACTTATACCTGGGCTTACACTGTGGATTTAGTTTAGTTTATTTCAGTCATATATTCACTTCAAAGCAGCAAAAGAAAAGAACAATATAGAATTTGACTGAAAAAGGCTAAACCTTGAACTTAACCCTTTAACTCCTGAGACTTTAGCAGTTCCACAGTAAAAAAAAACAAAACAAATGAACAAAAAAAATGAATAAACCAACAAAATAATACGTAACATGAACAACGTATGACGCAAATGGAAAAAAAAATTAAGAAAATTACTGATTAAAAAAAAAAAAAGTACAATAAAAAAGATAAGCAACAAAAAAATATGAATGTACATTTACAAAATAACAAATAACATGAAACAATTTGCAAAACAATTGAGTAATAAGAAAAAAAGTAAAAGAAAAAACTTGTATTGTTCCAATAGTTTTAGATTTGGCTTTTTTAAATTTTTTTCTCAGTCAGTTGTTTTTTGACATTTTATTTATAGCTCAGCTCCATCAACAAAACTCAGTAAAAGCACATTTACTTTTTATTGAATTTTTCAGAATTTTTTTAATTAAATCATCCATTCAGAATGCATCAGCGCTGACACATCAGGGGTTAAAGGGTTAACTACTGTAAAAGTAGCTTCCAGAAACAATCCTATATGTTTGATGTTGAGTTAATTATTGCAGCACTGACACTTACTGTGCACACCATCAAATGAGGTTCATTTTTTATTTATTATCATTTTACATTGGAAAAGCAACTGTCAGACCTCCCCAACTGTACTTTACCATCATTCACATATTGTAGCTCTTTATTTCTAGGTGATTAATGCTTATATTCTTACAAAACAAAACAAAAAAGGATTTCAGACACAATCTGTACACTCTGTCCAATTCACACCCCTCCAGGACAAATACACTGAAATGGGAGCCAAGTCTTAGTGCAGTGTTGAAAACCTGTTCACACACATACAAAAACAAACAAAAAAATAGAATAAAAATAAAAAATAATAAAAAAAAAAAAAAAAGGGAAAAAGAAAATCAACAATCAACAAGTCGCATGTACATCTGTGAATCACATGCTTAGTTAAGTGTCTGGACTCGTCACCTAAGACACAAGAGGACACATTAAGCAAGTGTGCATTATAGGTAATACAAGTAAAAGGAAGGCAGGTGATTGAGGATCAAAGTTGACAGAACAATTTAACTGGGACTGTTCGAAGGGAACCGCTTCAGTTCATAGAAACCACTCGCGAGAATCAAACCTGTGTGTAAAGGAGGAATTCAAGTTTTTACACTCCCAAGACGTCTCACGTGGAAGAATTTAGTGACAACCGTGGAAAAAAAAAAAAAAAAATCTCAATGGGGCAACAGTAAAGAAGTGGGGTGGGGAAAAAAAAAAAAAAAAAAGATCAAGTAACAGGGGTGAAATGTTCAGGTCAGCACCCCTCTTACCTCAGAAGATATCCCATAATAAAAAGGTCCCGTATCATCCACTACTTTTTTCTAAAGTTTGCCTTCACACATCAAGTCGCAGGACAAAAAAACCCCAAACAAAAACAGATGTTTTTTTTAAATAAATAGATCCATGGATAGATTTTCTTCAAAATTAACCCTTAGAGCAAACTTTAACACAACTGAAACCAACCCCCCCCCCCCTTTACCCACCCAAAACCCCTACATACATACATACATACAGTTAAATCTACAAATGCAGAAAATTCCAACAAAAAAAAAAAACAAGTTTAAAAATGCAGAAAATTAAATAAAACACAAGAGATTACAACAGTAGGCTGAAACATACTTTGGTTAAACAAAAAAAAAAAAGGAGAATTTCTCTTATTTGTCGTCATCTGCTGACCTTCACAACAGAAAGCACTTAATTCCAGGACAATTTTCAGATATGACTTTTTTTTGTTTTTTTTTCTGTTAAAGTGTCAAAGTACCAAAATAATACCAGAACCACTCTGGCCCCATTCAGACCTGGCATCGTCATCTGTTCTGAGAAATCTTGGAACTCATTTCATGTGCGACACTCAAGACCTGACCAGCATGAAGGCAGGTACTAAACAGAAAAAAGATGTGCATTATATATTATATTATATATATATATATTCACATAGAAAGGCTTTAAATAAGTCATAAAACTCACATAACTACCATATTGGTGGTAGATTATATGTGTAACCATGAACCGAGGGAATGACATTTTTATTTCCATGGTTCTTTTCTGGTAGAAAAGTGGAAGGATGTTTTAATCAAACATCCAGTGTTAATGATCATTACATATTTCAAGTCTACAGACCTATTTGGAGTAAATAAGCGTGTCTAGGCAGTGCTGTATATCACATAACCCAGAGCGCTTATAGATAAATGGAAAATAAATTCATTTTTAATAATGATTAGCAGTTTCACCACACACACATTAACACCTTAAGAGAGGGAAATTATTGAAATATTCTATGATTCTTTCTCCATTAACGGTTTTTAATGCAAAATTAATGTCAAATAAGTTGAAAAATACAGCGATAACGTCACGTAGTAAATAACCTAAAAAGTTGCTGCCATTCTCATCCAGCCCGTTCCAATTTAAGACAAACATTTCACACCATGGAGGACATTTATTAGCACAGGACACAAGAAGTCTCATCTCAAGTAGTCACTCCATACAGATTTTGTTTAAGCCAAATGTGCAGACGTAATGAACGTCTGCCATCTTCAAGGTCTGAACAGGATCAGAGTTGGTGTCACTTGTGTTCTGTACCACGTCTTATCAGCAACACACTGATGAAGAAAAAAAAGGTTTCATGTTGGGTTAAGGGGAAGAAAAAAAAAAAAAAAAAAAAAAAGTCTTGAAAAACTTAAAGCCTTTATTTTGGCAGCTACTTTTATTATAGAATAGGTGAAAATCTTAAACCCAACAGTTTGATTAAATATTTAAAAACAGTGTCATATGGCCCCTTTAAGAAGAGAAAACACAAACATGACCCCCAGCCCCATTAACCATGTTGATCATTTTAACATCCTTCAGAACATATTGGCAGCACACACACACACACGCACACACACACACACACTCGCACATACACACTCAATACTGGTAGTGTGATTCAATCAGTGAAATCTAATTTGTGTGTCATGGTGGGAACAAACAAGGAGGAGGCGACAGCGGCGGCTGAAGGTGTCAATGACCATGATGGCAGCAGCTGTGTGCAGAGGTCAGATAGGGAGTGATACAGTGAAAAGGTCCGTGTCCAATGGGTACGGTAGCCGCCCCCGCCCCCCCACGATCACACCTTGTGGCTATTGGGAGGAAGGGAGGAGGAGGAGGGGGGTTGAGGGGGGGGGAGGGAGTGGATGATGACTTGTCTGTTCGACTGTGGTCCGAAGATGCTTGTCCAGTTCATCAGCAAGACAATATTTCACCCCCGCCCACCCCCCCCCCACCCCCATGTCGCATACAAAAACCATAGCAGCAGGTAGAGCTCAAGGGCATCTCTTCCCTCGAGAAAACAAAAAAAATAAAGACCAAAAAAAAAAATAAAATAAAATAAAATAAAATAATACCGTTCCCTGTCATCCACATGAAAGCAAGCTATGGACATTATCAGTTCTGGGAAGTGGTAGATGTCTTTTTGCTTTATTCTCCGTCCCCTACGCCATCCTCTCATCCCAACAACGATCAAGTAACCAACATTGTCCTCCGTCGTTAAGTCTCTTGACAATCCCCCCCCCCCACACACACACACACACACACACACACATTTCACTCTTCATCCCAGATTCCTCTTCCCGCAAAGTCTAGCCCTGCACCCCTCCCCCACCGTACACACACGTACACACACACACACACACCACGGCCTTCTCTCCCTCCTCCCCCGTCTCAGAGGCGAGGATGATGAGAGCAGATCATCGTTCGGGCTCAGACTCCAGAGCCAGCACCCGCTTACGCTCACGACACTGCTTCTTGTGGGCAGGCCAGTCCCTCTGCTGGCACTGCGAGCCACAGTAGCGCGCCACCTGGCAACGACCGCAGATGTTGAACTCTCGAAGCTGGAAAAAAATAAAAAGCGACGGGACAACGTACGTGTCAGTGTGTGACGGTGGGTCTTATGATCTATTCATACTCAACAGTGATAGAAGTTAACCAAAAATAATTCAACAAATAATGATTCATTTAATTAACATCAGATACAATGTACCTTAGCTATGCTATCAATGTGAAACACTTTGGGCTAAAGTGTTTGGATAATTTCTAAGGACAGGGGATGCTTGGGACTTTTCATGTATCTCTGTAGTTGATTGTGTTTTTGTAAAGCCCTGTGAGACAACGTTGTTGTGATTTAGGGCTTTATAAATGAAATAGAATTTAATTAATTTTGTGCAATAAAATTTTAATGTACTTTTTTATTTCACGCCGTTTTAAAATTGTATTTACTTTGGGCTACAGTGTTTATATCAAAGGTGCTATATAAATAAAATTATTATTATTATTATTATGCATGACCATAAATCTATAATTCAGAAAATCTCTGTCTGTAGTGTTCCTGTTTGTAGAACGCCCAACACCTGTGCACCACTAAATTATCCAAAACTGGAGGGTGACTTTCCAGTACTACGGCGGACTGCAGTGCACAGTTTCACACCATCACAACAACAAAGATATTAAACTAATTTCATTTCTCTTTCTAACTTTGCTGCTCTGAACATTGCCGTAAGTCCTGCATGACCAATACCAACCTTTCACAAGGTCCACAGCAGTTTCATTTCAGCACCAAACACATACAGCTGTTTAACTATGCCTTCCCTCCACTGTTAAACGCGCACACACGGTACAGCAGTGCAGACAGTGACAAGGCAGACTGTGCGATTACAGTTCCAGATTCTTCCATATGCTACAGGTGTTAAAGACATTTATATGTAAAGGCTGGAATAGGTTTAATTTAATCAAACACCTGGTGACACAATGTTTACTAAAGCCTCTGTGAAGCACTAAGTAAGCCTAGCACCGTGCTAATAGCACTAGCCTAGCACTGTGCTAATAGCACTAGCCTAGCACTGTGCCAATAGCACACTTGGAAATGACAGACCCATAAGATAAATCTTCAGACCAGCTACTGTGCAGATACTGGACCATGTATGTGAAATCCTCAACTGGTGACATGAGATGTGGTGCTCACTTAATAATAATGAGGAGGAGGGGGGGTTCTTATAGTCTTTCTGCTCCTTTCAACTCATTTCACCCAATTCCAGAACACATTAGGAGTAAACAATCTCACATTTTCTACAGGCTCTGCACTAGTTCACTTTAATTAATGGTGACATTATGTATTTCTAATTAATACTTAAAGGTTGCAGACTTTAGGACATCGTAATTGTTGTGCACAAAAATGCTCTTTTGCATAACAATTTAGTTTTATTTATCCTTTATTTATCCAGGCAAGTCATTAAGAACAGATTCTTCTTTACAATGACTGCCTGTCAGGTAGTCACTTTAGGGGAAAGGGTAGAGGGCTGCAAACTAAAAAGATTTAAAAAATAATAATTCACATAAGACAGTTAAAAAATAATAAATACTTTTAAATTATTGTTGCATGCAATACTTGTTGAATATTGAATTAGAAATGTAAACTTTTCATTGTTGTGAACCAACTGCTGTCGTTCAAGTCATTAATTAGCTGTACCTTACTAACACGTCATAGTAGTTAAGCACAGATAAACTTGAACCTCAATCCTACCTGCGATGCAACCGTGCATTTCAGCGTTTTCAGATTCTCAAGTTTTTCTATTACTCTCCACAGCTACTTCTTCCAATTAATTGTGAACAGATGGAACCGAGTCCACCTCAATTTCCTTTCACTACAAGAAGAGCAACTCCACAACACAAGGCCAATGTTTGTCTTAATATACGTCCCTGAACTGTATAAAAACATGGCCCCTCAGTCAAAGATTTCACAAATGTCCTTATAGTTGGACATACCCTCCTCTCGATGAGCGAACAAGGGGGATAGTGACACTCGTAGTAGGTGCAGGAACACTCCTCCTCCTCCACCAGCTCCCCGTTGGCGTTGTAGTAGCGTGTGCGGCTCAGTTCCAGGTACTGCTCTTCCACCGGGTCGGCTGGTACCTGTTGGATGGCCAGCCAGTACAGAGACTGCTCTCTGCATGAGACACAAGCAAAAAAAAAATAAATAAAAAATGCATTAGACACCAATACAGAAGTGTGACAGTGTGGAAATGATGTTTTCATGTTGTCATTTTGTAAAAGCAGGTGGAGTAGAGTTTTAAATAAGGACGATATGCTGCTTTTACACTGCAAATAATTCTGAGGTTTCTGTTGTACTTAAAAAAAATAAAATAAATAAAAAATAAAAAATAAAAATAAATCTGTACAACTTCACACTTCCTCGATGAATTGATCAGAACATTTTGAAACCTGAATGAAAATGGTCAGATGTATGAGAGTACCTCGTTTTACACTTGTTTTCATTCAAATTAGTGTGTAGACCGGTGCATTACTGGTTATAATAGGTTTGGTCTGAACTAAAAACAGTGTCATAAGAACTTAACCTGTGACGGTTTTATAAGGTCGAACAATTGACCATGTTGGAGAGCTTTAAAAAAGTACACCCTTCTGATGTCATAGCCAGAAAGACACCAGGGAGATATATATGCGTGTGTGTGTGTAAAACGAGTGGATGTGTGTGTGTGTGTGTGTGTGTGTGGGGGGGGGGGTCTCGCCAATTTTTGGGTCATTTCTGAAGGAGAGAATTAAAAAAAGAACCTTAAATGCATTTGTCAAACATGTATCCTGATCAAACCTGCGTTGGGATTGTACAAGTAGTTTGAACCCCCCCCCCCCAAAAACAAACAGGACAAGTCTGTAGATATCAAGCACAACACCTGAACTAAAGGGGTAGGGGTGAGGGGGTCACTTAATACAATTCCATTGTATTTTATGGTCATACTCAACTGTAATACGAATCCCTTCATCAGTGTGTAGTTCGTGTCATTTTGAAATAATTGTCCAACTCACGGTCATCATATGTCCTTTTTACTCTGACAATATTTACAGCCCACAGCTCAACTTCAGAAACTCCTCCATATTTCTCCAGATGTGAAAGAAATCCTCAAGTCATAAGCTTGTTTTACGGAGCACTTCTTTTACGGGAATATTTGGCCTTTATTCTGGAATGATGTTTGTGTGACTAAAACGGTGGGATCATTTGGTCTGACCTTTGTGATGCATCTGGAGGTAACAACAGAACTGTGAAGAGTGGACTCATGACTGTGTAATGCTACAGTGTGTAAAAGGAACACTTCTCATTCTGAAACCAAGGCGTGCTCCAATAGATCATAAAATCAATACCACTTTTTATCAACAAATGCCAAAAATTGTTAACCTGACTCACATCATCTGGCTTTTTTTCACCCTCTAACAGCTGGTGTCAGCGGTGAAACCTCAGATTTTGTTTAGTTACCAAATTGGTAGCACTCTAGAGCCCTGCATCACTCTATATCAGGGGTCTCAAACTCATGACTTTCAGGGGCCACATTCAGCTCAATTTGATCTCAAGTGGGCCGGACCAGTAAAATAATAGCATAATAACAGAGAGAAAAAAAAAAAGATAATTCCACATTTTTGTCTTTGTTTTAGTGCAAACAAACCTAATTACCTTATGAAAACACTTACTATCCAACAAGAAAGGTGTGAATAACCTGAAAAAACTGAAATATCAAGAAAAATCTGTGGAATTCTAACAATATTATGCCTCAGTTAGTCATTTACACACGTACATTATGGATCAGATCTACTACAAAGACCCTAAACTGTTAAAATTGTGCTTAATTTTCTTTAGACATTTCAGGTTGTTCATATTTGTTCAGGTTTTTCACATATTATTCTTACTGGATAGTTCGTAAGTATAAATATTTTCCTTATTTAATGTAATTTTTTGCACTGTAACAGAGACAGAAAGTTTAAAGTTGTCATTATTTACGGGCATAATGTCAATTATTTTCACATCAAAATGAAAAGAAAATATAGTGTCATTTTTTTTTTGTAGTTTTGTTTCTTTTTTGTAGGTTATTCTACTGTAATTTGACTGTAGATCATATTGGTCTGTTTGTGGAACCTGAACTAAAATCAGTGCCACAACCTTAACTGTGGAATTTCTGCACTTTGCACATTCATCCCACGGGCCACATTGGAACCTTTGGCGGGCCGCATTTGGCCCCCTGGGCCACATGTTTGAGACCCCTGCTCTATATGCACAGTCACCAATCCTTTGATTCCAGAACAGAGTTAGAATGTGTACAAGTCCAGCTTGACTCACATCCGTTACTCTGTTCAGGATGCGTGAAGCTGGTCACACCCCTTCTACTGAAACACAAGCCTCTGCGTTAAACAGTTGGTGATAATGAGTGATTTTGGAAGATATGTTGTAGGGTTGCAGAGTTCAGAAAAAAAATTAATTAAATATTGTTGAGGAAAAAAAAAAAAGCATTGGGTGCTTTTGGTTTAGCGATGGAAACTGTGAACTTTCCCCACTGTGGGATCAATAAAGGTTATCTTATCTTAAATCAGTTGATGGTGGGATCACTATCTCACCTCTGTGTTCACGTGGCGATACTCATTTTAGTTCTGGGGCCACATTCATCCTAATTTGGTATAACGTGGGCCGGACCAGTAAAATTCTATAAATAATAAGATAAAAATGTCTAAAATATTGTTAAGGTGAAACATTTCTGTTTGTGAGTGGAAAAAAAAAAGGAAAATTTTCCAATAAAAATGGTCACATCTACGAACTGTACGTGAACTTAACACGGGATAAATATGAACAACCTCTAAATTTGTAAGAAAAATAAGTGCAATATTGATGATATTATGCTTTAGTTTGTCATTTATACATAGTTTAGCGACAGGCTGAATATTCCACAAAATATTTCAGGTTATTCATATTTTTTTTTGTAAAAGGCTAGTCTTGTTTTCTACTTTATTTTACACTAAAATAGAAAAGAAAATTAGCATGAGGTTCTTTTCCATTATTTTTAGGTTATTATGATAGTATTTTACTTATCTCATCCACTTTAGATTCAATTGACATAAATGATTTGAACTTCCTTGACTATAAATTATCTTCAGTGTAATTCTTGCGTTTCACACATTCATCCCAGGGGCCGGAGTGGACCCTTTGGCGGGCCACATTTGGCCCCCGGGCCTTATGTTTGACACCTCTGCTCTATTCTGTTCAGAACCGTGCTCCTGCTCGGGCTGTGCTCTTACCTCTGCTTGCTGGAAATCTCCTCAGGCTTGGGGCTCCAGCCTACTGGCACTAGTCGCAGGTTGTCTAGCCGGTTGTCCACCGTCACAGAATTGATGTGGATGACTTGAAAACTAGGGGCAATGCCTCCTCTGTGCTTCTCCCTACACACAAAACACGTTTACAGAATAATTACCACTTTCAAATCCAGGTCTAACTTAACATCTGAGGAGCCGTTAATCTGTAGTTCTGGTATAAGTAGTGATTAACTGACAGTGGAAATATTTCCCCAACAAGAAAAAGCTGACAGTTGAATATTAAATATTAGACTTTCACCATCTTCTGGGCTTTTAGAGATAAGATGCAGCCCAACAATAATGATAATTCACCATCCTGCCCCACACTTCCAAACTTTGTTAATAAAAGACATGATCCATTTCCTACTTTTATTTGTAATATCACAGCAACAATATCAAAAAATGCTAAAATGAGCTTCAAACTGACTAAAAATGGAGTCAGGAGTGAGTTTATCTGTACAGCTACGCATCAATTCCCTCATTAGAATTTCAAAATTGTCAGATTGAATTGAATTTCCAATTAAATTCAATCAGCCATTGCCTACCATTACCCCCAATTTAAGCTAATACCAGTATTTGAAAGACAACCACCCACTGATCAGTCTATCCTAACAGATGTCACCATTTTGTGATCATATCGCCACCTGGTGATGAAAATTTTAATGTTTAGTGTTTGACATTCTTGACCAGGTAACTATTGAAGTATGCATCTAAGAAATTAATAAGCAGCTAACGAAAAAAAAATAAAATAAAAAATCTTCATTGAATCAATAAATCTAGACAGGAAAACTAAACTGTTGTAGATGTAGGTACTTTGAGGTGCATTTGAAAGAAAGAGTACTGGGGTGTGCAAAAAAAAAAAAGACGACCCCCCCCCCCCCCACACACACACACACACACACACAGCGAGGTGTGTAAAAAGTGACACAGATCATGGAATGCATTGTCAGTTCCTGTTCATTAGACAAACAATATTTAAACAGCTTAGAACATTTATTCAACCATGTACAAATATGCACAATTTGGTAATAAAAAAGTTGATGAAAATTCACTTTTCAGAAACTAGAATTATAAATTAAAGTCAACATTTATATAAGATGGAGATGACATGGTATAAAAGTTACACTAGTTTGAGCAGGCCTTAACAACCCTGATCCTTGACAGTTACTATCCTACATATTTGACAGTTTTCCCTCCAATTCCTAAATGGGTAAATTCAATTTATCCTGATAATGATTTGAGGGGAATGGTGAATGTTTGGCACTTTTATAGTTTTTTTCCACCTCAAAGCGCTTTACATTAAACACACACACACGACTCTGAGGTTCAGTCAGTCCTACAGGGACCCTAACTTTGGGTTCAGTGTCTTGCCCAAGGACACTTCGGCATGTGGATAGCCGGAGCTGTCCCACAAATCGTCAACCCTTCAGTCGACAGATGACCCACTTTACCATGTCACCCAACCCTGGAACAATGTATGTTAAAACTACTGTCCAGTTCAATCAGGTAAAGACACAGTGTCCAATGTCCTGTAATAATAATAATAAAAAAACTAAATTATTTTAACTTTTCATCTTAATTGAAAGCTACCTCAAAAACCAAGTGCAGTTTAGTTTTTGTGTCCAACAGTGCACTTACTCAGAGTTTCCATTTACATTTTAATGTCTACATTCTTGACACAAGTTTGACAAATTGCACAAATTAATAATAATAATACAAAAAAATGTTACAGAAGGTTCTTTGGGCTAAAGGTTTTTTCTCTTTTATGACTATGCAACTGTAACATAAGGAAACCGTCTGGTTACACTCTTCAGAAACTTACAATTAGTCACAAAGATCATTGTAAAGAATCCTGATAAATTGATTTTACTTTAGTAAATCATGATATTTTTGACCATATTGCCGAGCCCTGGTTTTACATGTACATTCAACACAAGTGACTTCACTGTATTCATTTGGCATCTGCCCTTTCCGCACAAATTTAAAGGGCGTTTCAACAAATCTCCATCTTTCTGCCAATGTCATCAGGATGTGCCAACTCATCTAGAGACCTTTTACAATGACTTCATTTTTGTGAATAGATGGATTTAACCAATATTGGGCTGTCACAGGGTAAGAGAACAATACTAATTAATGACCACAACTTAAAGTGGTGCACTTTTCCCCTTGTGCTTTTCTAAAAATTAACCATGTAAATCAACGGTGCAGGCTAACTGTAATATAGTAATATCTAAAAATACCATTTTATTTTAAAACAATCTTTTCTTATATTAGAAGTAGGGAAAATGTGTTCCTTAATTAAACAGTTTTAGAGTCACTGTGATGGTTAAATGTCTTTATGGGTTGACAGGCAGCCCTCCATACATGCAACTTTTCGGTCACACAAGCCAGCCATGCCTTGATGAACGGTGCCTGGATGTTTACTATACCGTATAAGTATTAAATATTAAGTATTTAAGCAGTGAGTAATTTTTTCCCCATAGAATTGGCTGTGATATGTGCAGCAGTCTAGGGCTCAATTAATCGTCTTAGTTCAGAAAAGATGCCGTGAAAAAACCTGATCTGGGTATGGATAATGGAAAATCCAGACTATAGTGAATGTATAGAAATAAGGTTCAGAAGTAAATCTGTGGGAGTTTGTTTATAGGCTACCATTCTGTGTTTTGCAGCTGTCTGATCCCAGCCAACGTCTGCATAGTTTAGCTGTTCTTCCTCCACTTCATCACTATCATATGCCGCAAATTGACATAGATTAAAAATATTTTCCTCTTCAACTCAAACACCTGTCGCTTCTCTTATTTCTACTGGAAAAAAAAACCTGCTTAGATTGTCACTGAAACGCTGCTGCCGTTTATGTCGCCCATGTTTCCACACCTTCCTCCGCTGATGTCACAGGTCAAGGTTCAGGATACCTTGGAGTTGGCCAATTTGAATCGCATTGTCAATTAAATATCATTACATTTGCAGTGTCTTTGTCGTCATTATTATTATTATTGCAATGAGGAGGATCACTACTATCATCAACATCACTCCATTACTGCCATCTACTCTCCTATTGTTACATTTCAATGTGTTTTTGTTTTGTGTTTTGTTTCTTTTCTCTTTACTATTATTGATTTCTAAATGATTATTATTAACTTGAACACTGTATCTGTTATGTGTACCCTTGGGTAGGTGGGATTGGGGTTACTGTGTGCTATCTGTATAATTGCGAAAATATATAAAGTTGTAAAAAAAAAAAAAAAAATGTCAGTGTTGTCGTTCGTGATGTATGTGTGAAAATATGTATAGTTGTAAAAACATGTCAGAGATTTTAAAATGAGCCATTATGAGAGTCCAGTTCACAAACTAATAGTCAATCCACTTACTAGGTACAAATACTTACCCAGACAATGTAATATATATATATATATATATATATATATATATATATATATATATATATATATATATATATATATATATATATATATATATATATATATATATATATATATATATATATATATATATATATATATTTTTTTTTTTTTTTTTTTAAATAATCATGAATGAAAATCAAACTTTCTCAATTTCATCAAAGTACAGATGAGGCATCATGCTGAAGAGAACAGCCAGCAGCTGTCACCCAAAAACTAAGACTCCCTCTACACTGCTCCACCATAAGTCCTTCAAGTTTCCTCTATAAAGTGCAAAGCTTTGCTGATTAATGTGGAGGACAAGGTCAAACACAGAGAGAGCTGTCAACCCAAGTGTAAGATAGCCTTCAACTATGACGAGTACAACTTCAACTATGACGAGTACACCTTCAACTATGACGAGTACACCTTCACAAATTACGAGTACAACTTCAACTATGACGAGTACACCTTCAACTATGACGAGTACACCTTCAACTATGACGAGTACACCTTCAACTATGACGAGTACACCTTCAACTATGACGAGTACACCTTCAACTATGACGAGTACACCTTCACAAATTACGAGTACACCTTCACAAATTACGAGTACACCTTCAACTATGACGAGTACACCTTCAACTATGACGAGTACACCTTCAACTATGACGAGTACACCTTCAACTATGACGAGTACACCTTCACAAATTACGAGTACACCTTCACAAATTACGAGTACACCTTCACAAATTACGAGTACACCTTCACAAATTACGAGTACAACTTCACAAATTACAAGTACAACTTCACAAATTACGAGTACAACTTCACAAATTACGAGTACAACTTCACAATTTACGAGTACAACTTCACAATTTACGAGTACAACTTCACAAATTACGAGTACAACTTCACAAATTATGAGTACGATTCACAGCTAGCCTATGACTTCCCACAAGTGACATGACTGTCAAAGTACACCATCACTGCATCCACAGGCATTACTTGTTGAGAAAAGAAACATTGATTATAAGGTCTATGTTTCTCAATCAAATTCTTTAACAGTTGATCAGTACTGTAGAGTTAATAGACTAAGAGAATTAATACATGAATAGTCCTGGTCATTGACAATTACACCATATTTTGAACTATAATAATAATGATAATAATATAAACATTAAATATACCACATATATACATTATTGTCTTAGTGTTGTATATAAAGCACTATTTAGGACAGAAGGTAATTGACCAACTGTGGAGGATGTTTGGGAGAATTTTTCTACTAATGTGACTGTAATCACACAGGCTGTCAGCTGGTCTGTTGTCTGTGGTCAAAAATTGGCAACTCCATTGGTCCAGAACGATCATGTGATGTCCTGAATCATCATTTTTTGACTCCGCTCTGAGGAAAATAGTTCACCACAAAAATTGCTCGGTGCGAAGAATTGACAGGATTTAATGTGAGGACTTTTTTTTTTTTTTCCCCTCGCTTCACTCATCCTTATCTCATAGTTCAGAGACTTCAAAGCAAGATGAAATAAAAACAGGGTTCACATAGGCTTATATACAGTATGTCTATGGGGGTTCACCTTCAGGCCTGATCGATGTTTCTTTTCTCAACAAGTAATGCCTGTGGTTGCGGTGATGACGTATTCTGACAGTTAAGTCACTTGTGGGAAGTCGTACTTTTAAAGTTTGTTGTCGTACTTGTATTTTTTTAAGTCGTACTTGTCATTTTTGACAAATATGCACGAGTATCCAATCTGTGGCTATGAATCTATTGACAGCTATCTTACACCATAATATTCCACATCTAGGGTAAAGGTTTATGAGCTACCTTACTTATCCATAGCTTACATTTAATACAGTGGTCCCCAAACTGCGGCCCACCTCCACATTTGGTCCGGCCCCCTGAACAACACCAGAGAGCATTTTGATTTTTTTTTTTTTTTTCATATATATGTATTTTTATTTGATAATAAAGTTGGACTTTTGCAATAAAATGTTCCTTAGTTTTAAACTATTTTCATTATTAACTATTAATTAGTGACTAGTTTAACACATGAACTTTGACAGATGCTCATATGAGTCATTTAAGTCAGATTCTGCTCTGACAACTAAGCTGAACGTGGACATGTTAAGACCAAAAAGTTTATGTTCAATGGACTTTTTTTCTGTGAAGAACCCAGAGATGGTTATTTGATTGTGGCATTCTGGCAAACAATACATTTTTATATTTAGTCACTCCTGCAATCCTCACACTTTTTGTGTTACAAACTGACCCCGGCCCCTAATCAGAGAAAGGAAAAGTTATGTGGCCCTCACAGGAAACCGTTTGGGGACCCCTGCTTTAACACATTAAACTGTATCAGAGGGAAATGTCATACGTTAACTAAAACCTGCACGATGGCGATGACAGTTGACACGACAGTTTACTTCACATGTGACCAACACAAGGACAATAACTTACCAAAGCAACTCGTGCAACGGCCTTCCTGCCCAGCGGCCCTTGCCGATGTCAAAAGCGTAAGCAAAGATCTTAGCGCCGTTGCCGTCTGCATCCACCTCCATTCGTGCCTGGGTATACAAATTTTAGTTTGGATCACTTTTCATTCTGCTTAATATGATGAAATATCAAGTGGTAACACATCTACTGAACCTCTCGACTTACCTCAAATGCGTAGTTTTCCACAAGTGGTATGTCCTGCTCATCAATCAGTGTGTATTTTGTCTGAAATCAAATAAGACAAATAGTAATGTTCGTAATAAAACCGTAAAATGTAAAAGGTGTAAAGCCCAAATGCATTGTGTGGAAATCCAATACATGGTTCAAGATGTTTTTTGAATAAAAAAAAAACGGCACAACAGCTGCCCGTGTTTAATTAAAGACAAGTGGTTTTAGTGTCCATTATGAGTCAGGCAGCACAAATATTGACACGACTAAAAGGAAAAGTTATTCAGCCAAATAACAATAAATTCATTGGGTATCAAAGTAACTCATCAACAGACTCTGAAGATACTGCATTTGTAACCCTGTGTTTTATCATTGGCTGTAGACTGGCATGAGGAAAGCAATGCATGACTGTGATACGTTTAAAGGCCAAGGACTGATTATGTCCAAACAGTGTAAAAAAAATAAATAAATAATAATAAAAAATAAAGGTAGAGGTCAGAACGGTAAGACAATCAGAGGTGGTAATGATTTAAACAGACACATTTTGTCTTTAAATTGATGAAACAGCAGGGGTGTTAGACGTGTTTTAGATATTTCCCCTCTTCCACATGGTTCAGTTTAACCCTTTAACTCCTGAAACTTTAGCAGTTCCACAGTAAAAATAATTAAAATAAGCAACAACATGAACAAAAATGGCCAAAGTCATCAATAAAATGAACAAAAATTAATCATAAACTGACAAAATAATTAGTAACACAAGCAAAAACATTTTTGTTCATTTTTTTTTGCTCATCGTTTATTTTTCTACATTTTACTTTATTCTCTTCTTTAATTTTGCTCCATTTGTGTCTCTTTCTTCATGTTACTAAACATTTTGTCAGTTTATTATTCATTTTTGTTGCTTATATTAATTCTTTTTACAGTGGAACTGCTAAATGATTCACTTTAACCCTTTAACTCCTGAGAACTAACAAAATAATTGGTAACATGAGCAAAGTAAAGACACAAATGGCAGAAAATCAAAGAAAAATACTACAATACAAATTTTTTTTAGAAAAATAAACAAAATGAACAAAAACTAATAAATATTTACAAAATGACAAATAATGTGGAAAATTTTGAAAAAAAAATTACTAAAGAAGAAAACTACTAATGAAATTTGGTCCCAGCTATTTTAATTTTGCCTTTAAAAAATGTTTAAAATAAAAAAAACTCTTGCATTTTGGCACCTTGTCCATGCACAAAACTAAAAGGAAAATGGTTGAATTTTTCTGAATATTTAAACTTTAAATATTTAAAATTTATGTTTGAGTACAGTTCATAGAAGTCAACATTTTCATTATTGTATTTTATTATTTTTGTTCAGAAACATAGCGAAAACAACTGTGGAGTTAACATTATTTAGACATTTTTATTCTATTATTTCTATTATTATATGGATCTGACCCATTTTATACCACATTAGACCGAATGTGGCCCCTGAGTTTGACACCCCTGCTCTAGCTCTAAGACTAATGATGACCATCCAAGAGGGAAACATCTAAAACCTGCAGGATTGCGTTCCTAAAGGACCAGGGTTGACAAACACTGCTCTAATGTGGTTTTATTTTAGCTCCACAGACCTCCACATATACTGCATGATCTCACCAAAAAAACAATCTGAGCCATCTTTACAGGTACAACCATGGTTTCAATCTCTCACTTCTACAAAAATATAACTGAACGAGGCTTATGCCATGAGAAACGATGGGTAGGGGTGTATCCCTGAATGCCCCAATCCTTAATGATGTCATGATGTGAGGCCTCCCAGGTCATGACCTTTGATTCCCAAAACAAATGAAAAAGACTTTAGGATACATATGACAACAAAACTATTCTGATTGATTTGAAGTCAGAGAAATAGTTAAGAGACATGAACACAAGAGTGTTCAGTGACTTTACACTTTTGAGCACCCTCTTGTGAGCAATTTAGAAGTGGTAAATCGTAAAAAAAAAAAAAACCCACCCAGTTCTTCCTCTACATCAGGGGTGTCAAACATGCGGCCAAAACCGTCCCATTTGGCCCCTGGGATATATTTTTGTTAAATGCAAAAAGTACACAGAAGATATTAATAATTAAGGAAGATGAAATATGGATCACATAATCATAATAACTAAATTATGAAAAAATGCTAATTTTCCTCCTTGTTTTAGGGTAAAAAAAAATGGAGTAAATAAGACTAGCCTGTAAGAAAAACTGTGAATAATGTGAAATGTGGAATTGTATCAATATTCTGAATGTCACTAAATGTGTGTATTTGTAAATCCACTTTTATCTTCAAGTTGTGATGCACATGTATATAAATGATAAACTTAAGTGCAATATTGTTAATATTATATTTATTTTTCTTAAGAATTCTCATGTTGTTCGTGTTGTGTTCAAGTACAGGTCGTAAATGTAAACATTTTCATGATGGAATTTTACCATTTCTGCTCAAAAACAGAGAAAACTTTGGAGTCGACATCATTTGTACATTTTCATCGTATTATTTAGATTATTTTTCTGGTCCGGCCCACTTTATACCATATTAGGCTGAATGTGGCCCCTGCACTAAAAGCAGTTTGACACCCCTGCTCTACATGATATTAATCGACATGGAAAATATGTCATTTTCAAATCCAATATTTTTCATGTTAACACGAAGGTTCTGGCAGCACTGAAGCTAACAGCGGGGGTCAGCCTACAAACATAATATCCCTGAAATGCCGTTTTCGGATATAATTACAAACTGCAGGATTCCCTCTAACTTCTTTTTGTTGTTAAAGGAAGTTTAGGCTGTGTTTGATGGTCACATTATCTTATAAAGAAGATGATTTTGGACAGAAGCTCTTACAATATTTGATGTAAATCGTAGCATGTGTGTGTATATATACATACACCAATACAGTTTGCATTAATTCCCTAGTTTGTTGTGGCCTAATTTTATGCTGCCGAGTATTGAAATTAGGGCTGGGCCATAGTGTATGCTCCAAAAATAAAATCTACTTTTTTTCCTTTAGTACAGAATATTAAGCTAGACTGAGGCTAATTATATTATTAATATTAGGGTGTAAAGTTCATCGGAAAACTGTTTAGTCACCAACATATATTACAAGGAAATGTAATGTTAGTGCAATAGGTATGAACTGTGTGTGTCCTGGAACTGGGGTACGAGCCTGTGGCAGCATTGGATCCTGAACCCAAACCGGGGCTCCACAATGGGGAAAAAAATATGCATATAATATCAACCTCCGCCAAGGAGGTATTAAATTCGGGTCAGTTTGTCTGTCCGTCAGCAGGATTATGCAAAAAGTTCTGAACGGACTTTGATGAAACTTCAGGGCTGATAGATAATGGGTCAAGGAAGAACCCATTAGATTTTCAGCAGTGAAGGTCAAAGGTCACACTAAAGGTCAACAGCTAAAACACATCAGTGGTAACATTTCAGGATTCAGACAAGGAAAAATCTCACGTTTTGTTGCATTCACACCATCTTGCCTTCGGACATCAGATGAGTCAATGCCTTTGGCTCCATCATGTCATGTTTTGACGTCATGTGACGACCATACCAAGCCTTGGCAGACATCTGCTGTCTCTGACTTCCTTGTTTTATTTCAAAAATCGGCCCCAACAAAAAACTTTGAATTAATCAATGAAACCGATATATTGGCCCGGCCACATTAAAATAATTTTCACACTGGTACAACTCTGAAGCATCTGTGTAAATGAGACTCATTGTACAGTCATTTCAAAACAATAAGTGCTAAATAACCTAAAAGCTTAATTGCAGACGTACACAAGAATACCACTAGGAAAAAACTGAAAAAAGTCACTAGTCTACCTATACTGCAAACTCAATAGTTAGTCAAATTCCTATGTGCAACTCTAACATGACTTCAGTTTATAGACATGTGGGCCCTTTAAAACAAATAGGCGTGTTCCCATTATCTGAACTTCCGGGACTTTTTTTTTTTTTGGGGGGGGGGGGGGGACGACTACTTTTGACTGGGCCATGACTAAAGTCCAGTCCTCTCAGGTGTGCGTCTCCATACAGAACGGCCCTATAGGAACCTTTTGATGATGTCATCATATTACCAGTTGTTATGGTAACGTCACTAACAAAAAGCACCAAAACAAAGCAGCAGCAGAGGAGGAAATCACAACACGCCTGGACGTGGACTAGGGATGGTGAAAATTATTAGAAAATCTTGACCAATATATTTGGGTTGGTACCTGATCATCTGGGTCTAAGTGGGGCACAATCACATAGTGGTGCCTTCCTAACACTTCTGGGCAGACGGCTGATTCTGTTCAAATGGACAGACTGTAGACCACCAACAGTCACCCATTGGATTAAGGAGGTTCTCCATTTCCTCAGGTTGGAAAAATAAGACATTCTCTGAAGTGTACAGCAAAAAATCTGTACACCAAGACCTTTTCTGGACTATGTCAAGACACTATACTCACCGTAGATTGAGTTAGAGCATGCGATTTGTCGTATTAACAACATATTGTATTGTGATGTGGCCCTTCCTTAGTGTTTTTGTAGTTTAATTTTTGTTGTTCTTACCTCCACCAATGAGGTATTACACCCAGGTCCATTTATTTGTCTGTCAGTAGGATTACGCAAAAACTTCAGAACGGATTTTGATGAAACTTCCAGGAATGATAGATAATGGGTCAAGGAAGAATCATTAGTTTTTGAGCAATGAAGGTCAAAGGTCACCAGCTAAAACACATCAGTGGTAATATGTCAGGATTCAGACAAGATGAATCCTGACACCCCCCCCCCCCCATTCACATTGCGTCACCTTCAGACATCAGATGGGTCAACACCTGTGGCTCGATCACGTCACGCTTTGATGTCATACGACGCCATATGAAGCCCTGGCGGAGGTCTGCTGTGTGACTGCCTTGTTATTGTCTTTTATCCTGTACCTGTGGGTTTGTCTGACGTTCATCATCATGATACCCTCCTACGTTTGATAATTCTTCTTTCATCCTTTTTTTTGGGGTGCCACAGGAGGTCCTTTGTCCTTACAGCCATCAGGCTTTTTAACAACACAGTCATGGATAGGGGTCACTGACCAGGCTCTGGCTCCCTTTTATGTATAATATTTTTATCCATTTATTTATTGATTCATCTATTGTATGTATATGATGTGAGCTATGTGACAACTAAATTTCCCTGAGGGGATGAATAAAGTATTTATCGATCTATTTGCAATTATGTGTAAGTTATTGCAATTATAACAGATGTATTGTCTAATCTGAATTGAAATAAAAAGAATGTTAAAAAAATAAAACTTGAACGATCACTGAGCCTCATTAACCGGTTGAAGTCTGTCATCGAGAAAAGAAAACACTTGCTTTGTTGGCTCACACACACACTCACACTACAGTGCTTCAGTCACTTTTTAAACACGAGTCACACTGCGAGGTCGAGTGAGATCATGTTAAAAGCTCATTTTAAACCGATGTGCATGACTACGTACAACCAAAACCACGCCCATCTGCGTGAACTGACATACAAATAGTGAGTCCGTCTCTTGTTGATCACCCAGAGACTTGTAGAGGTGCAGACATTTCTCATAGGCTTATTTTTGTAGCAGAACAAAACTATTTTATGGAACTCTTCAAATGTCACTATTATATGTAGACAAAAACAAATATAAGACTATAAAATTAAACACAAGTACTAAAATATGTAAATATTAGGAGTGGGAGAAAATAATTCAATTCATATATGTGTCAGGATTTTTTATTCAACGATTTTTAAGTCAATTTTTTGTTCAAAAATAGATATTTCTCATATTTAAATGATTCATTTTAAGCCGGGTGGGGAAAGAATTACCACATGTAAAGACTGTAGACGACTGTAGGAGTCACTCAGATGTATAATATGCTTCAGGGAATACACAGAAATCACACAGACGATAGCTAGCTTATTATCGTATTAGCTTCAACAACACACCAGCGTTAAACGGCATTAACTTATGCACAGATAAACAATACACTATGTTAATATCTATTCCAACTGTATTGTGTTATTAATGTCACCTTGTGTCATTTACACACAGTAATAAACCAGGAGTATATAAATTGGAGTTGGGGGGGGGGGGGGGTGAGATGGCAACACAGCGGCTAATTCTAATCACAGAGTTTGGTACGTTCAGTACCATCATAACATCTCTGGTGTGTTCAACAGTGCGGGATATCTGAAAACTTAGAGAAAATGACTGGAAACCGGAATAAATATAGTTAAACAATCAACGACAATTAAAGTGTGTGGTCTTTCTAACAGAAGGGAAGAGCAGAGCTGGACATGTACACTTTAAAGTTCACTTTATTATAAAGTATGTTCATTTAAAGGCTCATATTTGTGTTGTGTGCAGAAAAATGTAGCCGTTTACTTCCCAAAGTCTGGTTCAAATATTTTACTGCTGAATAAATCTGAACTGACTCACATATGATGTGCATTTTTTTGGGAAATATGGTCCCTGATATGATCTGTAGGCATCATCATTCATCTTTTTCACATGGTCTGGCATTAAAAAGGCAAGCGAAAAATCTGGAATATCGAAGAATCGCAATTTAAATTGAATCGGTACTCCCCCAAAAAAAAAAAAAAAAAATCACAAAAGAATTTAATCGTCATAAAAGCATATCATCCCAGCCCTAGTAAATATACCATTAACTTACAGACTACTGTTCCCATATCATAACATTTCTATTCATAAAAACTTACTAAACATTTTCATCCAATAACGACAACAATTGTAGAATCCGAGCTAAAGCCTCATGTGTCATTTAGTATCAATGTATAACAGCATGCTTTGTACATATGCGTAGTCAGAAAAAAAATCATGTTCATTTCGAGTGCCCATGTCACGCTGCACTAATTTAAATATTTTTTTTTTTACCCCCAAATTTTATTTCTTTAAACTAACAGGTCATGTGAAAGCACTGAGACCCATTCATACATGTATTAAACATGGAGATAAGTCATTTAGTTTTGAACACAGAGGTTATTGAACATGAAACGTGAGCCTGTGTTAGTTTGATCTGTCACTTTTCCTTTTTATTCTTGCTGCTCCAGACCAAACTCCTGTCCACTTTATATCTACACCAGGCATGCCCAAACTATTCTACAAAGTACTGGTGTGGGTGCAGATTTTTGTTCCAACAGAGCAACAGCACACCAGACAAGACTCAATCAACTGATCTCAGCCTTCAGAGAGTTAATTGGACAAACTGTGCACTCTTGGTTGGAACAAAAACCTGCAGCAATACTATTACGATTGTGAAATAGTTTGGACATGCCTGATCTACTTCTACCTTAAGCTACATCCTTATGTGCATTCATGGTCTGTTTGGCTTCAGTTTCATTTGGAGACTGATCAGAGACCACATCTCTCAGTTGGACCAAGGACCAGGTTTCATACCAGTGTCTAAGTCTAAACTCATTCAGACAAAGTTATTTGCATGTAGTGATGGCAAACAGCAGTACACTGGGAAGAATATACCAATGCAAGTACATAATTCTTAGTGTTCATTTTACAGCAGAATATATCATTTAGTTCAATCTTGGCTGAAAAGCTTTCACAATATGTGTTTTTTATGTTACAACCTAAAAATAAGCCACATAAGGGGTGCACGTGACAGGACAAACACAGAGAGCATGGTGCAGCACTGCCCACAGCCACGGGCTCATAATGTTCATCTGACACTGACAGCGTTTATGTTAGTTGGAACAATGACTGTAAGGAGTCCAGAAATCCTGTCACTCAGCAGGTGGACAACTGATCCGACACAGCTCCACCAGATCAGTACGCACAGTTTCTCCTACGTGTGACTGTCTTGTGACCGAAGTGGCCAAGAGGAGCATTAGACCACCATCCAGCCACGGGATAACGTCATGACTGTGTACCGATACTTATATAACTTTGGACAAAATACGAATCAAGTTTTTACCTCAGGGGGTTCGGCAGTGTGTCGTCTGGTCACTGCTTTGTTAGTTAGCACAAAAGACCGAATTGATGGAGCATGGCGACGGCTTCCTCATTACCCGACACGCCGTGTAATCCAAATAACAGCTAACGTAGCCCGGCTAACTGTTATCACAGACTGCTCACGTAGAACACAGTGGAAACAAAAGACCAGGTCGTGTCTCTTTACGACCAGAACCCAACAGAGACACTGGTAATGAACATTTGGTTTACAACATCACCGAATGGCGTTTCACATTTTAATGTTTAACATCACCAGCGTAACCTGCTACATGCTAGTTAGCATTAGCGTCACTGCGAGACTGTGTGGTGGCGGCGGAGGTACAGAAAACCAGTCTGGCTCGGCCGGCTCCTCTAAGCCGTTCAAAAGCGAATGGAAACAGTGAAGGCGGATGACTCCCTAACCGACAGCGCCTTGTTAACTGTATCAGTGGTTGACCTGCACCCAGTTACCAGCGCGAAACCTCATTTTACAGCGTCTTTTGTGGTCCCCGCGGGCCCTCCCCCGGCCGCACATGGCAGCTCTGTGATCCAGCTCACCTTCCCGGCCACACGGCCGAGCCGTACGATCCCGAGCTTGAAATCCGACATCAGGAGAACGGGCGGTGGTGACAGAGCGAGCCGTAGGATCCCACCTCAACGGTAATCCGTTTTCAACTGGTCGGGACAGCCCCTCAGCCCCGCTGTGATGCCAGTTTGGGTGAAGTGGATGAGTATCTGTCCTCAGTCCGGGTCTCTCCGGTACAGCGTCGGTGACACACCGCTGCTGGCGCAGGAAAGCCGAGCGGACTGAGCCGTGGGGGGCGGGACAAGTCACCAATTAGAAGGTCCAATCAAACAGCAACTCACGTTTTTTAATACGAGGCGTCCGATCATGCTGACCAATGGCAAAAAACGACTCTTCACGTCCGCCTGTTATTTGTTACGTCACCACAACCCCGTGACAACTTCCAGCCATTTTCGCGCGAAATGTTTGATGGCTGAGTGGCTCAGCCATCACGAATGTATATTCTATGTATTTTAATGTATTGAAACTGAAAGAAAAACAACTAACTGACAAATAAAATAAATACAGTTAGTCTTAAATATTTGTTTTTTTTCTTTCATCTTACTGCTATATATATATATGTATATATATGTGTATATATATATATACTTTTTTAAATCATTATTTTCTCAAATTTGTGACACAGTAATTTTCCCAATTCTATATGATATTTTGTTTTTCTGTGTTCAATATGTATATGCTTTCTGTAAATGTTGCATTTTTATGGATATATTTAGGGCTGTTGGTTAGTGTAGTCTTTAGCAATGCATCATATTCTATCAGATTATTTATGGTGTCCCTGTCCTGTAACAATTATGTATATTTCGAAACCATGAGTTCAGAAAAATAGGCCCTTATGCAGCTTTGTGATTACGCATTTCCAGTGAAATAATTTATAACTAATTTCTATAACTTCCAGAGGACTATTTAAATCTCAATTTATAAAAGGGGTATTTCATTTTTCATTTGATCACATTCAAAAATAGATGTGAAAGCAGATGGTTTTCCACTGGACAGCAAAGGTGTGTTTTTCCCTTGCAAGAATTAAAACTACAAAATGTCAAATGTGGAAAGTGAAAATAATACAGTACAAGCACTTCAAATTTGTTTGGGTAAGCAAAATACTTGAGCAGGTCCTTTTACGCTGTCCCTCAAAGTGCACTGGGGCAGTATGGGGCAGTATGTGTAGGTCCATTTAATCTCCGTTTATGGACAGAAATTAAAACTCTCTAAACCTTTTCTTCAGACATGTAAGAAGTGAACAGCTGGAATCTTCATGTGTGGAAATAAAGAACCAGTTTAAAGTCAAGCCAA
Organism: Siphamia tubifer; assembly: GCA_020466265.1. Taxonomy (NCBI): domain Eukaryota; kingdom Metazoa; phylum Chordata; class Actinopteri; order Kurtiformes; family Apogonidae; genus Siphamia; species Siphamia tubifer. The sequence goes on along the minus strand of CM035794.1, from coordinate 71,232,767 downwards.
CCCCCGACTTGGCACTGATTGAGTACAACTATAGATTAGAAGGACAATGGGTCCATCCTGAAACCATCCCCCTTAACTCCATCCACCATTTTGTCCTCCCCCATTCCACTAAGGCTTAGTGTTCTCAATGGCATTTAACAACACATCCTGGAGAGAGATGTTAACAGGTCTTTTGAAAGGAATGCGTTTCCCTGCAAACCAACTTGACCAGACTATCTTTCCATCTTCCCTGAAGCACTGCATCAATCAGCTGTCTCTTCTGTTCACAGTTACTTCACAGCGTATTTTTAAGACTGCACTGAAGACATGCCATGTATACTACTCTGTTTCAATACCTTCATCATCACCACAAGCCCAGTTTACATGACAGTTTTTATTACTGTTTAAAAGAAAAGTTAATTCTGCTTAAAGATAACCATGTAAACACCGCATTCTAATTGAAAATGATAATTCCCAATAAAGTTACTGGTTTATTCTAATCTTAATTCTGAATTAGACAATTCACTGCCATATAAACAGTTAATTCTGCTTTAACATTATTCCTGTTGTTCTGTGCATGCTCCTGGTGTCGTTGCGATAGTGCACATATTTCCAAGTTGTCAGCATTGATTCCTATGGTTGATTCAGTCAAGCTGCTCCTAACTATCACAAAATAAATACAAAAATCACATGTAGTAGAGCATTGACAACTTCAGTTTTTTTTTCATGTTGACTTATTCGTAAATAAAGTCAAAGTTGAGTTGACGGGTCATGATGACATCATCACATTGTCAACGGAAGAACAACACGGACACACGTCTGTCCAGCAATGAGCAACGTTTATTAAAGCTCAGCAACGTGACAATATCCACTGACAAGACACAAGCATCAGCATTTTAACCCCAACATAACAAAGGCTAACATCTTCAAGTTTTCTTTTAAATTTAACTGCAACAACATCAGTAGGTGAACACATGTCCAGATTTTGTCTGGACCGACAGCTCTAAAATCGGACTGTCCAGACGTCTGTCACACGTTCTCATTTTTTACATTAAGTGCAAAAACTTTAAGACAGGAGCTGCTAAGACACACACCACACTGTCCACATCATGTTTGGAAAAAAAAAATAGTGTGTTGTCTTAATGTGCGTTGTCTGCGTTGCTGCTCACACTCAGGTTAGCTAGCGGATGCGTCTTCAGATGGCTGTGCTGATATATATATATTTTTTTCATCTAAGGTGAAGTATTTCCACACATGTGATGTGTGTCACTCTCTTTTGTTTTGTCAGACCCTCCACACTTGTCTTACCTGCAGCAGCCATGTCTCCTCTGGTTTAGGTCTGACTGGTCTGTGTTTACATGTGGAGGGAGAGAAAGAATAACATGCGACTTGTCGACTCCTCCAAATTTAAATCGACTTGTGCAACAGGAGTCGACTTGTTGAATAGTCAACATTTCTGTCAATGCCTTAACATTTAATACCTGGTCTTCCATGTTGCTCATTGAAACAAAAACAAAACAGGAAGTGAATGTGATTGTTTTCTTCCGGTAGGCATCCAGATGTTAAGTGGCCGTTTTGTCCAATCAGAACCCTCTGTACCTACAGCTCTTAAAGTCCAATTAACTAGAGTGGAATACACTCGTTTCCTGTGTAAACTTTTATTCAGAATTAACATGTCGACGAAAGAAAGAAATGACTTTAATTCAGAATAATTTTATTCCGAATAAATCATTTTGAATTAAAAAACATCACGTTAAAGTAGCAATTGACAACAAACCCAGAGCCTGACCTCTGTAGACCAACACATCTATAGATGTTGAAGTAAAGTTAGTTAGCTAGGACCCCCCCCCACCCGCCAACACTATCATCTCATCTCTGCTGAAGAACAGCTTGAACACCTAGTAGTAAATGTCATAGTGTCTGTTGGATAATACATTAATCGACTCATTGATACATGCTCACAAAAACACACAAAAAAAGAAATCATTATCTAATTTCTGCAGTTACCAGATTGTTTAAGTGATCATGTAACAGCACAATCTAATATGCTTTATCAAATAAGAATAATCTGATTATGAGAAATTGGATTCACATAGCTGGATTTCTCCCCAATATTGCAATGTCTATGCATGTGTAAGAAAAAAAAAAGAAATCACAGGAAACAGAAGTCAGTACGTTTACATGCGCTTAGAGAAATTCAAATTATTGTGCGTAGTAAGTAGCCCTGGCAGGTTTCCTGGGGTCACAAAGATAAAACCTTTGTCTTCTCAAAACAATATGTGTTTGAATAACTGATTTATTTGCATAACAAAACCATCACCAAACAAAAACTTACACCTTGTAATTGCTTTGAGCTACTTTCTCTCAGTAGCGATCAATGCACGTTGTCACTGCTAACAGCTGTGTGCCTTTTTTTAGATGAGAAAACTTTATTATCCCCATACGGGGCAAATTGTTGTACAGCCAGCAGAGAACCATTACAACCACACACAGCAATTTATACAACATGAAATTCCAATAAATAAATAGAGTGCACAGTAATTGCCCGGATAACTTAGCAAACTACTTTCATCAGTTGTTCGGCAGTGTTTGAGGCTGCTACGTGCAGGCGCACAGCTGGTAGCAGTGACAACGCGCATTGCGCAGCAGTGCAGCGGCTTCTCGTGCTCCCGGGGTCAAGCCCCCCTTTAGTACTTTCGAGGTTGGTCCCGAGGCCAACGTCAAGCACCTGGAGCGTGCAAGATACAGCCGAGCCGAACTGTTCAAAATAAAGGATGATTCGACCATGACCACTCCACAAACGCGTACAACAACAACAACAACAGCGTCGCTCGGACTCAGGGCCCTGCTGGGCAGACTACAGCTCCTGAGGACACCGGACTGGCGTAACAGAGTTCGCCGGACAGAGGGCAAGCGGAAGCGGTGCGCACGTAAGCAGAAGAGGGGTAAACGGGGCGGACTGCTAGCTAAGCTAAAGGCTAACGCCGGGAGACCACCGATCCCGTCCCTGTTTCTGTCTAATGTCCGCTCCCTGGACAACAAGATGGACCTGCTGCGACTGAGACTGGGGACTTCCAGCGAGATGAGGAACTGTGCGGTGCTTTGTCTCACGGAAACCTGGCTGAACGACAACATGCCGGACCCAGCCTTTCAGCTCGACGGCCGGCTTCTGTTCCGTGCGGACCGCAACCAGCTGTCGGGTAAAGCCCGCGGGGGCGGATTATGCGTCTATATACACAAAGATTGGTGTACGAACTGTACTTTGGTGAACAGCCACTGCTCCGAGGCGATAGAGCATATGACTGTGAAGTGCCGGCCACACTATCTTCCTCGTGAGTTTGCGGCGGTGTTTGTCGTGACTGTTTACATCCCGCCGGATGCTAAAGCTAACGAAGCGCTAACGGAGCTTCACAACAACATTAGCTTGCTTCAGCACAAGCACCCGGAGGCGTTTTACGTGGTTGCGGGGGATTTTAACCATGTAAACCTGACAGACACTCTGCCAAAGTTCTATCAGCATGTCACCATACCGACACGGGGTAACAACACGCTGGACCGTGTTTATACCATCAAGAAAGACGCATACAAGGCCGTCCCCCACCCCCACCTGGGCTTCTCTGACCACATCTCCATCTTAATGGTCCCTGCCTACCGTCCTCTGGTACAACGCCACAGACCGACACAGAGGACCACCACTGTGTGGCCCAGCGACGCCGTCCCCGCACTGCAGGACTGCTTCCACCGCACGGACTGGCAGATCTTCAGAGAGGCAGCTGTCCGTGAGGGAGAGGTGGACCTGGAGGACTACACATCAGCTGTCCTCGGATACATCACCAAATGCACGGAGGATGTCACCAGCACCAGGACTGTTACGGACTATCCCAATCAGAAACCATGGCTGAATGCGGAGGTCCGGTCTCTGCTGAAAGCCAGGGATACTGCGTTCAGGTCTGGAGACAGAGAGGCACTCAGAGCGGCGAGGAGAGAGCTGAACGCCGGAGTGAGGAGGGCCAAGGCCGCATACGCTCAGAGGATCCAGGGACACTTTGCGTCCAACGACCCGAGGAGCATGTGGAGGGGAGTGAAGTGCATCACGAACTACAACACCAGAGATGCACAATGCCCCAGGGACCCCTCTCTGCCCGACGCGCTTAACACCTTCTACGCCCGCTTCGAGGATCCGAACGCCTCACCCAGCACCAGACTCACCCCCCCACCAGATGAAGAGCCCCTCAGCGTGACCACAGCAGAGGTGAGGAAGAGCCTCCTGAGGATCAACCCACGCAAAGCTGCAGGCCCGGACAACATCCCGGGACGGGTGCTGAGGGGCTGTGCACACCAGCTCACAGAGGTGCTGACGGACATCTTCAACACCTCTCTCACACAGGCGGTGGTCCCCACCTGCCTGAAGACCGCCACAATTATCCCCATCCCCAAAACGTCCACAGTGACGGGCTTAAATGACTACCGGCCGGTAGCCCTCACCCCGATAGTCATGAAATGCTTTGAGAGTCTGGTCATGGCCCGCATCAAAGACACCATCGACGTCACTGTGGACCCGCACCAGTATGCTTACAGGAAAAACCGATCTACAGAGGACGCCATCTCCTCTGTGGTTCACACGACCCTCACCCACCTAGAGAACAAGGACTGCTACGTTCGCCTCCTCTTTGTGGACTTCACCTCAGCTTTCAACACAATCATTCCACAGACTCTGATCCAGAAACTCCACACACTGGGACTGAGCTCCACCCTGTGTAACTGGGTTCTGGACTTCCTATCAGACAGGCCACAGGCAGTGAGGATCCATGGCATCTCCTCCTCCTCCATCACGCTCAGCACCGGCTCCCCCCAGGGCTGTGTGTTGAGCCCTCTCCTGTTCACCCTGCTCACACACGACTGCTCAGCGAGACATCCGAGTTGTCTGATTGTGAAGTTTGCGGATGACACGGCTGTGGTTGGACGAATTACCAACAACGACGAGTCAAGCTACAGGCAGGAGGTGGAACACCTGGAGGGCTGGTGCAGAGATAACAATCTCTGCATCAACGTGAAAAAGACCAAGGAGATGATCGTGGACTTCAGAAGGGGCAGACACCCCCCTCCCCCTCTGCACATCGGAGGGACAGCGGTGGAAGTGGTCTCCAGCTTCAGGTACCTCGGCACCCACATCTCCGACGACCTCACCTGGAAGACCAACACGTCCTGTCTGATTAGGAAGGCACATCAGCGCCTCTTCTTCCTCAGGAAGCTGAGGCGCGCCGGACTGGGGAGCTCTATTCTGACCTCCTTCTACCGATGCGTGGTGGAGAGCATCCTGTGCTCCTGCATCACTGTGTGGCACGGCAGCTGCTCGGCAGCAGAGAAGAAGTCTCTGCAGAGAGTGGTGAAGGCTGCACAGAGGACTGTAGGGCACAGTCTACCCACCACTTCGGACATCTACATCACCAGATGCAGGAGGCGGGCCTCCTGCATCATGAAGGACCCCACCCATCCCGCACATGGACTGTTTGTCCCGCTCCCCTCAGGCAGGAGGCTACGGACCATCAAAAGCAGGACCTCCAGACTGAGGAACAGCTTCTACCCAGAGGCTGTGAGACTGCTGAACTCTGGGGGACCTCTGTAGCCCCTGCGGCAGTTAACTCCTCCCCTCACAATCTCAACAGACAATTATCAATTATCTACAAGCTCTCGGGACACTGCATACATGTACACATGCAGCTGTCCCTGTACGCACTAGCCACTTTATTGCCAGCCACTTTTACTTACCACCTACCTCAACTCAGTCTGCACCTACTATTTTGCACAGTTCCGTTACTTGAATATTCTGCACGCACCTTATCTTATTTTATTTCTATTTCCTCTTTCTAGTACTTATCTTGCTGCTATTTTTGTATCTTGTATTTAGTATTTATCTAGCTACTCTTTTGTATTTATCTAGCTGCTCTTTACCCTTCGTCTTTCTTGTACCTATTGGGCTTGAACTGGGACCAGGGGTTTTTAATTTCGTTTCTCCATGTTCACATGCCGAAATGACAATAAAGCATCCTTGAATCCTTGAATCCTTGAATCCTTGATCACTATTGAGAGAAAGTAGCTCAAAGCAATTACAAGGTGAGTTTTTGTTCTGTGATGGTTTTGTTATGCAAATAAATCACTCATTCAAACACAATGAGAAGACACACATTTTATTTTGTTGACCCCAGGAACCCTGCTGGGACTAGTTTCGTTTTAACTAAAGCTGGACCAGAACTGGACTCACAGGACACTGTCGGGGGGTAAGTCACTATGGGTGCACCAGAGTCAAGACGCTGATCCCATACAAATTCATGTGAAAAATAGTGAACTATGCCTTTAATTCCTTAGATCAACTTAGATGTGCACATAAATGTACTTAGTCAAATGTGAGTGGAGGACAGTCGCAGAAAATTTGTGTGAAGTCTTAGTTTTGTTCAGATATGTTTTTTGTCTTTTTTTAGTTTCCACTTTCTTTTTTTTTTTTTTTTTTAATTTTTTCTATCTCCTTCCTTGTGTTTCTGTTTCTGTGTTACCCTTATGTGTTTTCACGACCCCTGACCTAGTTTCCCTTGCCTGTCAGCTGTGTCTCTTCATTGTGTCCACCTGTGTCTCATTACCTGTCACTATATATTCTGTCTGTTCCTCTCCTCTTGTTCCCAGTTCATCTCTGTCTTTCATGTCATATGTTCCAGAAGTTTCTCTTTATGTTACCTCCCTGTGTTTGACCTCTGCTTGTATTTTTGGATTTTACCTTTTTACCTGCTCAGTGGCTGACATGTTTGACATGCTGTTCGACCACCTGTGTATTGCCCCTGGTTTTGGATTAAAGAGACTTAGCTGTAGCTCCTCCTGTCCATCAGTCGGGCATTTGGATTCAGTTTCCCAACCACCAGTTGTTACAGTCTGAGTCTACCATCAATATGTAAATGGTCTGCACTTATATAGTGCTTTTCCACCTTCAAAGCGCTTCACATTAGGTTCACATTCACCCATTCACACACCAGTTGGTTTCTCAGGTTCTTTCAGTCCTACTGGGGGTCAAAGTCAGGGTTCAGTGTCTTGCCCAAGGACACTTCGACATATGGACAGCCAGAGTCGGGACGCAAACCGCCAACCTCTGTCATTGAACGACCCACTCTACCAACTGAGCCACAGCCGCCCATATGTACGCATGTACTTCTTTATTCATACATAGGAGTTATATTTATTCTTGTTATTTGTTCTTTCTTTTTTTTTTTTTTTTACCTTACTTGCCTGTACAGTTTAAAGGAAGTTTATTTACCTCTGTCTTATTCTTACTTTTCTTATTACCTATTGTATTTTTTACTTTATATAATTATATCTGTTTTCTTTGCACATCTGCAGACATCACTTTCATTTCACTGCCAATGTACATGTACAGCCATGATAATTAAAACTTGAAAGAAATGGTCCTGAACTCAAACTGGACTGACTTGACAGATTTTGTTTTTGCCAGTGTTTATCTGTTTATCTGTTCGCCTGTCTGTGTTCAAGATAACTCAAAAACTTATAGACAGATTTTGCTGAAATTTTCAGGGTAGGTTGGTGGGGAGATCTGGAAATGATTAGATTTTGGTGGTGATCTGGGGGGTGTCTCTCAGACTCTCAGAGTGCTTTTCTAATTTTTAATAATTATTGCTGTATATCTTAAGTCTACGGTAATATGTTATGTATTATTACAATTACATGATTACTACCACTTTGTGGAATTTTGATAATCATGTAAATTGGCTCAATGTCATTTACACCACCATCACTTAGTCCACCCTCAGGTCCTTCATTACGTTACATTAGTAATTTTCTGTCACTGTTAAGAACTGTTGAAACACGGCCTCACACTGTGTTACACAGTTGATACAACTTTGTATCAATTCTGCACAGAGACATCCATGAAGCTGAACTCAGACTGACTGAAAAACAGTAGAAATAAGTCCTGGTCAGACAAGTCAGTGTTTTATCCTGTTTCTAGACTAGCTTCATCTGGTTCCTATTGAAAAAGGGCAGACATCATGAGCAGGAAAATCAGACAATGCCAATCATGGAATGGGTGTAAACTCCATTTGCAAACCATGATTAAATTACTGAAAATTTAGCAAAGCTTACTAATACTTCTGCTCCGTGTCATGGAATTTTAATGAAATCACTGGTTATTTGTTAGAATCACTTTATCTAAATGGTGACGAGATCACTCAGTAAGTGTAGAATTACATCTTCATCTGCTTCCACTCTATTCTGTGTCCTGTGTGTAAATACCCCCCACTGCTTGTTAACTGTCCATACCTTTACCTAACCCCTCCCCAACTACTCTATGCTAAGTGTCTTTGAAGGTAACAAAGGCGACTGCATGGTAACATCTGAGGCTCATCACTGTCAAAAGCCCCTCTGAGGAAACCAGGAGGTACCACTTGTAAATATATTATAGTTCACTGCAACGTAACAATGTCCAGTGACAAGACACAAGCATCAGCATTTTAACCAACAAAACAAAGGTGTTAGCCTTGAGTTTTCTTTTAAATTTAACTGCAGAACATCAGTAGAGTGACTATATGTCCAGATTTTGTCTGAACCCACGGCTGTCACGCGTCCTCACTTCTTATATTAAATGCAAAAAGTTTAAATCAGCGGCTGCCAAGACACACACCACACTGTCCACATCATGTTTGGGAAATAAAAGAGTATGTTGTCTTACCTCTTGACGGACAGACAGATGGAATTCCTCGTATATACCCCTCCCCTCCCCAGAAGGACATTTTTAATCCCATATAAGTGGAATTAAAAATATTTGTTAAATAGTCATTAATTCCAGTGTGCTGAATGTATCATATAGAATAGAATACAATAGAATAGAATACAATAGAATAGAATACAATAGAATAGACATAATTATCCTTCCCATCCTATTTAAATTACTTCTGTATTAAACTACACTTTTTGAACTTTTCAAATCTGCAGTTTGTGCATCACAATGTGGCAGTGGTTAGCACTCATGCCTCACAGCAAAAAGGTTGTGGGTTCAATTCCAACACCAGAGGGCAGGACCTTTCTGTGTGGAGTTTTCATATTCTCCATGTGTCTGCGTGGGTTCTCTCTGTGTACTCCAGCTTTCTCCGACCATCCAAAGACATGCACTGATAGGTTAATTGGTTAATCACTATTGCCCATAGGTGTGAGAGGATTGTTTGTCTATGTATTTTCATCCCTGTGATGAACTGGTGACTTGTCCAGGGTGTACTCCACCCTTCACCCTTTGTAGCTGAGATAGGCCCCCAAGTGACCTCTGTGACCCTAGTGAGGATAAAGCAGGTTGAGAAAATGAGGTGAGGTGAGAAAGAAATACGTAAAAAAAACCAAACATGCATATTTGAGGAAATAAACAAATAAATACTAAAATATATGTATTTTTTTTAAATTGCAGTTTTTAAATTTTTGGCTGTTGCAGTGATATTTACATCCCAATAGATCAAGGGTGTCAAATTCATGTTAGTTCAGGGACCACATTCAGCTAAATTTGGTCTGAATTGGGCCGAACCACTGAAATAATAACATAATACATACATACATAATGTCAACTCCAAAAATGTATCTGTATTTTACAGTGGGGAAAAAAGTCAAATTAAATAATGAAAATGTTTACAGTGACAAACTATCCCTTCAAAAAAATGTGAATAACATGAAATAAATGAAAGAATAAGCCTAATTTTAACAATATCATGCTTTCCTTTTATCATTTCCACACGTTCATGATAACTTGCAGATCATAGTGGATCAAATACAAACACAAAAAAATATTTAATATCAGGCATAAATCTTAAAATTGCACTTCAGGTTCTTCATATGTGTTCAATATTACTCAAATATTTTTTGAAATTATACTTTAGTTTTGTGCAAACGTGAAAATACTTATATTTACAAAGAGAAAAAAATGGAGTTGTGATTATTTATGGATTATTATGATAGAATTTTACTGGTTCTGACCCACTACAGGTTGAATTGGCCTGAATATGGAACCTGAACTAAAGTGATTTTTCATATCTTAATGTCTATTTTTACATTCCACAAATTCACCCCAAGGGCCAGACTGGACTCTTTGGCGGGCTGGATTTGGCCCCCGGGCCTTATGTTTGAAAATTTAAGGATGTTTTAAAAATGTAGGATATGCAGACATGGATTTAAGAAAGTTTCCATTTGAAGAGTTTGTTGTTTCAGTATTAGTCTTGGATATGGAATCACTGTCATGTGCTCAGTGTCACACATTTGCATTGAAAATGTACTGCATTCTTCTTTACTGTGGAAGTAAAGTGACGGAGCGCCCTCTGCAGGTTAGCAGCGGCGTTACAGCCACTGATTTACAAACCATTGTTACAGCAGTATTCAGTGACAATGGATGAGTCTTTATTATCTCTTTGTTGGTCACACTACAAAAATCACAATATATTTTGGCTTTTTCCACCTCACAAGGACTATTATAAACGTATTTTTTTACTCACCCTAAATTTAACTAAAGTATTAAAACACAAACATTACACCTTCACCAATCTTACCAACATAATTTGGTTCAAATTAGATGTATTAACTCTTTGTATTTGTATCATTAGCATTAACATTTCATGACCCTTTACTATCATCTCTACCATTTGGTTGAGCATGTTTTTTTGTTTTTTTATTACATGTATACCAAAGTATTTCTGAAACATGATGAGGATTATTTATGTAAAATAGACTCTCTAAAAGTTCATAAAATTAAATGAAAATCAAACTTACCTGCAATTTTGTGTCCAAAAGAAAATATCATAGCAAAGGTGTTGATCTTCCTTGGTGGTATATATACTAGCATGACCTGAATATATCATTAACACGGCCAGCCAGTGGTGTTTTTCTGAATTACACATTTCCTACAAAAGGGGGAGACTGCCCAAGAAGTTTGGCGTCAAAAGACTTACATTTCAATTAGATATCAGGGTTCAAAGTTACCTCTACCAAACGGTTGAGCTGACCAACAAAGGGTTAAGTATTGGATATTGTTTAACTTTATTCACCCACTTTGAGTGTTAATTACTGTCTCGTGCAATAGTGTCTATACTGCTCTAAAAAGGCAAAGTGCAGGAACTACGCCAGCACTGAAAGTGAGAAAAATGTCTTCAAAGTGGTGATACTTTACAAATAATGCTTTTATCGGTTAGTCTTGGGTTTCTACTGTGTTGAACAAAGGCAGAATGCAGCAACTTCACTTGGTTTTAGGTTGAATTTAGTAGTTACTGTAAATGTGACACATTGATTTCTCTAAAATGGTAAATAGTTGGAACAAAAGTTTTTGTCACAAGACAGAGTAGGTGTTAAAGAGCTCATTTTGACTCTTATCTCAATTTTGATAAAATATGTACTTACTACATGTTGCCTTTGTACAGCATTATATATGGATGCACGTTTCTTTTGGTTTGATTCTGAAATTAAAAAAAAAGACAAAAAAAGAAAAAGACTGTTAAACTGACAAAGGAAGCTTTAGAAAGAAATGATCAAATCTTAAGGAACTGAAACCAACAAAAGTAGTAATGTTCATCCTCACTCCCCTTGTCCCTGTGCTTGTGGGTAACCAGATATGAGGGACTGACAGAGCAAAAAAACTTGAGGTGAGTTCACAATGACATGAGAAGAGCACACGCACAGGGCTGGCATTGTTACCACCACAAAAGAGGTCTCACTTCGACTACAACAGAAGATAGAGTTGCTCTGATCAGGAAAGACACAGTGTCTTCTTCTTCAGTCAGGTTATTGTGGAGGAAGAGGCTGGTTTTGCAAATAAACAAATAATGTCTTTATTTACATTCCTGCTGAACATAGATTTTACTCTTGCACAAGCACTTTTGCACTTTTATTAATATATTTATTTATAAATGATCCTTGCTGTCAGGTTTTTTGTTGTACTTTTTAGCACATTTTATTATAGTGATTATTTTATTCTTTTAATTTCTTATTTTAGAGTGTTTATGCAGACTCTTTTTTTTTTGCCATGCCTAAAAATGCAACGACATTTCTTAGTATCTGTGAATGACAGTAAAGGAATCTTGAATCTATTTACATTTGACTTAAAGGTTGTAATCTTTTGAAGTATGTTCATCATCATCATCATCATCACTATTTAGTATATTTTCCCGTGTCAAACCTAGAACTCCTGTTCACATGGTACCACACCTAAATCAACACATGTATATTTATGTTGGTCTTCTGTGGAAGTTTTCATTAAGATTTTCCAGGGATGATTTTTCCAGACAGTGGGCGTTAACACTGTTGCTAAACAGATCTGTCTCTGAGGTGTGGCTACCTCTGATCCTACAACATGATGAAATGCTGTATATGATATCTTCATTCTGGAATATTTAATTACCCTTCCTTAGTTACCTGTTTCTAACATGAACCTTATTTTTGTTTTAATTTTAATACTTTCATAGAATATTTATGAATATTTGACTGTTGGATGAATAGTGCAGGTCTCTATGGTATTGACTAGTACTAAGTCAAATTTAAAAAATGGTGCACAGTATATCAGTATTATAAAAACAGTATAACAGTATATTATATAAAACAGGATAAAAAGCCTCAGATCTAAATCAAACAAGTTTCTAAAGTGCATAGTCTTAGTGCTCAGTTCAGAGCAGAGGTGGTCAAAGTACTCACATCCTTTCACTTTTAAAGGCTTTATTTTAGATCCTTTTGAAACTTTTCTGATTTTATTTTCTGAAGTATTACTGCGTTCATGACAAAAAAATGCAGTTTTACGTTTTACTTTTGTACTTTATTACAATTGAGAAGTTGATTTAAAAAAAAATATATATTTAAGGAGTTGAATCAGTACTTCTACTTTTACCAAAGTATTTTTTCCACACAAGTAGCTGTACTTCTACTTCAGTACAGAATGTGAGTACTTTGACCACCTCTGCCAAAATGTGAATTTACTGTATATGTAATAAATTCAACAAGACAACTTGAAAGAAAACAACTGTTCCATTTAAATGCTTTAAAGCACAGGTGTCAAAGTCCAGTCCTCGAGGGCCGGTGTCCTGCATGTTTTAGATATTTCCCCCCTTCCATGTGATTCAGTTTAACCCTTTAATTCCTGAGAAGTTAACATGGTACTGGTAACTGGTAACATGAGCAAAGTAAGACACATAAATGGCAGAAAATTAAAGAAAATTTTCAAAAATTAAAAGAACCAAAATGTAGAAAAATAAACTAAATGAAAAAAACTATTAAATATTTACAAAATGACAAATAATGTGGAAAATTTTGGAGAAAAAAAAATTTCTAAAGAAGAAAACTAGTATTGACATTTGGTCACAGCAATTAAAATAATAAAATAATAAAAATAAACACCTCTTGCTTTTTGGTAGTAAAACTGTTGAATTTTCCTGAATATTTAAACAAAATCCATTCAGAATGCATCAGCGCTCCTTATCAGACTGATAATGATGCAATGCCCTCCAGGTGTAATGGAAGAGGGAAACATCTAAAACATTCAGGACCCCAACCCTTGAGGACCGCAGTTTGACACCCCTGCTTTAAAGGGATAGTTCACTATGTTTCACATTCATTTGAATAGAATCACTGTCTTTACTTTGGTGAAGTTTCCTGTCAGTCGAGTTCTGGTCCTGTTTTGGTCAAAGCGGTCTCAAAACAATATGTTTGAATGTGATTTATTTGCATAACAAAACTGTCAGGGAACACAAACTCATACCTCGTAATAGTTTGGTTTCACGTGACGTCACGTTGCTATATAGTCAGCGCGCGACGTTCAGATGGAGGGCAGGAGGTGAAGCCGAGTGAGTTTTCCTTTGGAAAAATGTCTATGTTTTGTGTAGTTTACGGCCAATTGTCCTAACTGACAGAAGGAAAATCGATTTTTAGAGTACCAAAGATTACTTTTCACAAAGGTGAGAAATGGAAAAATCTCACAAAAAATGGTGTAAAAAGTGGATTTTAAATCTGTGATTGCGGTCGGGAGGAGCAGAGTCTGCTAATGCTAATGCTAATGCTAACGTCAGTGTCTGCAGCCACCACTTCATCAGAGGTATGTTCTAAAAATAACTTTTTTGTGTGTATGTGCCATGGGAGTAATCATGATGTTGACATTGGTGGAGACATAATTTGACGACTTCCTCGCGACAGACAGCAATAATAAATACATAAATAAATAAGAACACAGTTAAAATAACTAAAACAGTCTCATTTTATTAAAAAAACCCCACTATGACATTTTAGGATTTTTAAAATTTCTTAAGCCATATTTTGTTTTGGTTTTTATTGGTCATCTATAACTGCATTATATATTTAATTCGTTATTGTCACAAAACCAATATTTAAGTCTAGTTTCATCTCGTTTTTGTCACGTGATAAATATTTCAGTGCACTGTCAATGAATGGTTTATTTTTTAGGTTCTTCATATATAAGTCGCACTGGATTATAAAGTGTATGTGAAGTGAAAATCATTAGATAAAAGGTCAAAATTATTAGATTAAAAAAAATCAAAACTATTAGATATAAGGTCAAAATTATGATATAAAACATCAGAATTATTAGATAAAAACTCAAAATATTAGATAAAAAGTCAAAATCATTAGATAAAAATAAAAATTATGAGATAAAAAGTCAAAATTATGAGATAAAAAGTCTAAATTACCAGTCACTAAGCACAACCAGAATTAAAACATATATAAGATGCACTGTGGTTTTTGGAGTCCTTATCGTCCAGAAAACAGTAACATTTTGTTTCCCAAAAGTCATGTAATTTCCTATTCAAAAATTAGTATCGACATTTTAGAAACATCCAAATAGTGGTATGGACATGTCCATAATGTCCATGGTATATGCTATATATCATTAGGTTGTGGTTAAATGTTCATTTACACCAGGGGTGCTCAATCCTGATCCTTGAGAGTCACTATTCTGCATGTTTTAGACGTATCCCTCTTCCAACACACCTCACAGTCATTATCAGTCTGCTGCAGAGTTTGATGAGAAGTTTTGAATCAGGTGTGTTGGAAGGGGGATAAATCTAAAACATGCAGGATAGTGGCTCTTGAAGACCAGGATTGAGCACCCCTGATATACACTGTTGTAATATGGTTTACCTAGACACATAAAGATGTGTTGGATGTTTGTTAACATTAGTTGCTACTGTTAGCGGCTAGCAGTAGCAACTAATGTCAACAAACATGTAATACATATTGACTTCACATCTTAACAAATAAAACACTCACCCTGGCGAAGGCCAAAAGATAATTATCGCTGAGCCTTTTGGTACCGAGGTTGTGGACCCACCCGCTGACAAAGACATTCTAATGCTCCAAACTTTTCTACACTTTCATCTGCTGCTGGTGTAGTTAGTAATATCTACAGTAGAGATTGTTGGCAAATCTTTGGGTTCTGTCGAAAACTCATTAATTTTCATCAGATACAGGTCACGTCCAATACTTTAACTAACTGTATGTATCTCTGTTTCCACACTGGATCTAAATCCGTACAATAAGCACTCTCTCTTCAATGGTTTCTTCCCAAGCGACATAGTACATGGTTACTTCCTGCACTCCAGCTGAAGTTGTGAAGTCATCATAGTCACGTGACTGAAACCTACCTATTGCTTTGAGCTACTTTCTCTCAATAGCGATCAATACGTGTTGTCACTGCTAACAGCTGTGAGCCTGCATAGCAGTTGCAAATGCTGCCGAACAACTGATGAAAGTAGTTTGCTAAGGCGCACAGCTGTTAGCAGTGACAACGCGCATTGATCGCTATTGAGAGAAAGTAGCTCCAAGCAATTACGAGGTGGGAGTTTTTGTTCTGTGTTCTGTTTTGTTATGTGAATTAATAACTCATTCAATCACATTGTTTTGAGAACACACTTATTTTCGTGACTCCAGTAAAACCTGCCGGGACTACTTTTGCTTTAACGAAAACTTGACTCACAGGACACTGTCGGGGGTAAGTCACTGTGGAGGCACCAGAGTAAAGATATTCTATACATATTCATGTGAAAAATAGTGAACTATCACTTTACAATTTTTAATCAGATCAACCCTTTAACCCCTGATGTTCTGAATGGATGGTTTCGTTTAAAATTTCTGAAAAATTTAAGTTTTTTTTGTGTTGTTTTAGTGAGAATTTTGTTGATGTAACTGATGTACAGGTGTCGAAAAGCAACTGATTTAGAAAAAGAAAAAGCCCAAAGTAAAACTACTGGAACTAAATTACAACACTAGTCATTTATTCCTTTTTTTAAAACTTCATTTTGTTTTATTTTTTGGCATTTTTTTTGGTCATTTGTTATTTTGTGAATATTTATTAGATTCTTTTTGTGTTGTCGCTTATTTTTGTTTATATTTTTCTACATTTTGTTTGCTTACTTTATTTTTCTTCAATTGTGTTCCGTTAGTGTCTTACTTTATTCATGTTACATATTATTCTATTAGTTTAAGATTAATTCTTGTTCATTTTACTGATCATGTTGGCAGTTTTTGTTCCATTTTGTTGCATATTTTATTTTTTTACTGTGGAATTGCTTAAGTGTCAGGAGTTAAAGAGTTAATCATGATGGTTATAAGTTATTGCATTAATTTTGACAGCTCTAATAAATACATAAAACATTCGTAATTGAGGAAATAAACTATACATATTAAAATATAGAAATAAATACATACAACATAAGCATTTGATTATTTCTTTATTGAAGTATTTATTTATATATGTAGTTATTTCTAATTTAGTAATTTTTTTTTACCCTTATATGCTCACATTTAAGTCAAACAACTAAAAAAAAAAAAAAACCAACGGGATAGAAACCCTCTCCCCCTCCCCTGCTGTGACCTCTGCAGGTCGTGTTACTTCCTTGTTCCGCTCACCTGTTCCACCTGTCGTGTAGGTGCGATCCAGATCCGGCTCTACGGGTGCACCTGCTCCTGTTCCTCCAGTCCCAGGATGACCGAGGAGCGGCTCACAACCTGCGACCTGACGTGTCCGTCCGCACCGGACTCGGAGAATTCGGATGGGTCCCGAGTGGGGGTGAAAAGTACCGGTAGAAGGTCTAGGGTGGGAATGGGCTGTGACCAACCGATTTTCTCAGTCCTAAGCGGACTGAAGCAGGAGGAGGAGGAGGAAGTGGAGGGGAGAGGAAGAAGAGGAGGAAGAGGAGGAGGAGGAGGAGGAGGAGGAGGAGGAGGAGGAGGAGGAGGAGGAGGAGGAGGAGGAGGAGGAGGAGGAGGAGGAGGAGGAGGAGGAGGAGGAGGAAGGCTGCCCAGCTATGGAACCAGCACCTCCGACACCGAGTCTGGGATATTCTCCACTGAATGTGAACTCTGTGTGGAACATGAAGCCGAACTGGACTGGTTCTGTGGTACCGAGCAGAAACCCATCTGCACCCACTGCGTCTCCGTGGGTTCCTGTCACGGACACAGCGTGACACCCCTGGCCACCAGAGTCACCGCAGTCCGAGTAAGTCCACGTGCTCTTTAGGGTTAGAAGATTTCCTCAGAGTGTCAGTGTGTTCCAGACCTGTTACTGCGGTAAGTGTCAGGGATGAGTTGGATCAGAACTGCATTCCACTCAAGCTTCTGTTTTTCTTCACTATGACTCATTCACATCATGGCCTGAAAGGAAACTTAACTTATTCCACGAATAGTCGATCAATCATTTTCTCTTATTTGATTATTGATATTTATATTTGAAGAAGCAAAAATAGTTTAAATGTGTCTCTGAAAATGACAAACAACTCATTATTTTAGTCAGAACCAGTTCTAATAACAACCACAAAAAAAACTATAGAAGTAAATAAATAAATAAACAAAAAGATGTCTGCTGTAGGGCACAAGTGTCACAGCTCTACTTACTAACAATCAATAAATGTATAATAAATAATACATATAAGCGTAATAAATGTATAATAAATAATACATATAAGCATAATAAATGTATGTTATCTATCTATCTATATATATATATATGATATGACATCAACAAAAAAACTGACTTTCACTTTGAGGGCGCAGACTCCACCAAGGCAGATCACCCTCCCCCCACATATATAATATCTTATATTAGGTAATTATGGACATGTTGATTAACAGTCTTATAAATCTTTGTTTATCTCACAAAGATAATTGAGACAGCCTTTCTGATATCTATTATTATTGTGTATTATTATTATTATTATTGTGTATTATTATTATTATTATTGTTGTATTGATTATTGTTGCATTCTGCACATGTTCAAAATAAATCATTTAAATCAAATCAAATCTATTCAGACAGACTAATATGTGATCTATGGGGAACAATAGGTTGTAGGTACAGTAGATTTTATTCTGGGCTGATCAGACTATGAAAACTATCTGTCTATAAGGACTATAGATAAGTCTATAAGTACTATATATATAAATAAGTCTATATTAAGTATTATGTAACTACTATATTTTCTAAGTAGTGAAATTAAAAATTGTTTGGTATTTTCATTGGCATTATCTCTAAAATGTAAGTGAGACCTCCCTTTAATGAGTCCAACTACAAACTAGAGCGCAGACTCCGCCAAGGCAGATCAGCCCTTCCTCCTGAAAGACACGCGTCTACCCCCCCCCCTCCACTTTTATCACTTGTTTCTTGTACCACTATCATCATTTCGCAAAAATTCATGACTTTTTGGGTTATCTTGCAAAAAAATAAATAAAAAAATCAACTCTCAAAATACCTGTGGGTACAGGCCACAGTGACTCAGTCAGGGTGTGCACTCAGACAGCAGCTGATGAAGACACAGCAGATCTCTGGGATGCTGATCCCAATGATCCTCCCTCCTGATTTCACCACTTCCTGGAGTGCCTGCTGTTCAGCTTTGGTGCAGCTGCAGAACCACAGTAAAAGTCCATAATGCCAGCACCCTTTCTACTGTACAATAATAGAAATTGGCCAGATGTTATTGAGGAAGGTTGGCTCTTCTCAGATTCCTCAGATAATAAGAGTTGCTGCTGAGCCTTTGGAATAGCTGCAGGTTAGAAAGCTTTTCACTCACTTTTGGGGCTGATACCAATATTGGAGGGTACCTTCTACAGCATGTCTCTACCTGTTAGAATAGGTTCTGGATTTTGTATTCATTGTAGTGCATTTAAAATGGCAAATGCTTTGAAAATATTGATGTGATTTTTTTTTTTTTTTGCATATGCTGTTATCACACTTTGGGTGTGATGCATTTGTCAAATTGGCTTTCCTTGTTAATTCCACTCCACAACATTTGAGAGGATAGGGGTTTTCTTGTTGGGTTTTCAGAGTGTGTTTGTGTGTTTAACAGAATCAGTTGGTGGATGTGTGTGAGAAACTGCAGCTGCAGGCACTGAGGATGGAAAAGTTTATCGAACAGACGCTAACAGCCAAAGAACAAAAGCTTCAGGTGAGAAATCCAAACTTATTCCCAGACGTACAGCTATGAACGGATGAACATGATCATGAAGATTTAGGAGGAATGAAATGAAGAAGTGGAATGTCACATGTTAGTAATATTTTTGCTGGTGTATAATCATATTTTTCATCTACAGATGGTTTACTCCTGGACCTACAGTAGCTCAGACTGGACTTATTTTCTCCATTTTATATTTAACAGGTGGTATATGTGGTTACGTCTGAAACACCCAAAAGCGTCTATTGTCACAAACCACTAATCTTATCAATACAGTGAAATAAGTTAGGTTAAATACAGTCTGACGTTTGTTATCAGATGTCATTTTTGGATGTTTCCATAGTGTACATAGAAATTGCTAGCATCATATTCAACACTGAATCAGAAATATATAGAAATACATGTTAGAAGCATATATCTATGGAATGTATTATGTCTCCTATGTATGGAGACGTATGGGACACGCTGTATATTAATGCTTTGCAGCTGAACTAGGATATTAAAGATTCATAAAGTCATCAGTCTACCACATCGGCATAGAAGTGACAATACAAAATGGCCAGTTGTGGAAGTACGGTAGTTTAGAGCAGGAGTAGGGTTAGTGCAGTCTATGGTTTATATCTACAGAGCAGAGTCCACCATGCTGTGCCACCATGTGTGTACAATAGCTCAGAATGGGCTTCCACTTCTTGTTTTTTTTTTTTACATTTTATAGCAAGTGGCATCCAGGGTCAATGTGCATTACTGTCACCTTCAGTTGTAATGTGAAGCAGAGTAAATATTCCCTCACAAAAAGACCAGGACAACATAATGAACACTGGCTCAGTCATAGTCTTCTGGTTATTTCTGGAGGATGAACAGGGTGTTCATTAGTGATACACCGATCAGCCCGATCACTGATACTAATCATCAGAAAACTTTATTTACCGATTGCCGAACACTGCTGATCACAGAAGGAATTTTAAATTTCCATACTTCCATGCATCGTTTATAGAAATAAAACTATTAATTAACTATATTTTAAAAAGTACAGAAACAGTCAAGATGAGATACACCTGTTCTGTGGCGTGTTTGCCAGTTTGAATATTACTAGTAATTTACGTCACATGATCGGCTTTTTGATCGGCATGTTTTTCTGATCACCAATAAGACAATTTTTAGGCGATACTGCCCGATGATGATCGGCACCTGATTGATCGGTGCAACATTAGTGTTCACTCACTCATTCATCTTCTGAACACACTTTATTCTCACTAGGGTCACAGAGGTCACTGGGGGTCAGTGACCTCCAGTCACTGACCCCCAGTGAGGGGTACACTGTGTTGTACCCCCCAGTGGGGGTACAACACATTCACACCTATGTCTGATTTAGATTAACCAATTAACCTATCAGTGCATGTGTTTGAATGATGGGAGGAAGCTGGAGTACCCGGAGAAAACCCACGCAGAACATGCAAAAATAAAGTCCTCTATTTTTCATTATACAATTGTACAATGAAATTTGTCCTCTGCATTTAACCATCCTTTGGGGCAACCTTCTAAGGAGCAGTGGGCAGCCATGCGCAACGCCCGGGGACCCATCTCTAGATGTGGAGCCAGGTTCATAACCAGAATCACCTGGCTGGAAGATTTTACCCTAACAAAGATGGTTTGGGGTGATGGGGGAAACCGGAGAACCCGGAGGAAACCCATCGAGACACATAAAGACCCGCGCAATCCGGGAATTGAACCCGGGTCTTCTTGCTGTGAGGCAAGAGCGCTAACTGCTCAGCCACAGAAAGGTCTGGTGTTGGAATCAAAAACAAGGTGTTAAGCTTGGGTGTAATTCATCCTATCCTGAACCTTGTAATTGGCTGGTTCTGGTCCACAGAATATAGGTTGGACAGCCCTGGTCTAGATGAAGATCTAGCCATCTTGGCTTAGGTTCCCAGGGAAGTGTCTGACAAAGACGAGATAATTTCCTCGAAATCACAAGTTCCTGACGGTTGCTGCTCTGTGTATTCATCCAGGTGACAGCAAGCGGGGCGAGGGAGCGGGTGCTGGCTCAGGTCAATGTAGCCCGTCAAGCTTTGGAGGAAGAAGAGCAGCGTCTTTTGGAGGAGATCCAGAAGGAGGAGGAGCGGGTGGAACAGTGTCTCCTCACCCAGAGGGCCCACTGGGGCCAGGCCTTGGCCAGTCTGTCACAAACACGCTCCCGTCTGGTGCACACCCTGACGCACACTCCTGACACACAACTGGCGGTGAGTTACAACTCGTCCTGTCATTGTGTTTCCTTCACACACTAACAGGAGGATGATTCTTTCCACCAGTGAAGTCAAAATGTTCCAAGTGCTTATGTTTTAGCGAAATGAACAATGGTGACACACTTTATTGTGAGCTACTACATGGGTAAAACAGTTTTGGATGTGTTAATTAATTTGCCACAGCATGTTTTTAGCACATTGTGTATGCTATAAATGTGTAAAATCATTGGCTAACAGCAGCAGAATGTTAATAAAAGCAGTCTTTAACATTTGCGATGAATCCCTTGTTCTGTTGAAAAGTTCAAATGTTCTTTTTGGTTAAAGGTTATTTTTATCACAGCAGCTTGTGTATCAACATTTTTTCCCAGTTTTCTTGTGGAAAATATGATGTGAGGGGCCATTCATGTCCAATTTTCAAGTTCATAACCAATACTTACCATGATTCTCATAGCATGTGAAAGCAGGGTTAGAGAATAAGGGCTAAAAACGAAGGTGTTGAATAAGCATCATTATGAGAGTATAGAGGAACAGTATGATGATAATGCCCATAAACACAGTACCTACCTTTATATCCAGGAGAGTAATCATTTTGTTCCTGTCTCACCTTGCAGACTTGCGTCCAGGAGATAGCAGAAAGGTAACCTTCTGATGTGAATGTTTCACATGTTCTTTTTTTAAATTTTTTATTCTGCCACATACTTTAAGTCATTACCTTTCCAGGATCCAATCACATGTTATGTTCTTGGTGTTTGTGTGTCCATGTTAGAGTGGAGGAGGCAGAAGGTGTTGGAGAACCATGCGACACAGAACAGCTCAGCCTAAAACCAGGCTGCAGTGACAGTCAGCTGCTCAGAGGCCTGTGGGCCACCGCCATCCTACTGGGTCCAAATGGTAGGTTCTTGTGATGGGAAATGTATGCACAGGCAGCGGCCATGGCTCAGTGGGTATAGTGGGTTGTCCAATAATCGAAGGGTTGGCAGTTCAAATCCCAGTCAGTCTTGCCTGGTGTATGAATGTTTAGTAGTGGTCAGACGGGCCATGCAGCCACGCTTTTGTCAATCTGCTCCAGGGTAACTGTGGCTACAAATGTAGTTGACCATCACCAGAGGGAGAATGTGAGAGTGAATAAATAATGGGTCATTAATGTAAAGCACTTTGAGTGGCCAAAAAAAAAACACTATATAAATCCAATCCATTATTATTATCATTGCTGTCTGTAGGCTTGACTGACCACTGTAGCTTTGTTTAACCCTTGTGCGGTCCTTCGTAAATGGCACACTGGCTGTGTCCTACAATCGGGTCTTAAAAACCCAGATTCCAAAGTTCAGTTCCATAGACCCATCACCCCACCCCCCAAGGATATATTACTGTTTTCAGTAGTAAGCAATGGCATCCTCCAGTACGTATAAAAAGGTACATTTGTGAGCCACCGGGTCTCTTAGACCCGAAGGACCGCACAAGGGTTAAAAGTAGAATATGATGTTCTAGTAAGTTCCAGTAGTTTTATTATCTCACTAATACATTTTGTTATATTTGTGTGACTGTTGTTGTAACATTTGTGCGTTCAGTTGTGAGAACTCTGAAAACCATCATTTTCCAGAGTCCTCAGATGACCATAAGTTTAGTTTTTTTAAATTCTCAGATGACAGGCAGGGCCTCAACCATGTTGGTACCGAGGTATATACGCTCATGTTTGGGTTCAGCCAATAAGATTCTCTTCACAATGACTTATGATATGTTCTTGTATCTCCTGTTGCTGCAACATCAAAGCAAACACAAAGACTCTGATTCTTAGATATTTAATTTCCACAATAAACTGATCCACTGTTATGACAGTTTTATGGCTTTATGGTTCTGTATAGCAGGGGTTCTCAAATAGTTTCAGCTCAAAACTTTGTGTCTCTGGGACCAGAAATTATTGCATTTTAATGTAATAATAACAACAACAACAACAAATATATATGTGATGTAATACAAATGTAAGCCCATACTTCAAGGGTGGAATATGAAAAACTTTTTTGCATCTAACAAGACATAAATCCTGAATCAGTTCAGTACTCCGTTCCTTTTCAGAAGTCAAGAGACATACTTGTTTGACTCATTGCATAATCGTATCATACACACACTTCCTAACTGAAATTAAAATACAAAAGTGGACTTGATTAAGAACACAGAAACTGCTTCTCAACTTTAATCTTTAATCTAACCAACTTTAAACCCAGAAAATATTCATGTCAAAGATTATTTTTTCTCATAAAGTTGTGTCTTTTTGATTGTTTATCTTTATTTATTTACAATATTATTATTTTGGGTGTTTTTTTTTCCTCATAAACAATTTACAGGACCTTTCCTCAACCGTTTTCCAAGCAGAACAGTTTGAGGTAATTATATACCCAGGAGTTTTGGTCAGTGTTAAAGGCTTCAATAGACACTGACAATGGCAGGTTTTTTCCATGGTCCTTTAGTTTGCTACAGAATATTTGGAAGGGGGGGGGGGGTTTCTGCTTTGGCGGAGGTCTGGGCTGAGTGCTTTTCTAGGTCATTATTGTTTTGTAGCCCATGCCACTGTTAGAAAAGAATTCAATGTTTGCATGTAATTTTATCCATACAGTGTATTTTTATGCAGTTATGCTATGATGCTAATAAGTTGCAGAAGTGTATTGACCTAAATGGAGAATATGGTTAAAAATAAGCATCATAATTTAACCAGTTTTTCCACTAACATTTTGAAGCCAACTCATATTGCAGCACACTGGGAGTCATTTTATTGCTGACTTTGTGACTAATCATTCCTTGTCCTTCTGACCTCAGCTTATGGTTCGCCGTCGCTGAAGTTTGATGAGCGCACAGTGAGCCCCCTCCTCTCCCTGTCCGATGACTTTTGTACTTTGACCTTCTCCAATAAGAAGTCCCGTCAGCCCCTCGCCTACGACCCAGCCCGCTTTGACTGCTGGCCCAATGCTCTCGGTTCTCTGTCTCTGTCCTCTGGGACCCACAGCTGGGTGCTGGACGTGGGCCAGAGTGGGGCCTTTAAAGTGGGAGTCTGCTACGCCAGCCTAGCGCGCAAAGGCCCTGGGAACGAGGCACGGCTCGGACACAACACTCAGTCCTGGGTGCTGTCTCACTACGATGGGGACTACTCCTTCTGCCACGGTGGGAAGAAAGTGCCCCTGCAGGTGGCGAGGAGACCCCAGAGAATTGGCGTTCTGTTAGACTGGCTCAGTCAGACGCTGCTGTTTTATGAACCGGTCTCCTGTATCGTGTTGTATTCACTCACCCAACACTTCGATGCTCCACTGCTGCCGGCGTGTGCTGTGACCGACCGCAGTATCACCATCGTACACTGACCCACGCCACACATGAAGGGTCTGAAACGGGAACGAATAAAAACAGGATCAGTGTTTATTTATATTTTATCAAAGTGAAATCTAGTTCATTTTTACCTGTGTAATAAATTTAACTTTCCTCTTTGGTTACGGTCAGCACTGACCCACTTTAGATTTTAAACCACATTACATTTGTTTAAAGCTTTGTGACTCTTGTCAGGAACCTGTATTTCAATAAAACTTTTTTTTCCATAAAATTATAAAATTATCTTTAAAATGATGACCTTTGTGGTGTTAGGGTCATTATTGACCCAGTTATTAAAATAAAATCATAAAGCAATAATTACAGCCAAAATTTAAATCCAAGTTCTCCGTCAGTCGACACACTGATCCCAGATCTGCTCCCAACCATGTGGGCTTTTGGAATTCTCATTTTGCCTCGTTATCCAGTTTACCTGCAATAAAACCAGAGGTGGTAATAGTACTCACATTCTGTACTCAAGTAGAAGTACAGCTACTTGTGTGAAAAAATACTCTGGTAAAAGTAGAAGTAGTGATTCAACTACTTTACTGAAGTAAAAGTAAAAAAGTACAACTTCTCAATTGTAATTAAGTAAAAAGTAAAGCTGTATTTTTATTTTTGACCATGGATGAAGTACTTATTTAACCAAGAAAGATCAGAAAAGTCTCAAAATAATCCAAAAATAAAGCCTTTAAAAGTGAGTTACTGTGTAAAACATGTGGTTGATCAGGTCACAGTACTCAGTTTTGTGGGTGTGGACAAGAACAATAGGGGGAAAAAGTCACAATTGAGATTTAAAACGTCATAAATATTAGATAAAAAAGCATAATTATGATAAAAAGTCAAAATTGGGAGACAAAAAAAATTCTAAATTATGAGATAGTCATAAATATTTGATGAGAAATGCATAATTATGAGAAAAAGAGATGAAATTATGAGATAAAATGGCAAAATCGATATAAGAAGTCATAATTGTGACGTAGAAAGTCACAATTTTGCTCTGATTTCCCCTCTGAAGGGTTATTGTTTTAGCATTTTACCATTCTGTCTAGTTCGATTTAACCAGGAAAACGAGAAAACTTTAAAGTCATGGTACTCAGTTTAGTGGGTATGGACAGGACATTTAGGAAAAATTCAAAAGTCATAAATAGGAGATTTAAAAAAAAAATAAATTGGATTATTATGAAATGTTAAAAAAAATATAAATCGTGAGATAAAAAGTTAAATTTCTGAGAAAAAAATTTCAGAATTATGAAATAAAAAGTCACAATTATGAGAAAAAAGTCAAAAATCTGAGATAAAAAGCCATAAATATGAGATAAAAAAATGGATAATTAGGGTACTTATTTTTCGTACTGTCACATTTGTCTAGTTTGAAAAAGCAATGAGTCTATTATTAGAATGAAAAGACTGTAAAGTACAGATATTTATATAACAAAACAAGCACAGACTCACATGTGAGGTCCATTCAGGATAGAGTTGCTGAATTGTAGAGGGCACATCGAGGGGTACGCCGACAAAAAAACCCAATCCAGACACTTGAATCAAAAATATTAAAACCAGTATTGTCAAGATAGATGGTTGTTTTTTTTGTTGTATTTTAAAACAAGGGTCAAAACTGTGCCATAAACATAAGACATAGTAACAGAAAGTTAATACAAGAGGAAGGTTAAGTGTCTTTGGATCAAATTTTACTAGTTTTCTAACTCTTACTGTGTTGACCAAATGTTTTATGTAAAAAAAAAAAAATGTAAAATTTTCTTCATCTAGTTGACAGATTGTTTTATATAAACTTTTTTTTCTCCATCTAATTGAATTGATGTTTGTAATTAAGTAGTTACGGTATGAAAACGTCACCATTATAAAATCAAGCTGTGTTTGAAACGATACATATTTTGTCAACTTTCAGGCTATTTTTAATGGTAGTTTTCAACTGGGATTCATTATTCAACTGGAATGTTACATCAGTTCGCTTTTAAATTTCAGCACAAAAAAATTAAGATGGGACTTAAATTATTCTTGCTTAGAGTTGTGTGGTTATCTCTTTAAGATAATCATTATTTACTTAATATGTGTATTTTTTGTCAAGGCCAGTGGCTGTTTTCTTGAAGGTTGTTAGTTGATAGTTGCTTCCAGTGAGGAAAATATTATAAAAAAGTTTCTAAAGTGAAAAATAAAAGTAAAAAATTAAATAAAAGGTAAAAATTTTAAGTTTCTGAAGCAAAAGAAAGGATGAGTTAATGTTCAAAGTAAATGTAACAGTCTAAATGTTTGAGAAGAACTAAAAAAAATCCCACAGAAATAAATAAAACCTATTAAACCAGGTTATTTATAATCATAAATGTTGTCATATATCCTTTCATTTGACATATCTCGGTGGCTGTTAATAAGAGTTGAGAAGTACAAACATTGAAGACTTAATTTATTTAAATAACAAATGTAAAAGTCATTGTTTTCACATCTTGTAGTTTGTTGATTTAATTTTTTGTTCTCATTATCACATAACAGGGTCACCTCTGCCTCCTCAATTAAATATACATTTATTTTTCCCTTCTGTTACACTGAGGCTTTTCCTTCTCAACAATAACTCCTCTTTGTATGATTGTGACTGTACGCAAATATTGATGCAATAATAATTTAAAATTTATTTTTATGGTTTATTTATTGTCATCTTCATTTACAGTCATCGTGTTGGTCACAGTTAAAACTTTCACATGTCAAACATACAATGTACCACCTGGGTTACTATGATACAAGGAGGCAGGGGCGGATCTATGGGCGGGCGTGAGTGGGTTGATTCATTTATTTATTTATTTAATTAGGACAGTGCATATTCATCAACATGTCTGCAGAAAGCATCAATGTAAATATACCAAAGTTAGCAAAAAAAGCTAATTTACATCTGTTGTCCTAAGGCAGGTAAGAATAGTAAACAGAAAAAGACAATAGAATGATAGAGTGGACAAAGGTAACATAAAATGACATATATGACACAAGGAAGTCATGAGGAGACTAATCAGTCACGTACTCACAGATCAGCTGTGAGTACGTGACTAATTAACTGTGCCCACCCAATCATAAGCTCAGATCTTGATCAATTAGATCTAGATCAATTCTCGCTGCCTCGTCAAACTGAAGTGTTGATCAATATCCTTAATATAGTTATTTATTTGTAAATGTCAATGGAAATAAACTATATATATTTAATTATTTGACTTTATTTTTTTTTAAAAATCAGTTTCAATTCCGGAAATGCTATTACGTTGTTGTTGTCGTTATACGACCCACCCCAACTTCACTTTGGCTCGTCTAAAAACAGCCGTCTAGATGCGCCCCTGCATGGAGGTAATGTTTTTTACCAGGGTTTGGAGCAGTTTAGATATAAACATATAATGTGCAGTGTCCCCAATAAATGAAAAAAAATATAAGGATTTTGAGCTTTAGAAAACACCGCTCTTATTTTGAAAAATTGTATTTGTTTGAAACAGGATTCTGATAATATATAAGCACTGTTAAATACACCTTGACACATTTCACACAGAAAACTCCCGAAAAAATATGCAAAAATATTTTCTAACTAGAAAAGCACTCACAGCACAAACCTTCGCCAAGGCAGACCGACCCCCCCCCTCCTCGAATGAAGAGAGGTTAAGAGTTTATTTGACTGTTAGCAAGATAACTTTAAAAATGATGGACGAATCTTGATTAAACTTACAGGGTAGGTTGGTAATGGGGAGATCTGGAAATGATTAGATTTTGGTGGTGATCGGGGTCGAGATAACTCAAAAAGTTATGGCGAATACATTTCAAAGTGATCCAGAATCCAGGATCTATTCCAGATCACCACCAAAATGTAATCATTTGTTCCCTGTGACACTCCCAACACTTCCTGAAAATGTAATCAAAATTCATCTATACATTTTTGAGTAATGTTGATGTGCTTTTTTTCCAGAGCTTAGATAGTAGTAGTAGTACAGGGTTTATTTTCCAAATAACCAACAGGGGGCAGCAAAGTCCTATGAGTATACATTACAGTAGACCTGATGTGATGACATGTTATAGTCGTAGGAAAGAGAATAAAATAAATGTCACTTCAGGACCATGGACATCTACAGTGATCTTCCATGAGACACAAACTAACATGTAGCACAAATATAGACATATTTTCTAAGTAATACTCGTCAATAATTAACGGTTTTTCTTTCCCTCATTGATGGTCTAGGATTCAGGGCCAGTTAGGGTAGGGTAACACCACAAAGATTCTTTTAGACAGCATTAGCACTGTGAGAAATGAGTTTTGAACTTTGACCTCAAATAAAAATAAGCTTCTTGAAGTCAGAGCCCCGAGGTCATCACAGACAGGTTTAGTGTGTGTTCCCAAAATCAGAACCAATCAAAGTGAAGCATCGTTCAGTTGTTCTGCTCCTCACCTGTGGAATAAACTACCTGAACACCTGAGGTCTGAGAAAAACTGTCAGTTCATTTAAACCTGAAAACATTACTATTTACTGGAGCTTTTACTTAAATTCTTAATTGTTTTTAATCCTTTAACTTCTGAGACTGAAGCAATTACAAGGTAGAAAATAAAATAAGATAAAATCAGCAACAAAATGAACGAAAAACTGCCAAAGTGATGAGTAAAATGAACAAAAATATATATTAAACTAACAAAATAATATGTAACATGAACAAAGTAAGATACCAACGGAACACAATTGAAAAAAATAAAATAAAATAAATAAAACTGAGGAAAAAAAATAAGCAACAACATCAACAGAATCTAATAAATATTCACAAAATAACAAATAACATGAAAAATGAAAAAACAAAACAAAAAACAAAAATGAACTTAAGAAAAGGAATAAATGACTATAGTGTTGTCATTTGGTTCCAGTAGTTTTACTTCGGGCTTTTTCTTTTTCTAAATTAGTTGCTTTTTGACACCTGTACATCAGGTCCATCAACAAAACTATCAGTAAAATAACACTAAAAAAAACTTGAATTATTCTGAATTTTTAAACTAAACCACACGTTCAGAACGCATCAGAGGTTAAAGGGTTAAATGTTTTATGTCTTTTAATGCATTTTAATTTTCTTATATGTTTTATATAAAGCACCTTGAATTATCCTGTACACGTAATGTGCTATACAAATACATTTGCCTTGTAAAAGTAACTCTAGGTAGAACCATGTCAGTGTGTTTGTGTGTTTCAGCAAAGTCATAATCTTAACTGGAAAAAAAAAAGAACATAAGTAGTTTGTGAGGGTCATTTTAAGAACGGGAACCTTTCCATGGTCAGACATCCCCAGATGTGGTAATGCTAGATACGTCTTGTGATGTCTATACTGTTCACTCATATTGACACTGGCTGTAGACCTACATAATATAGAAAGTCTTACTCCCTTTGATTGGAATGACACACTGGTAATTTTATAATAGGGTTAGGGTTGTGTCTAAAATGTGACTAAACACATTTTGCAACACTTTAAATGAACAAACACTGAAGATCATTGTCATATGTCACAGCGGTTCCATCACGAACCACCTGACCCAAGAGAGAGAAGAACATCACACACTGTATAGACAAAATTATAAAATTATGGGGACACAATGAGCTTTAGTTTGTGCCAACAGAGGGCTGAGATACAACACAATGACAGATGTTATAGTATAAATATAAATTCAAAAAAACATTTGTTTTTTTACTTGTTTTAAATATTTTATTTAATAGTTTTAAATGTCTCACCTCTAGATTTCAGATGGTAACCATCTTGTTTGTACAACTCTCACTCATCTGGGATTAGAGGTGGTCAAAGTATTCCACAGCTACTTGAGTGAAAAAAATACTCTGGTAAAAGTAGAAGTACTGATTTAACTCCTTTACTGAAGTAAAAATAAAAAAGTACCACTACTCAATTGCAATAAAGTAAAAAATAAAACTGAATTTCTTTGCCATGGATGAAATAATACTAACCTAACCAGGAAAAAAGTTCAAAAAATAAAGCCAGTAAAAGTGAGCTAGTGTGTAGATTATACTTAGTTATGTATGGGCAGGAAATTTAGGAAAAGTGAAAAAAAAGTCACAATTTAGATGGAACGTCATCATTATGACATAAAAAGGTCATATGTGAGATTTAAAAAATACATATGTATGAGATAAAAAGTCAAAATTGTGAGATATCGTCATACATGTAAGATAAGAAATGCACAATTATGAGAAAAAGAGTTTAAATTATGAGCTAAAAAGTCACAATAATGAGCTAAAAGTCATAATTATGATATAGAAAGTCACAACCTCCACTGATTTTCCCTCTGAAGTGACTTATTTTTCACACCGTTTAGTTTGAAAAAGTAACAAGTCTATTCTGAGAATGTAAGGAGTAGCGGTGTGACGAGACACTCAGCTCACGAGACGAGACACGAGATTGGGTTCACGAGACCGAGGTGTGATTTTAAGAAAACTAAATTACAAATGATATGAATGGATAAACTTTTATTTAACTGCGTTGCACATCTGTAAGAGTTAACTTTTAACAAACTTTTTCCTTTTAATGAATGTCTTCCTCTACAAATTGAAACAAAAATAAAATGTTATAAAAGTTCAGATAAAAATAACATATTTCTCCTTTTTTCCCAGAATTAAATCTGGCACTTGACTGTGGAAGTTGTGGGTCGTGGAAACACGTTCAATTTTCGAATAATATTCGAATAGTTTCCAGCGAATTTCAAATAGTGTTTTGGACCAAAAGTCACATCTCTAGTTATGTTTTGCGTAATTCAAAGCAAATTTTAAGGGACGTTTGCTAACCCTACACACAGAACAATGTAAACTATCAACTCAACGTACACATACATCAGTGTTGTAACGTTAGCTCTACTTTCTATGAACATTAGTTTAAATGGTGAACATTGTTTGTTCCATCTCCAATCAACTGTTTTAGCCAAACACCGGTAGCAATGTTAGTATGATAACTTCTTCACAATTAACAGTATTGCCAGTTTCACAGCTAAAGCCTTCAATTCATAGCTCAGTTGCTGAACTTACCATCAGATTGAAGTTTACGTTTCTTTAGGTAGACATTTGTCTCCTCTTTGGCTGGATTTAAGTAAGTGTGTCCCAGATACACTTGCATATCCCGGATACATGGAGGGAATGAACATTGTCTCTTCGTTATAGGTTTGTGGTCAAAATACTCTAACCACTCTTCAGGTGTTTTCTTGAGTTTTTACAACTAACGACATCACACGTAGTTCCCGAATCCCTTTTCCTATTGAAGTCGTCCATTTTTCTCACTGATTCACTGTGCTAATATGAGAGCTAGCTAGCAAAACAAACCGGGGGCTGTGAGAATGGAAATGAAAAGCATTGGTGGGAGTAGTTCAGGAAGTCAAGCGGAAACGGGTCAAAAACGTGTCTACTAAAACCATTTGGTAAAACCCGTGTTTTCCGGCTGTTTCTGGCTGCTTGCTGGATAACAAATCTCGCGAGACAGAATTTTAACGCGACGAAAAATCTCAACAAATTACATCTCGCGAGATCTTGCCACACCCCTAGTGTACAGATATAGGGAGCCTAAGTGGCGAAATTCATGTATATATTTAATAATGAAAAAAAAAGTGGCGAAATTCTATTTCCGGTTGATTTCCAGGACATGGGCCTAAGTGTCATAAAAATGAACGCGAGTCGATGGAGGGATAAAAGTAATTTTCTGGTCCCGTTTGAAATGTGCTACGGTTTTCACATATGTCTGTGAATTTTAAAGATACGTTTTTCACATTTAGAAAGCACTCACTTTGGACAGGCATCAAAAGTTACGTTAGGTTTTATGCGAGAGTAAGTAATGGACTACAACGTTCGTCTCACAAATATTACGTCACGAAGCTTCACCATCAAACTCTTTGAAAATGGCAGTGACTTTGGCGAGCTTCACCTCCTTCTTTCAGGACGAAGGCAAGAGCATCAAACGTATAAGGCGGTATACGGTTTTGAAAAGTTTGCAGGGAAAGATTCTGCTGTGACGTCAGCTATGCGACGTCTGATATGTAGTCCAAACCGTATCAGAATAATTACATATTTTTACACGCAAAGAAATCCCAAACGCACATCATTGGACCAGAAAATAATTATTTTCTCCTCATCCACTCTCATGTTAAATTTTTCCCGAACTTAGGCCCAGTGGAC